>BSQZ01000053.1:940000-967500 GCA_033239005.1 Lamellibrachia satsuma
GCGGCCACGACGCGGCTCAAACAATTGTGCTAACTACCTCGCAAGAGGATAGACTGAATGAATGAATCGTGATCGTCTCCGTCATACCAAGTTGTAGTCGACGGCCTTAAACATTTCTACATATCAAAGTGCGATGACTTGGCTTTTGTTAGGCCTTTTCCGATATGGATGACCTATTCATCTCACTTCGTCTTTTCAACACTGTCGCGAACTGACTGTGTTAGTGTTGACGTGATCAGCATCTAAAGGAACCACTGATGGCTGCTGCGCCAGAATGTTGAATGGCCTACATAGAACACATACATACACAGACATATACAGACATACACACACACACACACACACACACAAACACATACAGGCATACACAGACATATTCAGGCATATACAGGATATACACATTCGTACACAGGCATACCCAGATATACACATACATTCGCAGGCATACCCAGACATACACAGACATGCACAGACAAGGAGGAGATTATGGCCGCAATGCAAGATAAAAAAAATATGGAGGGTCGTTGAGATTCGAGGAACTCATTCGCCAGAAGCAAACCATCAGAATCTCTTTCGTAATGTACTGAATCCGCATCGCAATGCATTGAATCAGCACTACCACAAGTCGTGTTAACGCGGCCGCGCAAGCTGGAACGGGGTTAACATAATATTATTTATTACGCTGGTTGACATTTTGCTAGTGTGGCTGCGGCGCAACTAATATAAGGTTACTGAGTAGTCCTAGCGCTGTTGCCTGCAACTATAATCTTGTGATCTGGAAAAAGTTCAAATAGTCGGCTCTGGACCAAACAACGACCAAATAGCGTCCACACCCAATGAATGCACTTGACGGATGAATAATGCAATTATACGCGCAGTTCGAGAGATTGTCAACTTATAATATATTAATCGCAGAGGCTACTCAGATGTGGTTTCGCCCGTGTCGCTGCGTTGACTGTCAATGGCGTTCCCGAGAGAATCGTAGGCGATGTGGCCGTTTACAGAGTCGCCGCCTGGTGGATTAAAATGAACCAATAACAACAGCTGCACTTGTGGCCGCTCCTGTCCGCTTCATCGCTACGCAAGGCGGCGAACATAATTTGATACTTTTTGGGAAACAGAAGAGGCAGTTCAGAACGGGATTGTGATTCCTTGTATGTTGTAACCAGATTGAGCATATGCCGTGTTTAGAGGGGGATATGGGTGATCGAAATGTTTTGGAATCGAAATTATCAACAATCGTATATCCGACCCATAAAAACACATTCTTAAACTCAAATGTATTAGTTTTTTCTAATGATTGACAGATACGACATTCTGAGAGTGGACGTGTGATGTCTGAAAGCTTTTCTGGAAATATATGTGTTGGCGCGGAGTTTAGAATTGAACCATGTTAAAACGTATCGCATCAGCGACCTACAATCGGTCAACAACATTTGCAGCTGCAGCCAGTGCAGATCAAACACTTTGAGGGACAAGTAAGATAAAGGTAGCGGGTTGGAATAGCTTAATATAGGTTCAGTGGGGGGGGGTCCGAACCAATAGATATTTGGGGGTACGCATTGACAATGACCCCTTTGGCTTTGGGATAGGAATTTGCTCGTGAATAACATATTGCGACACTACACGGTAGCATGGTAAACTAATGGGTGACGTAGCTATTCTGCCCCCCTCCCCTTTGCCCCCTTTGCCCCTTTTGCCCCCCTTGTTCCCCCTTGCCCCCCTTGTCTCCCCCCTTTGCTCCCCCTTCTGAGATCCTAAGTATGCCGGCCACTGGTTCGAACATGGCTACGACATTTTGCCAAAAACAGGAATACAATGGAACCTCGTTAATCTGGACACATTGGTATCCGCTGTATGTGTCCGGATTAACAAATTTTTCGGATAAACGAATCATGCAGTTAACGTGGCGTATTTGCGCTTGGAAATTCCGTTCCCGGGAAATTATGTCTGGGTGCCCAGGTTTTCGGATTATCGGCGTCCGGATTAACGTCCGGATTAACGAGGTTTCACTGCATGAAGAATGTAGCGGTCCGTTTGACGGTGGAAGCTGGGTGGGCTAACAGTTTTGCAAACGAAATATCAATAATTCTATATACGACCTATAATATGAGGGAACACGTTTATTTCAGTTATTTAACTACGCTTGATTTTTTAGCAACCACAATGGGCGTATCTTCCTTTTTTCGCGGAAGAAATATGCACCGTTGAAAATAGGTTAATTGCGGCAGTCTCGCATACACAGTGAAAAAAATCATCGCAGATACGCACGTGATTTTACGGCACTATTATCAATATTTCCACTTTTTATCACGAGGCGGCGCTATGTGGCAATATTGGTGTCTCACAAATATGGAGAAAGATTGACATAACCAGAGCCCACGACACTCTTAATTTTATTGTCATTTTAGAAACGAGATTTGACGTGACATGGTAATTCATATTCATGAGCCGCAATTTAAAGCAAATTCTTGACTGATATTGCCGTCTGTTTGGCTAAAAGTCGGTTCATATAGAATTCCAAACGACACACGTATACGTTTGCAACCATGGTGGTGAGGCAACTACGTAAGGATAACTTATAATGCACAGTATCCCCTCCACAAGACAACCTAAAGCGTTTTACACTAACTCGACTTCAGCCACTACTGAGTGAACGTTGTTCTTTCATGCGTGTCCGCCGTCGTACGTAGCCAGATACTAGTGCCCTACGCGGGCCGGGCTTTTGGTCCTTGCCCGGCCCGGCCTCTACATAATTTCGCGGGCCGGACCGGGCCTGGGCCTACATACTGCGGGCCCGGGCCGGGCCTGGGCTGAAAACAATTTAAACACATCGGGCTTGGGCCGGGCCTGGGCCTAGTGTGAGCGGGCCGGGCCGGGCCTGGGCTGGGCCTGGACATAATAAAAATATTCATACAAAACACTGATTATTACTTTATTTTTTAATAAAAACTGATTATAAATTGTAATTCCGGTTAATGAATGCTTAAAATTATTTCTTTAATATTATATAGTTGCAAATTGAGACCTTGCATGGAATCTAATGGCCCCATAAGTTCACTTGACTGAAAGTAGCCAACCCCGAATATTTACTTTAGAAGTATTTGCGTAGGCAATCAAGCCATGATTAACCATCAATTTATCACCCTTTGACCCTACCAGTGGACATTCTATTGTCTAGGTCTTCCCTCCAAATATTGCCCATCTGAATAACTTGCCCACTGCCAAGTGCCCACTAGGCCACTAGGCCACTATCCCACTACCCAGTACCCAACCTAGTTGGTAATTGGTATTTCTCCACAGTCCTAATTCATTCACACTTGTACTAATTCACACATGTCTGAACTTGTCTGTCTCAGGCTAGTGACTGCAGGCCTGCTGGAAATGTCAGTGCCAGTGGGTGACATTTAATTGAAATATCATATTAAATTATGTTAACTTAGTTGAACTAATTCAATTAACAATATAAATTGGGGTTATGGCTTGCATATGGGTTAAGTCAGGGTTAGATAAACAAATCTCCTACCCTAACCATAAGCCAATACATTAAAGTCCAATATAACAAATGTTATCATATTTAATAGTAATGACACTAAGAAGTTTTTCTTTATTTTTCTTCAGGATATGCGTAAGTTTGAAGAAGTTGGTGGTGCTGGATTTTTAGAACTCATCCTCGTCTTTGTTATAAGTTTATCTTCTCTAAACTTAGCGGGCCGCGGGCTTGCGGACCGCGGGTTTGCGGGCCGCGGGCTTGCCCATCTTTGGCTCGCGGGTATGGGCCGGGCCTGGGCCTGAAACTTGCGGGCTGGGCCGGGCCTGGGCCTAACATTCACGGTCTGGGTCGGGCCTTGGCCTAAATTCTAGTTTGCGGACCTGGGCCGGGCCGGGCTTGAAAAATTATTGCGGGCCTGGGCCGGGCCTGGACTCTAACTGCTAATTGCGGTCCGGGCTTGGGATCAAATTCTAGGCCCGCGCAGGGCACTACCAGATACTCACTTATACGGCCGAGTGAACTATAACAACGTCGGGTGAACGAAATTGCCCAAGTTTCGAAACGACAGTAGACGGACTCGACCCCTGGTCACCCCGATAGACAGTCCGGCTATCTACCAGCTGAGCTGCCGTGTCCGCGTGCATGTGTGCGTGCGTGCGTGCGTGCGTGCGTGCGTGCGTGTCATTTATGTTCATAATTGTCAATCTAGTCACGAAACTCAAATTCAAAGCAGCTACACGATTTAACCTCTCGCACAATAACGTGCACACCCGGTGTCACATTCGACCACGTCAGTAGATCATAACATACAGATAGCTGTTTCTCGACGGCATAAACATTGCATTCAATGCACAACCCACAGTTAGTCGGGAACTAATTTGCAGTGTGAACTAAGGTCTGCACCAGTAAACGACACAGTAAACCCGCGTGTAACGAGTTCGTCGCGGACGACCGCGAACGGCCGTCTTTAATCAGACTCTGTCTTGTTCCACAGGGACACATACGTGCCTAGCATTCGTTGCCTTGCTTGTATGAGGCACTTACCGCTATTATAGAGCCGACTTTACACTATAAACCAAATAAATACACGTGCCGGGTTCGTTTATATTTCCAGTACAACTGGTTCGGTTTTTGGACAATGGCAGAGGTGCTTTAGAATAGTTGTGTTTTGTCTCGTGCGATTTCACATTTTTGCTACTGATTAAAATTGGTTGAGTAAGTTAATTGACTGGTTTTATGACGATATATTGATTTGTTTACGGTGTCGCCGTTCTGACTTGTTCCATGTAGTTATGGAGTACGTTGAGTTTGTGGGACAAGCAATCTGGAATAATCAACGTTTCCCTGACAACGAACCATTATATTATATTCCCACATGTTTATTTCGACACAATATGTAACCATTTATGTACGTATGTATCACACACACACACAAACGCGCACAAACTAGGATGCAGGCGCGCACGCACGCACGCACGCACGCACGCACGCACGCACGCACGCACGCACGCACGCACGCACGCACGGGCGCACGCACACACGGGCGCACGCACGCACGCACGCAACACACACGCAAACACACACACGCACACGCACACGCACACGCACACTCACACACACACACAGACACACCTTAGATCACACTGCAAATTAGTTCTGATTAACTGTGGGTTGTGCATTGAAAGCAGTGCTTACGCCGTCGAGAAACAGCTATCTGTATGTTATGATCTACTGACGTGGTCGAATGTGACACCGGGTGTGCACGTTATTGTGCAAGATATTAAATCATATAGCTGCTTCGAATTTGAGTTTCGTGTCTAAATTGACAATTAACGCACGCACGCACGCACGCACGCACGCACGCACGCACGCACGCACGCACACAGGGCTCCTGGAAACAGGTGCGCAGAACATGGACCATTGTAAATTGTGTTTCAGCTGCGCTAAATGGAATTGATTGATTGACTAATTAAACAATGGCTGCACTAACACTAATGCATCATCGGCCCTTCGGATGACAATCGGGGACAATTAGATACAGCACAAATGTGACTAATTGTAATTACGAGATTGACCTTCACGTATAGCATCAGGGTTAGCTCACATCAACCCGAGACGCCCCTGTCATTCGCGTTGACTTTAATGCGTTTAGCTTTGACTGCGCGGACTATTGGTGTTCGTGGAAAGCCGCCTGTTAGCTCTGATGTGACCGACATAAACGCCTGCTTTGGAGAAAAAGAGAGTGTAAGACGAGCCGTCTGACGTCTCTGCCAGATGTAGTGATTGATGACCATCAAACGACAGCGACCTTTGGATATACTTTACAAAGCTTGTTGGAAAAGGTTCAAAAGAAATTAGCTCTACACTTGTTTCTACCCGGTTCGACGAACACTTTGTAAAACATTGGAGGTTGTAAACTAGCTCTCACGGTGGTGAGATGATGACATTGTTGTAGATTAAACATAGTGTACCGTCAACTCACCATATAAGTCATAAACTACCAATGGGGCCGTCTCTATGGCAACGTTTTGTTCAATATCTGACCACGTGTCATTGCCACAGAGAAGAACCGTTCTACAACTTCCGCTGGTGTAGATTATAAATCTGAGTTAAATTATTATTACTATTATTTGCATTATCTCGGTTGAAAGGTGCCATACAATGAAACTTAAATTGTTGTTGTATATTCAAAGCAGTAACTATGAAATGTATGTTCTAAAATAGCAACGTATGTTCTAAAATAGCACTGGTGCGAGAAATGTCTTTTAAAAATTGTTTGCCCCAAAAGCTATTCAATGCGTTCATTTTCTTGGTTGTCTTGATTCGGGAAAAACACCCCAAGCGACATCGAGTCTTTCAATCAAGGCATGTTTCATTTCACGCGGCGTTCACTGATTGATGATTTACAGTTAGTGTAAGCTCGTGAGTCTGACGTTGACAAGACGCTGGGGCGATGTTCACGTCACAGTAAGGAACGACGCACCTGACGGCAGAATCACAGGTGTAGCTTTCGCACTGTACTGACGAGCCACGTTGCCACGCGCTACCGCAATCTTTGATTAAGTTTTTCATTATGGTTGTACGGGGGCTTATTTGACAGTATATCGAGTGACTATAATGTGTACGTGTGGTATATTGTAGACGTACAACACACACCACTGCGGAATGATCACACGCCGGACGGATGTCGGCGACTTGTAAGGAGTGCGCCCGTAGAGATGACAAACAACTGCGTCGGTTTCCGCAAGATGGCGGACAACAACGGCCGTGAGGCGAACGCGCGCTACTCTTCCAGTCGGAGCTACTCGGAGACGAACGCGAGCGAGCTTGCGCAGCAGACATATGGCGTCGACCCCCACCTTCGCGGGGTGGAATCTCCTGCTGGGAGGCGACCTCGTTTCTCTCACCACCTCTCGCTGTGTGAGGACCGAGCGACAGAGGAAATGTCGACAAAGTCGGGCGAGTACATCAACCTTGGCGGCAGCCTGCAGGAGGAGAGCTGCACTGATGACGTCACGTCCCCTCGTTGCCAAGGACTACCGGCCGCCGCGCATGCGTACGCGTCGAGTTCCGATTCGAACACAAGCATGTATGACGTCACGGGCCTCGGGCCCGGGTCGCGGTTTCCGTGGCAGCGTGACGTTGGTGTGCAGTGCAGCCTGCTGAAACCGCCAGGCGAACCTCGCTCCCATTCGCCAGGGGGCGCCGATGTCGCGGCTGTAAGACGCCTGAAGTTGGGGGTGAGCATCGACAGTGCCACCCCCAGATCAACGTCCCCGCGCGCACAGTATATCCCACCAGTACGATCGTTGAGCGACTCGCGAAATCCGCTAGGGGCTGCGCCCAGCCACCTTAGTGGCATCAACGGTCGCTTGGGGGCGCGCTGCAACTCAGATATGCACCTGCAGAAGAAGAAACCGCCGTACCGGAAGAAAAGAGTCGAAAATTTCTGCGAATTGTCGTCGTCACTGCCGACCCGTCACCCGAACACACGCGCCAGGTTGGTGGCTTAATCGTTCTCTTCCTTACTTTTATTGCCGACAGTTTTGCTGTTTTTTTGGAAGAAGGGTTCTTCATGTCACTTTCCAGACCTTTTTGTCAATGCTGTTTTTTATTACCGCCGTCGTCAGTGTCACTAAAACTTCCCTCACTCTCATCGTTATTTCTCTCACAAAACGGTGTAATTACCACATTTGTAAACAAGATATATTAAACATTACATATCTTATGTAATGTTCATGTTAAAATTACACGTTTTTTCGTATTTCGTGTAAACACTGACGTGTATCCTTAGATGAAACAAACAACGATACAAGGCAAAATTATTGGATCAACAATACAGGTCTAATCCAGCAATACTTCATCTCAAGTGGCCGTCTTTGTAGGAACAAAAACACAAATTGGTTGTTCCGTTAACGTATAACTATTAAAACTGCAGCAGCTTAAAGAAAAAAATCACGGTAAAATGCAACGCGAGTAACCGTAGAATGGCCCATTCACAGCTGGTTGTCGACTACGGCATACAAGACAATGGTTGTCGACAACGGCATACAAGATAATGGTTGTCGACAACGGCATATAAGACAATGGTTGTCGACTACGGCATACAAGACAATGGTTGTCGACTACGGCATACAAGACAATGGTTGTTGACTACGGTTGGGGGCGGCAGTATTCGCGGACAAACTTTCAGCAGCAGTAGATAGCGACTTGGGTACAATGACAAATATTTTTGGAAGTAAACATTCTTTAAACTAGAAGTGCAGGGGGGTTACCTAGAGGTGTCTCAAGCAGAACAAGAGACCACTAGCACAGATAAACCAATATCAAATCATCCGAAAAACATCTCTGAAAAAGGTTATAGATGCGTATGTTTAAATGCAAGGAGCATAGTAAATAAGAAAAACGAATTAAACATTATGGTAGAAGATATTGACCCTCACATAATTGGTATAACTGAATCATGGGCCAACATAGATATAACAGATGCTGAATTAGGACTGACAGGATACGTAATGTTTAGGAAAGATCGAATAGGAAGAAGGGGCGGGGGAGTTATTTTATATGTTAAAGAATCTATTCAGGCTTATGAAATGAAACTAGAAAGGGAAGCAGATTGCGATGAAGCTGTTTGGTGCAAAATTGTTTCAGGAAATTCAAAATTAACTGTTGGATTAGTTTACCGAAGTCCAAACATAAACGAAGAGGACAACACAAAAATAAAAAACGCTATAAAGGAAGTTAGTAAAGGGGAATGTATCATAATGGGAGATTTTAACCATTGACACATACAATGGAATTCTCTAGAGAGCACAGGGATTGAGGATCAACAATTTCTATGTTTAATCCAGGATAGCTTTCTTACTCAGCACGTACTAGAACCAACCAGGGGAGAAAATGTATTAGATATAGTTTTGTCATCACAAAAAGAATTAGTGGACAATGTAAAAATATTTGAACCATTGGGTAATAGTGACCATAATCAAATACATTTTGACATCAATGTAAAATCAGAAAGTAAAAATAAGAAAACGTACAAGAGAAACTTCTACAAAGGTAACTACAAAGATATGAGAAAATACTTAGCACAGCTAGATTGGAATAACATGCTGATGAATAAGACTGCAATTGAATGTTGGAATATTCTAAAATATGAAATTGAGAGTATCATTGATAAATTTGTTCCCTTCCGAAAACAAGGAAAACGGTGTAGAAAGAAACACGTGTCAAAAGAGGCAATTAGAAAAATAATGCTAAAACAAACTATGTGGAGGGTTTATAGGCGTACCAGAAAGGAAGAAGACTATGCAAAATACAAAGAGGCACTTAATGCAGCTACAACTGAAATCAGACAATCTAAAAGAAGCTATGAGCAAAAACTGGCATGTAACATAAAAACTGACAGCAAGAGTTTTTATGCATATGTCAGGAGTAAACAAAACGTACAAGACAAGGTTGGACCTCTAGAAGACAGTGCTGGAAATATAATATCACAGGGGTTTTTAATGGCGGAAGACCTAAATGGTTACTTCAGTTCAGTGTTTACAAAAGAAGATATTAGTTCATTACCAGTTGCTGATGCTAAATTTCAGGGGACTAAATCTGACTATTTAGGACCGTTAGTTGTAACTCCAGAATTGGTAGCTAGGAAAATAAAGGCAATGAAGGATAACAAATCACCGGGAGTGGATGGGATTCCTCCAAAATTACTAATGGAAACAGTAGATCAAATCAGTATACCACTTGCAAGAGTATTCAACTTGTCATTAAAAGAGGGAGTTGTTCCGTTTGAATGGAAAGAAGCAAACATCATACCATTATTTAAAAAGGGTTCGAGAAATAAGTCAGAGAATTACAGACCAGTGAGTTTAACGTCAGTGATTTGTAAATTATTAGAAAGGTTAATTAAAGACCATATGGTGGACTTCCTCGTTAAGCATAAATTATTAAATTCATCTCAACATGGATTCCTTAAAGCGAGGTCATGCTTAACAAATGTGTTATGTTTTTGGAAGAAATCACTAAGTGGATAGACGAGGGATCGCCAGTAGATATTATCTACTTAGATTTTCAGAAAGCTTTTGACAAAGTGCCACATCAAAGATTGCTACTTAAATTAAAAGCCCATGGTATCGGGGATAGCATAACTGACTGGATAGAACAATGGCTGACTGACAGAAGACAACGAGTTGTAGTAGATGGCGAAGTTTCAAATTGGAAATCGGTTTTGAGTGGGGTACCTCAAGGATCAGTATTAGGACCTATATTATTCTTAATTTATATCAATGACTTGGACGACAGTATAACAAGTAACGTACTGAAATTTGCGGACGACACAAAACTGTTTAGAAAGGTTAATACTGATGGTGATAAACAACATTTACAAAACGATCTAGACAGATTAGTGAAATGGTCTGAGAAATGGCAGATGCTGTTCAATTTTGGGAAATGTAAATGCCTACATACAGGACATGGGAACTTGAATGTAAACTATAAAATGGGAGCTACTGTTCTTGGTACTACTGTAAAAGAAAAGGACTTAGGAGTTACAATAAGCGCTGATATGAAAGTTTCAGAGCAGTGTTGTATTGCAGCTTCAAAGGGTAATCAAATTCTTGGATTGATTAGAAGAAACATAACATACAAGGGAAAAAAGTTAATTATACCTCTTTATAAAGCAATAGTTAGACCTCATTTAGAATACTGTATACAAGCATGGAGACCATATCGTAAGAAGGATATAGATACGCTTGAACGCATACAAAGGAGAGCAACTAAAATGATTCCAGAACTTAGAGACCTTAGTTATGAAGAACGCCTGAAAGAATGTGGTTTAACAACTCTAGAGACAAGGAGGTTAAGAGGAGATCAGATTGAAGTTTTTAAGATATTGAATGGGTATGAAAATATTGATAGAAATATGTTTTTCTCACTCAAGAAGGATAGCAGAACTAGAGGACATGAGGTAAAATTAGTAAAGGATCAATGTAGATTGGACATCAGGAAGCACTCGTTCTCACAGAGGACAGTAAATGAATGGAACAAACTGTCTACAGATTGTGTAACTGCTAGCAGCGTGAATATGTTTAAAAACAAGGTTGACACATATATCAGGAGGGCGGGTTATAAGTAGGTGAACATTGTTGGACTCTCGATAAGCCAATGGCTTCCTTGTCCACTTGCCATCTGGGCCTTTGGCTTGGATGGCAAATCTTGTTAAATCTATACAAGACAATGCTGCGAACGTATGTCGCTTAGGGGGCGGGACACTCGATACATATTATCTAACTGAGCCCTCCAAACACGTTTTAGACGTTTACCAAAAGATATCGTTTTCACGATGAGCGGATTGAAATATACACACTTTTCTTTGGACAAGTTTCGCAAAAATATACAATTTTCAAATCGATGGAGTAAAACCAAAATGCATTCAACCCTTTAACATGTCAGCTCTGCATTGTTTCATAATATGTATATGTTAAGTCACTGGCATGTGCTATTCATATTGTTAATTAAAATCTGAAATGTCAAAATAGTTATCCTTATTTAAACAATGTGATTCGATACCCTAAATGCGTTGCGTGCGTTAACCTGCGTTGGACACGGAAGACCTACTCACAGAACGAGGAATTTGTCTCAGGGATGGCATACTGTTAATATATTGAATGGTGTCCCCGGGGTGTGAAGACAAACAAGGAAATACGACGTGCAATGACAAGCAAGCATTCAGCATACAATGGTGTCCCCGGGGTGTGAAGACAAACAAGGAAATACGGCGTGCAATGACAAGCAAGCATTCAGCATACAATGGTGTCCCCGGGGTGTGAAGACAAACAAGGAAATACGGCGTGCAATGACAAGCAAGCATTCAGCATACAATGGTGTCCCCGGGGTGTGAAGACAAACAAGGAAATACGGCGTGCAATGACAAGCAAGCATTCAGCATACAATGGTGTCCCCGGGGTGTGAAGACAAACAAGGAAATACGGCGTGCAATGACAAGCAAGCATTCAGCATACAATGGTGTCCCCGGGGTGTGAAGACAAACAAGGAAATACGACGTGCAATGACAAGCAAGCATTCAGCATACAATGGTGTCCCCGGGTGTGAAGACAAACAAGGAAATACGGCGTGCAATGACAAGCAAGCATTCAGCATACAATGGTGTCCCCGGGGTGTGAAGACAAACAAGGAAATACGGCGTGCAATGACAAGCAAGCATTCAGCATACAATGGTGTCCCCGGGGTGTGAAGACAAACAAGGAAATACGGCGTGCAATGACAAGCAAGCATTCAGCATACAATGGTGTCCCCGGGGTGTGAAGACAAACAAGGAAATACGACGTGCAATGACAAGCAAGCATTCAGCATACAATGGTGTCCCCGGGGTGTGAAGACAAACAAGGAAATACGACGTGCAATGACAAGAAAGCATTCAGCATACAATGCCAGGGAATAGAAACCGTACAAGTTTTCCTGGGCAAAAAGAGACATCCAAATACTTTCTTCTTTCGTGGGGGGGGGCTTTTTGTGGGAGCCTGGTACCATTTGTACCATGGTTAATTTGGTACTGATAAAGACAAGAGTTCTTCAACAAGAGAGACGTGCGCGCGTGTGTGCGTGCGTGCGTGCGTAAAATTCTAGCGAAGTATTTCGTAGGCTGGAAAATTCATGTTTGTTCGGGTGGATTCTCCAAGGTGAACAAATACTACTACTCGTTCAAGGGATGAAATTAATGTTGATTGACTCGTCAAGGAGCGCCTATTTGGCATTTAGATAAAAATACACTTTCGCGTCTATTTCAAATGGTGCGATATACAAAACACGAGTGTTCGGCTTTCGCTGTAAGCATACTTCACTCCTAAATTCCCAGCCGGGCGTTATTGCGACCAGTGGTCTCCTAGCAAGCAGAAGTATATTTTCTCCAGACTAGTTTAAACGATATCTTTGGTGCTAAAACATTTTCATCATGCCATTTTTCGAATTTTGGCCATGTATCTCGACAGTGACAACGCATCGTTACCCTTTTCACCGTCAAGTAAACGAAACGCGCAGTTGAAGGTCACCAGCAGGTGTCGAAGGTCAATGAACACGGCGTCCCACACGTCATCCACGTACTTAATCAGACGATCGATACGATGGCGCGCAGTCGCTGAATCTCGGCGCGGTCGTCACGCGGCCAGTCTCGGCTGAGATGCGACGGAGCGCGCGTGGTGGTCAGACAAGTTAATTAGCTGTCATGTTACACGACCGGACGGATCACCAGCCGGGCCGGACAACAGTCGTGGTCGGGTAAGTGGTGGACATCGAGGGCAGGTTCACGCACGGACACGGTCCGGCATTCCTAGGTGGTTCAAAGCTGGCACATCTGTTCGTATTTATTGTAAAAACATGTTACGTTGAAAGTCTGTTCCAACCTGTTGACTGGCCAAATGTGTTGAATGTTTGGACCCGAATATTATGTTTACATTGCATGCTGAACGCATAAACATGTAACGGTCAAATTAAATTTACATCATTGTGGTTCATTAAAACACATTTATGCGGTAAAGATGTTCGAATAGATCCATTTTATACTATAAAACATGATTTTTCGATAAATAAGACAGTCAGACTTCGTACATTTGATCCTTCATCAGAGCTGTTTCACGCTTGAAAAACTTACCCGTCTGTCTGGAAATATAAGTTTCGTGATCTAATTCGGTTGTCGCATTTGCACAAGCGCTACCGATACCCGACCGTCTTTGGGCTATGTTAGAATGCACCGCGTATCACAGGTGAACGAGAGTTTGCTGTTCCGCTACGGCGCACTCTTGAATCGCGGATTTCTCAACGCGTGCAAACCTGGACTAGTTAATTATTCCATTATCTAGGAACTGTGTCGTCTGTTTCGCTCACCGCTCCCACGTGTTGTTGTGAAAATGACGATAATGACGATAATAACGACGGCGGCGGCGACAAGTTATGTTAATTGAACGACATTAACACAGATAAAACATTCATTAACTTAAGGTAATGTGCATTGTTAATCGCATCATAAACGCTTAAATATACGTAATTACACACTTTAATGTGTGTATACGATGCAATGTCAAGTGGCACGCGACATTGCACCGTCAGTCGGTGTACGTTTCTAGTTCCTCGTATAACGTTCACGACTTTGATATGCAATCAAAAGCCGCCTGCGAATATTCGCTGCGGGAAATTGGTCTTTCACTGCCATTGATGAGTTGTTATGTCTCTCTTGTGATCCTGGGTAAAAGCAACGACGAAACACGGTGAGCCGAATACTTTCTCTGACGGACCGATCTACATTTCATTAGACAGTTTCAGCTACGCGTTTTTCGCTCCCATCTCCATAGTTAGCATAGCCTATATGTTAAACTCAACATCAACACAACATCATGGGAGACAGCTACCATAGAACGCGGGATATGGCGCGTGAGAGCGCGTGAGGGAGGGAAGGCCAGCGAGGAGAAACGAAACACAACCTGGATGGAGCGGAGACAACAACGAAAGGATCGTGAAAACAGCGCACCAATTCTGCCATCTGCCTACATCTGCAGAATCTGTGAAAAAGCACAGTCACTCCAGAATTGGTCTGCACAGTCAGAGCAGGCGCTGTACCACCAACCACTGACTCTCCAGGCGCAGAACCTATTGTCTTTCGAGACAGGGAGGCCTATATATGTTAAACTTCTCTCATACGTAACAGTAATGCAGTTTCAGCTGTAAGTGAACCTGCCCATTAAGCGCTAGTGTGGGGGGTGGCAGGAAGTGGGAGGTTGTTCCTAAAAATGGTGGGAGGTAGGATTGGTTGGAGATGGACTTTCAAAATTGGTGGGAGTTGGGAGGTTGGCCCCAAAAAACAGGTGGGACTGAGGTTGAGACCCCTGCCACATACCTCTAGTGTATTTATCGGACTTCACTAAGGCATGCACGGGTGACTGTCCACCAACGGGGGGGGGGGTCGACTCGTTCTTCAATTTATAAGCTACAGTAAGATTACTGGTGTTGTCCCTGTCCCGTTAAGTTAATAACTGTTCTTTGATATCTAGATTACATCGCATGTACAACTTACGCACTTTTTCTTTGAAATAACGTGTAAAACTGATATGTAGCGTATTCACTAATGGAGGTCATTCTGTCTTTATATTTAGCTGACGTCAGTACCTATAAGTTACGGAACTAGGGATGCGTAGAGCAAAAAACTGTATATTATGCTAATTCTATCTTCGTTCAGAATGACGTAAATGTCCATTCTGCGGACGGCCCCGTCCTCCTGTTTAACAGTGAGGTCCGCACGAGTCACCAACTGGACCTTGGTCTGGAAATTAAAGGTCGTCTTCACATCTTCAGTTGTACGTAATTAGCCATAAGATAACACTAACACTGCTTCTTTCAATTTAGTTTTATCTTCACGTGTTCATTCAACGGTTCGTCAGACGGGTTCATTTAAAGGTCTTCCTTAATGAATGTTTTCACCTGTCTCGTTTTGTAATCATTTCGCCATAAAACGAACCGCCCCCTCCACATCCACTACGTCATGACAGCTCGTCTGTGCAAATGAGTTATCTAGTTTTGTTAAAATCGTCGGACGAACTATTCAATTATTTTTTACCGTCAAAAATCGGCGACGAAATTACTAAAATAGTCCGCCTCTACATGCTATTATAAAAGGCTATTTGTCCTTTTGAAACAAGTCATCCGATCTAACGAACATAGTGTATGATATAATATCATTGATATTACTTTAATAACAGACGCAAATTATTCATGCACTATTGATTTGAACATCAACAAACATGATTCTCGTCGAGGACGGAAATTTTGTAATATCACTTGTAGCAACATATGCGCATGGCTGGCAACGCATAGAAATGTGTGTATTATGGACGGCCTGGCAATCCTCGTCGCATTTCAACATCATGTGCACTGTTGCCAGCTATCCGTTGTGGCCGGAAATCTGCCATGCGGTAATTCACTGTACTAGTTCACGTCATGATTAAAATGATTATCCAAATATCAACGTCAAAATAAAAAAATCTGGTAACAAAGTTTACAAAAAAGTATGCATCAATATGTGGAAATGTCAATAGTATGGACAGATGCGAGTCGATATTTCTTGATGATGATATAAGCGATACTTGTGTAACATGCAGTTCGTAGGGTGGCCGGGAGAAAGGCAACCCGTGGGAAATTCCCGTTGAATACTGGGGAGATGACAGGAATGGGACACCATGACGCACAAGGAGCGTCTTTTAAGGTGACTCGATTTCCCCTCGAGGAGATCTCACTAATGAAGCAACGCAGTTGACATTAATTAGACGATTAAATCGACTCAATCGACTGAAGCAATATCGACATCTCGGCGCTATTCGTCCTGTGTCGCGTCTGTCGGCATCTTGTTAACATTGAAAAGATCCATGCCGTTTTACACGAGCTATCTGCGCCCCAATTGTTGCTGTGCCGCATCACAGTTCGCAGCTAAGTTGCGTGTGCGTTTAGACGAGCGACGTGTCTAGACACTACAACCTAGATATGTACTCACGCCACTCCCGTCTTGAGCTTTGATGAAAGGTCATGACGGGTACACCTGGTATCAGTCGATGATTGGACACTGCTTCAAAATGGCCACCGACTGTCGACCACATTGAGACTAGCCCCAATACAAATGTATGATCGATGTATACATAATATTAATAGGTGGGGTCTTTCTCAACAACGAGGGTATACTGGCCAACGTAATGAAGCGTTACAAGGTGATAGAGTGCCTCAGAAACGTCCAGAAATAGAGTGAGTAACATTATGAATAGCCAAGGTGTTACACGACTACACCCATATGACGCTGTGGACTCCAATGTCGACGTCGTCTAATTAATACGTCCCTCTGTGTAGGAACGGGTGTACCCCGTGCGTGCGTTGGCTTCGTGTTCTAGCATCATTAGTCGACTTCAGAAGAAAACGAGTTGTGTATAATTACATCATAACATCTACATCTACATCTACACCGACGAATGTCCCTACCACAATGATCTTCGTTTTCTTGTGTAATGTCAAATTCTGGCTTATTTCATTTTTGTCAGTCACGGCAATCTCGTCATAAGGACAATCATCGTTGTTGTTGTTGCTGTTGTCAGTCACGGCAGTTGTATCTCAACATAAGGACAATCATCGTTGTTGTTGTTGCTGTTGTCAGTCGAGGCAGTTGTATCTCAACATAAAGACAATCGTTGTTGTTGTAGCTACTGTTGTCAGTCGAGGCAGATGTATCTCAACACAAATACAGCCGTCGTTGTTGTTGCTACTGTCTTCAGTCGAGGCAGATGTATCTCAACACAAAGACAATCGTCGTTGTTGTTGCAACTGTTGTCAGTCGAGGCAGATGTATCTCAACACAAAAACAATCGTCGTTGTTGTTGCAACTGTTGTCAGCCGAGGCAGTTGTATTTCATCGTAAGGACAATTGTCGTTATTTATAGCAACTTTGTCTGCCCCGTCAGTTGTCTCTCGCCACCAGCACAATCGTCGTTGTTTATTGCCAGTTTTGTTACACGAGGCAGTTGTATCTCATCATTAGGACAACCGCCGTTGTTTGATGCAACTTTGACTGTCACAGCAGTTGTACCTCATCACACAGTCAATCGTCGTAGTTTGTAGTTACATGAGACGGAACCATTACGCTGTCTCGCGGCGCGGCCACTGGAAAGGTCAAGGTGTTACACATCAGAAATAATGAGATGCCTCCTTCTTCCCGCTGTGAGGATGGAAGCCGCGTGCTGACATTACCATCTATTTTGAGTTATTATACACTTGTAGCTGCCTCGTTGTGTGCCGCTAACAAGACGCAATCATTACATATTCTAAGGAAGTCATATGCAGCGGATTTCGTGTTTTGTGTCTCAAAAAGTAAGAGCGAATCACATAATCTCTCCTTTCCTCCCTCCATCTGACCACTCTCACCATCTGACCACTCTCACCATTGCGACAGTAGCCTCATTTGAGACAAACTGCAAATCACCTACATTCAATACAATTACAACAGTTATACGTACGTTGTACAAGACGCTTGGCAATATTAATCACGTTCTTGTCACGCATAAGCACATTGTGATTAAAAGATTGGCGTAGTCCGCTTGCGTGAACTGATGCATAATCTTCGCTAATGGATGGACAACGTTCGTATTAGGATCACCTGGTAGAATCAGTAATAACTCGATGTATTTGTTTGGTACTCAGGAAGTAATATCGATAATTAAATGTCCGCTGGTTGTTGGACTGAAATCGATGTTCCTGTATCTGCTTGAAATTCTGCTGTGTTAGCATAATATGGTTACATCTCAATTAAGCCGCGTGCGGCAATTGAGATTAATTCGATCATGCTTCGTTTAGTCGGCACTTGGATATCGGATGAATGGTGGGGGCATCACGTATACGCACGTATTAATATCGCTGATGCGTACGCCTTTTTTCTATATGTCTGTGGGTCTGTCTATCGCCGAATACAGTTGCATGTTTACTTAGACAAAATCTAATAACATCTAATGAAAGCTGATTGAAAATGTAGTTTTATTCCCAGATGAGGTTAATCAGCGAGGTATTCCAGTACGGCAAACTATGAAGCAACAGGCGGGAATGCGATAAAACCGTCGTTGTTATTTGCGCAGTAAACCCGAACAGTTGAATCGGTAATTTCACCAGTTGGAAGAAACAAATGTGAGCCATATAGTTAATTTTAGTTGTTTAGAATCATTACGATTTACAAGTGGCTAAAACACGCGTGGATTGGAAGTTATGGCAATGTTGCCATCCTACGTTAAGAGGAGTAACCATATATTTGAGACTGCTTTCCGTCGCCTTGAATTACGTGGATTACATTAGACCTACATGACTGTGGACTATAAGGCTATACGGAAATGATCCATTTATCCGATGTTTCTTATATCCGTAGTACATACATAACGTGTGCAGACCAGAACGGGGATTTCAACGTTGTTCCTTTAAAGCGGATGTTTCTTACAACGGAAGTCCTTCTAGTGAGACGCCACTGAACTATAAAAGAGATCAAATCACCAAATCACATTTTTTATTCCGTTAACCACTGACGTAATCCAAATCGTTGTCATCGTGTAGTGATCTCTCTGGGATTTCTTTCTGTTCCTCTCACATCCTCATTCATATCTTCTCCTTCGTATATTTCCTTCATAACGCTATTATCCTTGGCTATCGCTGTTCTTCATTGTAAGGCTATCTACCTTTGTGAATCCAACCCAGTTCAGTTGCTAGTAAAATTATCTTTATCGTTATCTCATATTATTTTAGTTATACGTTAAGGATGTATCTTGTAAGAAATAAAACAGCAAAGCTGATAATGCCGCAGTGAATAAATCATCATAAATAATTCACCAGTACGACATTCATTTTGGCATTTAATACTGCAAGTGTACTTCCGCCGGAAGCAGTCAGGTGACAATTTGACCAAAGACAAGCCTTTGGACGAAACAACACTGACTTCACCAAGGAACTTGCTACACATATAGTTATCCGTGTATATTTACATTTCGCCAGAAACAAATCTATAGTTTTATATCACTTAGGATGCGACCGCCCTCATAAATTCTTTGTCAGTGCGATAGAGTATTCAACGGGCGGTTTGTTTTGTTACGAGAGGAAGGCTTCCAGCCATACGAATGACACAGGATGTCACCAAATGGGACAGGCCGCGACACGGGAGAGCAAGATCAATCCAGTTGTAGAAGTGATCAAAATGAAACGGGTAGAAAGGAAAGTGATGAGACGAAGAGATAATTCTGTTCCAAAGGTGGCACCGAGCATGAAGCCGACTTGAAACCGAGAGGAAGGCCCGGGTTACGGTGGATCAACAACATAGGCAGCCGCCTGGAGGGAAAGAGACCGAGAGGAAGGCCCGGGTTACGGTGGATCGACAACATAGGCAGCCGCCAGGAGGGAAAGAGACCGAGAGGAAGGCCCGGGTTACGGTGGATCAACAACATCAGCAGCTGCCTGGAGGGAAAGAGACCGAGAGGAAGGCCGAGGTTACGGTGGATCAACAACATCAGCAGCTGCATGGAAGGAAAGAGACCGAGAGGAAGGCCCGGGTTACGGTGGATCGACAACATCGGCAGCCGCCTGGAAGGAAAGAACACCAGTCTTGAAGAAGGTTTAAGTACAGAACGGTATACGAAGCGTACATAGTGGAAGTTGAGTTCTGGCGTAATTTGAATTCATAACTGGTGCAAGGTGAGCAGGTTGATTTCCCATCCACGATATCCAACCTTTGTCTAGTCTCCGTAGGCCTGCTCTGATTGTCTTCGCTAAGCTGCTTGTTCAGTGTTCTCCTATTTCATTATATAAACGTTTATCGTTAATGAAACATCTAATATCAGTCTCCCCTAGTTCGCTCCATTTAATACGCGTCTCAACAACATTCCCGCGTCCTGTCTACACACAGTACCACAGAGTGTCGACGTGTTCCTACGCTAAGCGAGATTATTGTTTTTCTAATGCGTCGTATATTATTTTAACCTACTCCGGCGGAGATGCCATGCCGTACGTGCAGAAACTGCAGACGCGGGCTCGCTGCCCCACCGGGCTTCCCGGTCCGTGTAAGTACTCCTCATAATGACGACGAGCTTCGATCGCTTCATCCCGTCTTGGGGGACGAAGGTCGAGGTCGGCCTGACGCAGAAGACTTATTTCATCACCTCGAAAAAGGCCAGTGTCGGAATTAACGATTTTTTCCTGCGTGTTTCCGTCCAGATTGACGCAATTTCGCAGTTGGCAATGTTACAGACAGCTGAGAAACGACTCCGGAACAATCGAATCTACGACATTCGTTTTGTGTGGCGTGTTACACACGATACGGACATGTTGCAAGGAGATACGGCCTGGTGGAGAATTTACTAGTCGGAAAGTGGGTGGAAAAAGAGATTGAGGCCGACCAAAATGAAGAGTGACTGATTTAATAACATCGAAATTGGGACTCACGATAGAGCGAACACAGTGGAAAAGGATGGTGTGTTCGGTCACGGAGGTGTGCACAAGAATGAGGTTACATACAAAACACCAGTTTCTCCATCAATGTAATGACGTCACATGGAATCTACACAGCATGTTCTCGCTGTTCTAAGTTTTATGTACCACTGAGTACACAATCCTAATAATTGTCTTTTATATCCTAGAAGAGCCAGTTAAATTACAAAATGCTTGCAATGCCTCCCGCGTATTTAATTTCCCAGCGCTACCATGGTGAACTTTGCTATTACGTACGTAACATGGAATAGCCATATATCTGATGGGGCCAAACATTTTCTCATCCAAAGCAGCAAACCCAGATGACAAGTGAGCAAGGACGCCTTTGGTTTATCGAGAGTCCAACGATAATTCATCTATGTGTAACCCGCCATTTTGGAATATTTGTCAGTTTAGGTTTTAAACATAAACCCTATTCACGATGCCAGCATTCATACAATCAATTGTTAATTTGGTTCACTAATTTATCATCCTCTGTGAGAATGAATACTTTCTGATATCTAATCTACACTGTTCCTTCACTAACGTCACGTCGTGTCCTCTTAGTTCTTTCGGCTTCCTTAAATGAGAAAAATACATTTTTTAACCAGTCAATAGCTTAAACACTTACATATATTCTCTTCTTACTCTCTTGGTCGATAATATTGGTAAACCACATTACCTTAGGCTTTATTGTGTTGTATAGCTAGGATCTTTATTGTGTTGTATAGCTAGGATCTTTATTGTGTTGTATAGCTAGGATCTTTATTGTGTTGTATAGCTAGGATCTTTCAGTTCTGGAATCAGTTTATGAACAACCGATGAATTCTCTGTAAAAGCAGTGGCTTTTTTTGTAAACATTCTTTAACCATAATCTTACTGAATTTTAATTTTTTTATGCATTCGACGAAGAACAATAACGATGTTACTATTAAATGTATGCTCATATGTTATTTCAATATTTTGCGCACTTTAATATTTACATAGTTTCGCTTTCGCTATAATAGCGCACATATTGCATACAAAACGGTCCGGTTGCTACAGCATGAGTATTCTAAAATTTAATATACAATCTTTCGACATTCATTAACCAGACCTGGGTCCATGTATATTTTCACCAGCACGAGTACAAGTACATTGGTGATGGCTGAGTACGAGTACGAGTACATTGGTGATGGCTGAGTACGAGTACGAGTACATTGGTGATGGCTGAGTACGAGTACGAGTACATTGGTGATGGCTGAGTACGAGTACGAGTACATTGGTGATGGCTGAGTACGAGTACGAGTACATTGGTGATGGCTGAGTACGAGTACGAGTACATTGGTGATGGCTGAGTACGAGTACGAGTACATTGGTGATGGCTGAGTACGAGTACGAGTACATTGGTGATGGCTGAGTACGAGTACGAGTACATTGGTGATGGCTGAGTACGAGTACGAGTACATTTGTGATGGCTGAGTACGAGTACGAGTACGAGTACAGTGGTGATGGCTGAGTACGAGTACGAGTACATTGGTGATGGCTGAGTACGAGTACGAGAACGAGTATATTACCAAAAGCTGAGTACTATTGTATGATATAGTAAATTATTAGTAATAGCGTATCTTAAAATAAAACGTATTAATTAATTTAGGAACAATAATTGATTATGCAAAGGCAGTTAATCAGACTGCTTTATGAGGAAAACGGTAAAAACTATTTATGCCATGTACAAGTAACATAACTACCGATCATTAAGTGTAAGATAAAACTTGGAAAGTCAAGACCAAGTATTGAGACTGGGGTGTTTATTGGCGTTTATTGTCCTCATTTATTTCCTTATTTTCCATTGCACCTAATGAACATCAGCTGTTCGAATGTAGCGTAGTTAAGGGAACATCGCTGAGGGCGGATCACTTTCCCAGCAATGCTGAACAGTCTCTCTACCGGGGCTAACGAGGATGAGATACGAAGGCGATGAGCGATTAACTGGGAGAGATTTGGACAGTTACTCTGATTCGCCTTCAAGAGAGAGAAACAGTACTGAAATCAACTCAGTGTGGCATAGACATGTGGCTTGATATGTATATATATATATATATATATATATATATATATATATATATATATATATATATATATATATATATATATATATATATATAGGGGCACTCCGGTTAACCTACCGTTGAGTCACCGACATACTCGGTACATGTACACTCGCTTAAACCAGTCATTGCCTAGGGTTACCATCTCAGAAACACGTATCCAATAAACCTCAAATATTTCTGTAATGATCTCAAAAGAGTGGGTAATTGCTAAATCTGCTCAGTGTTAAGCAAGTTATAAAATTAAACAATTAGTTGAGGTCTGAGGCACTAAACGATTTCTCACCTGAAGCCTCAATGACTGCTTCTCTTTGTGTAGCTCTTCTCTTATCTCTGCCCTCTCGGGCCCTAGATGTAGTTTTGCTAGCACGTACAAGTATGAATACATTACCTATAATTTCCACGAGTACGAGTATGAGTACTTCAAAAATGTACTCGAGTACATGAGTACCGAGTGCATCGGCCCCAGGTCTGTCGCCGACTCTGCAGCATGCCGCACTTATCATCTTACCACCTTCGGATTTATAGACTATGCAGAGAGATGTGATCTGCTCACTACAAAACACTTTTACAAAGAACATGCTATACAATTGGATTCACAAATCAGACAAAGTAAATGTAGGTTTACATAGTACACGGTATGAGGCTTAGTAAGTAATCATATAAAATGGTGCACCAGGTGCATAATCTAACAATAATAATTTATTTATTATAATAAAATTATATAACCGTTAGACAAGTACTTTAACAGACAAGTACTTTAACAGACTGCATGTATTGGTATCGTCCCAGCATTATCTATGTAATCAATGTAGTTAGACTACTTGTAAGAAAATTAGGCCAAACTGGAACAAGGGGGTTGTGTGCTAATTTGAATAAAGACTGCTGTGTGACTTGATTCACCATAGAAATAGACTCAGATAGTTCTTAACACTGTCCCTTGTGTGAGCAACAAAGGTATTTTGAGGCTACCTGATGAATGGCCCCTTCATTGTGGACTTCCTGGCTTAATTAAACAAACACAAGGATTATAGCCTAAACTGGTTACTAACATAACTGTTTGCATAAGGCTAACTATGGGTTTCTGACTGGGTAGAGATGCTGCCTTTAGGAAAGCCTCTAGTTAATTGTTTTATACAGGTTCCTCCTCAAAGGTTACTCCTCAAAGGTTACTCCTCAAAGGTTCCTCCTCAAAAGTTACTCCTCAAAGGTTCCTCCTCAAAGGTTACTCCTCAAAGGTTCCTCCTCAAAGGTTCCTCCTCAAAAGTTACTCCTCAAAGGTTACTCCTCAAAGGTTCCTCCTCAAAGGTTACTCCTCAAAGGTTCCTCCTCAAAGGTTACTCCTCAAAGGTTCCTCCTCAAAGGTTCCTCCTCAAAAGTTACTCCTCAAAGGTTACTCCTCAAAAGTTACTCCTCAAAAGTTACTCCTCAAAGGTTCCTCCTCAAAGGTTCCTCCTCAAAAGTTACTCCTCAAAGGTTACTCCTCAAAGATTCCTCCTCAAAGGTTACTCCTCAAAGGTTCCTCCTCAAAGGTTACTCCTCAAAGGTTCCTCCTCAAAGGTTCCTCCTCAAAGGTTCCTCCTCAAAGGTTCCTCCTCAAAGGTTCCTCCTCAAAGGTTACTCCTCAAAGGTTCCTCCTCAAAGGTTACTCCTCAAAGGTTCCTCCTCAAAGGTTACTCCTCAAAGGTTCCTCCTCAAAGGTTACTCCTCAAAGGTTCCTCCTCAAAGGTTCCTCCTCAAAGGTTACTCCTCAAAGGTTCCTCCTCAAAGGTTCCTCCTCAAAGGTTCCTCCTCAAAGGTTACTCCTCAAAGGTTCCTCCTCAAAGGTTACTCCTCAAAGGTTACTCCTCAAAGGTTCCTCCTCAAAGGTTCCTCCCCAAAGGTTACTCCTCAAGTCTCATTTCAGATACATTTTGCGAAAAATCAAACTTACCCAGCATCCAAAGCAACACGCTAACTCGTTTGTGCAGTTTGTAGGCAGTTGTTTTGGTGAAAACGTCAGACAAACTATTAAAACAAATTGCTGAATGTTTGATCAAACATTAAGTGAAGTGAAAATGGAAACGCTGAAAGCTCACGAATTTCACCCTTGGTGAAATGTCGTCACTTTGTCGTATGATCCGCGAGATGATGGAAGTCACGCCCATGATCGACAATCACCCGCAAAGTGTTTGCCGTTTTGGATATCCACTATTCCCGTCGGAATAGCAGCCTCACCAGATCTAACGACTAAAGTTAATTCATTCGATGATTTGACCAAAGCTGTGCATTTAAAAAATTAAATCCACTACGTATGTTATATAAAATATTAACGCATTATATAATTGGACACCAACGAACCGGATTTGCGATAGGCTAAATCAGTTATGGATGGAATTTTAATGCTGTAACCGTGGATGAACATCATCCAGACAGACTGATGCTAATACGATTTATTCCCGCAGGAGCCCAGCACGGACGTTGTATGCCAATGGCGTCTGGCTCTGTCATATCCCATCGGAATAGCAGGCACACCACCATAACTGCTAGTCAATGTCTCGGCACTAAACTTGATTGTACATCGATCATTGAATCCACATTTTATCCATCTGCGTACGTCAACTCCGTTGAAGGGTTCAATTGTAGTAAATGTAGGGATATAAAAAGAGGGCTGGATAAGAGCGTGGAAATTAACAAAGAAGAATCTTGTCCCGGACCCTACCACCGAACTACCCGGGTTAAACCTTCTTCGAGGCCAGTAGGCCACCAGCAACCGAATCAGAACTCTGCGTTGACGATGCGGGCGTCTGATGCACAAAAGGCGCATCAAAGACACTGCAAGGTGCGAATGCAGCCGCGACTAACAAACCACATTGTGAACCACTGCCGCATGTTCGCATTTACTGGAGGAATCTCCGAGATCCATTCAACGTCCCCTGAAACAACTGAGTGGATCGACCAACTGACGATGCAACTGTGACTCTGCAGCTGTACCATGCGAAAGAAGAAGACACACAAAGATGACTAGTGCATGAACACACTGTGCTAATTTACTGACGTCACACGATACGCCTATTTACGGCGCAGTGATTCCGTGAATCGTCGTGACTTCACGTCAACAGTCCCTCGTCTTCAGCGGAAGCGTGGCGTGCAAATTGGGACGTTCGCGTGCGGTTGACAAGGCGTAGTTTGTTCCTGACGTGCCATGTGATTTTGAGAGCTACAAACTCTCGCGTTCTTGTCCAAAACGAGACTGAAGTAGTTTGCGTGAAACCGATTCTACGAGTTACTTGGTCCTCCGGTTCTCTAGCGTGACATGTCCCACACATATATGCAAACATGCGCGTGCGTTGATATATAGTCCCTAGGTTTATTAGCCTCACTATTAGCTAATTGTATTCGTAAGTAAGCATGTTTAAAACGAGATGTCGGGTAAACATGCAACCTTTAAATTGAGGATCATTTTCTCTTGCGTGATTCCGGGAGACGATTTGGAGATTAGCGTGGGGGTGCGCGTGTGTGTACGTTCGTGCGTGTGCGTGCATGTGTTGTTATACCCAGCCTTATAGCTGACAACATGCAAGGTTAAGAGGAACATACAACTCAACGAAACAAATCGCTAATGGATAAATAATGTAGTGTTGGAAACTCTTTTTGAAATACTTCGCATTATCAACTAGCGCGGACAACTGCACATCTAGTGAAAGGTGCAACACACAGTTGCATTACTGAACGCTGTGTTGCCGAATTATAGGATATGTTCCGGGATTAATGAAAAAAAATTGTAAACTCTTGAAGCAATATGGTCGACTTGATTGATTAGATTCATTCCACCGCGAGTGAATAACATCACGCAATTTAAGCTAAGAACATTGATTTGTCGAGCTGACATTAGCACTGCGACATCTTGACGACGTTCCGCGGCAGATACGAACGATTTGTCTCATAATTTCGTTGGTATCATAATAATGTCCACATTCACGTATCTACTAAGAAATGTTATTCATCGGATTGACAAAAGAAACAGGACAAATGTACAGTAACATTAAGCCAAATGTATTTGATGACATTTGAATGTCATCAAATGTATTTGATGACATTCATAAAGTCAAGCAGCGGCGTATCTAGGATTTCGCAAAGGGAATCAAGATCATTAGTTCATCGTGCCACCACGCAGTGGCGCATTAGGTTACATACGAAAACAATCAAACTAATATGCCAAAGGGGGTACGTGGCCCAATGTCTATTCATGTTAGGTTTTAGATCAGCGAAATTGTAATATATCCTCAAAATCGACAACATTTACAGCGATGAACGTTTCTCTGTATACAGCGATAATAATTATGATAATAATGATGATAATAATGCCGGTTATATAATTACAAATCCAAGCACTTCACAAGAAG
>BSQZ01000053.1:970000-1517500 GCA_033239005.1 Lamellibrachia satsuma
ACATTTTTTTCGATTTTTTAACGATTACTTTACTTGTTTTGTTTTTGCTGATAGCAATTATATGGCACCACCATACAATAAAACTGTCACCAAAATGCTGTATAATTGACATCAAAACAGCATAATATCCCACGCACAAACCATAATGTTACAGACCTGTATTAACATGATCGACGGTACCCCCATCTGGCGATCAACGTTATCCTTGTTTACTACCCGCCAGATGGCGATTGCTGTTTCCCATTCGATCGTCGTTGTTGAAGTGGGCTTATTCCAGATTTATTTTGCATGAAATTAATTGATTAATTCATCGAGTAATCAATTAATTCATTCTTGCATTCGTCATGCAATTAATTTTTGGTGTAACGTACTAATTTATAATTAGATATGTTGATACGAATGTTGACATTGTCTCCTGCAGGAGGAACATGGTCACCATCCGACGGATCTGACACGAGCAACTACCTGACGGTCCCTCGACGACAGGTAAACACATTGTCTTTCGCTTTCACTTTCAGTCCATGTCGCCATCTTGATCGAGTAACACAGAGCTCACTCGCTAGGTAGAGCTGTGACCCCCGTGCAACCCGCTAGATGGCGTGGGTGTACACTTTGTTGTGCTTCATTGGTCCTCTGCGCCCGGGTCCTTTGCACGCGCATTCCTGACCTTGTTGGATATCTGGATAGAATGTAAACCAGGTTAGATGACGGGATTTATATAATTCCTCCATGGAATAGCGTTGATGGAATATTGGGGAGATTGTGACATGGGAGATGTATGATGCTGTGGTCATCGCCTTATCAATGGTAGTGATCACAACCAATGGTGCCACAACGACAGTAACCACTAATGCTTCAATTATTCTCAGAGTGACCCGCTAACTTAATGTTATGTTTTTAATAATACCTTTTATTTATCAATAGCCGTATATCCGGAATATAAATATAGTAAAAAGATCAAAAGTATATTATGTATAAATAATAAGTATATTGTACCCTGTTTAATAAAACTGTAATAAAGCAAAACTTCAATAAAAATCAGCAACTGCTCAAGACTGCTCTAGAATAAAGTAGTAATAAAACACATTCGATGTGTCGGAAGGTCTGTCTCTGCAAACCACCAGTGGCGACACTGTTTAAGAATCGTTGCTGTAGATAAGTGACAACAAGCCTTTGCAAAATGTTCTTATTAAAAGAGTTCTCATTAGATAGGCTGCCAAGGAAAAAGGATCGTTTGTATAATAACGATGATCATGCTAGTAATGAGTCTGTTTTCAAGTCGGAAAGTAGTTACAACCAAGGAGAGAGACCATTTCTAGTCCCGCTTATACGACTCTCGTTCGACTTCTGAATTCGCCGAGTAGAGAGTCTGGCCGCAGAAGCGTGGTCTCGTTGCTACCCACTGTCACCACTCCATGTTGCGTAGGCGTTCCCGTGAAGCGCCAGCAGCCAAGCGGCGTCATTATCTAGTTGATACACTAAAAATATTTTGCCTGATTTTTAAATTTAAAGTTAAAATTCGAATTGCATAGTATAAACTGATAAAAAAATTCACTCTTATTTTATGAATTAACCAAGCGTCCAGATGAGATCTTAATTTGCTACTTGTGTATGCGTCCAGGATCTGGGTGCGTACATAATTTCCGTCACAATGAAAACCCCACTCTGCATCCAAGCAAAGATGTGTGCGACAAACGGTGGCGCCACTGCGCAGAGCCTGGATAATCGGGGCTAGACCATCTCAAGGAACGGTCAACGTCTCCCTCCTTGCTGCTTGGTATTAGCTTCCACCACTTGAGTGGAGAGTGATAACTGTTCAGCCAAGGGAGAAACCAACCATGCAGTTAGTTAGTTTCGACATACTTTACAATTTATAAATATCAATCTGAGCCAAAAAATAACAAATAACCGTCAGATGCCTAGCAGCAACAACTAAGAACTTAGTGGAATTTAACTAATGGGCTACGCCTCTACGACATTTTGGATACGCCCAATCGTGGATTATGTTACATGTAATAATCCGGAAGTAATTTAGCTTTAAGTGGCAATAGACCGTTCATCGTTGGTCGGACGGATAAATCCTGCGAACTATCTGAAGTATGGCGGGACGCGTCTAACTCCCAGAAAGACGTCGACCGAGACAGCAAGTGGGGCAAATGATCAAGGCTACATTCACACATGGCGTGGAAAAAACTGGTTTACCTGCCAGCGGTAGTGTTGTACTAATAACACCTGGTTAGATGAAAAAGGTGATGCCATCTAGCGACCACTAATTGCAATTAATGTAGGAGTGACAGCGGTGGCCGCCCAGGGTTAGCCGTGGGTGTCCAATTAGACACGATTGTGCTGCGTGTAAGATCGCGCGAACTTTGCGTGCTAATGACAGATCTGTCATCACCAGTGGCTGTAGTGTTTGCTTAGTAACAGCACAACGCCAAGAATTAAGCTGTTCCACGGATGGTCAATGAAAATGTTTCGTACGTGCGTGCGTGCGTGCGTGCGTGCGTGCGTGCGTGCATGCGTATGTGCGTGTTGATGATATTGATGTTGTGTGTGTGTATGTGGTGTGTGCGTGTGTATATATATATCTATATATATATATATATATATATATATATATATATATATATATATATATATATATATATATATATATATATATATATATATATATATATATATATATATATATATATATATATATACATACACACACGCGCGCGCACACACACACACACACACACACACACACACACACACAAACCATTGCTTGGAGTGTTAAGTCATACATAGAAATCGCATAACAAGAGTGTGAGAAAATCAACGTAGAGCGAGACAGATGGAGACATGTCGTCGATGCAGGATGCGTCTATCTGTCAAATGTTCTCAGAGTGCGTCCCAACGTGTTCATTTCGTAGAATATGCCTATTTCCACGTCTGTGTGCAAATTAACCCGCGTGTCGAAGAGCATGATTGTGTATTATACAGCACTGGAATTGACAGATCAACCTCAGTGTACTTGGTATTGCGATTTCTAAGCAGCTCTTTGTGCATTCTGTTCCATTCGTCTCTCCAGACTTTGACGGGAGGTTCCCGCCTGTTCCCTCTCTCTCTCTCTCTCTCTCTCTCTCTCTCTCTCTCTCTCTCTCTCTCTCTCTCTCTCTCTCTCTCTCTCTCTCTCTCTCTCTCTCTCTCTCTCTCTCTCTCGACCTCTCTCTCTCGACCTCTCTCTCTCGACCTCTCTCTCTCTCGACCTCTCTCTCGACCTCTCGACCTCTCGACCTCTCGACCTCTCGACCTCTCGACCTCTCGACCTCTCTCTCGACCTCTCTCTCGACCTCTCGACCTCTCTCTCTCTCTCTCTCTCTCTCGACCTCTCTCTCTCTCGACCTCTCTCTCTCTCTCTCTCTCGACCTCTCGACCTCTCTCGACCTCTCGACCTCTCTCGACCTCTCGACCTCTCGACCTCTCGACCTCTCTCGACCTCTCTCTCGACCTCTCTCGACCTCTCGACCTCTCGACCTCCCTTCGAACTGCTCCCTCTCCCTCCCCTTCTTTCCTTCCCCTCCCCCCTCTCTCCCTCCCTCACATCGCCCTGGACCAACTGCCTTAGGGTCAACAAGAATACGGTTCAGTCCAATACCCCAGTCGGCTTCTTCATTTGGGATGTCGAATTTTTCAGCTAACATGTTGACTTCTTCATTTTGGCTGTAGTAACTATTTCATTCCTCCTGGTGTCTGCCCACGGCTTGTCCTTCTTATCGTTATCCATTGCTATTTTCTCCCAAATAGTAGTACAAACACTGGCCACATGCACCCGTTGTTTCCATAACCATGCACCATGCATATGTTCACTCTACGCATAACAACATTTAGCAAGCGTCACATTCCGTCCCAGCTCAGTACCACAGGAGATATATTAGTTAGCTATATAAGTGAAGTGAGAGTCGTCGACGAATATTAAAAAGCCATCCTCAATTGGTTTCGCCCGTCGCGAACTAGATTCGTTATGTTCAGATTTGTAGTAATATGCACACGAGAGTTTAAATAGCCTTATGCTATATTACATAGAGCCGGGCCACTTTCGACTCTTGTCCGAATCCGGTCAAAAATAACGTCATAGTTCGTCCGATAATTTACAGAAACTAAACAACACATTTGTACAAACAAACTAGCATGTCGCAGTGGGTACAGGGTAAGATTTGTTTTTCGCGAAATGAGTATGACACGGGATGAGGGAAATGAGTATGATACGGGATGAGGGAAATGAGTATGACACGGGATGAGGGAAATGAGTATGACACGGGATGAGGGAAATGAGTATGACACGGGAAGAGGTAAATGAGCATGACACGGGAAGAGGGAAATGAGTATGACACGGGAAGAGGGAAATGAGTATGACAACCAGTCTGGTGATGGTGTTCCATGTCAGGCCGGATGCTTACATCTCCTCTCCATGGTCTGTTGCCCGCCTGGTAATTGGGTCTCATGTCAGGTTGAATGCTTTCATCTCCTTTTCCAAGGTGCTTCTCCGTGTTTCCTTCATACGACCCCGTCTCCTCCCCCTCCCTCCTCCCCCAGCGTAGGGCTGTCTTGGGCAGTGCGCCATTGTACATTCAGAACACATGTCCTAGTCACCTTCGTCCCCGCCTCCGTATGTGTGGCCAGCGATGTTGTGTCGGTTTTTGGTGATGGTGTTTGGCCACAACACACACAGAACCTTCCATATGCACATCCTCTGGAAGTATCAAGCTTATGTGCTTGCCTGGCTGTGCGTATCCAGCATCCAGAGCCGTCGAGAAGTGCATTGAGAACGTTACACAGCAAACTGCGCCTGGGGAAATATCCCTACTGCTAATGGATGTCACATCTTGGGCTAATTACACTCCATCGTTGAGTTACTGAGGATCAAACAACACACCCGATGCTTAAGTCGTGGTCATTTTCATAGCGACAGTAATGGAAAGGCCGTCGTAAATCGGCATTATGGGATTTTACAGTTGATTTTCCTCGTAGGCAGGTCATAATATAAACACGGTGTTGCTTGGCACGTTATCTCCAGATCCATTACGTGACTTTTTGCATAGCAACCAGGTCCGTCAAACGAAAACACAAGTCTGCCGTAAACATAAAGCTGTGGAACGAACGTTTTTATCGTTGTATTTCTTGCCAAAAACAGCTGCAAAAACAAAGTTGTTTCAACGAGAACCGTATGGGATAACGGTTGATCTGGCAGATGTGTGCCTTCCAAATAATGTAATATGGTGTAAATAAAGCGAAACTTGTCGGGGGTCACGCTCATAATTAGGGTTATGACATCAGACTGGATCTGACAATTATACTAACAAAACACTTATTAAATTTCATAACCTGCAAATATGTGCCTCTTTAAAGAGGAGATTGTGTAGGTGGTTGTTTTTTAAACGTCCTTGACCCGACATACGGATTCCCCACATTGTTCTCCGAAACAAAATGGCGTTTTCAGGAATCGGGTAGAATATTAAATCTGATTATAGTAGGTTGATTATAGTAGGTTGACCGATTCCCAACCAAACGAGGATTTAGTCCAGCTATGGCACTGATGGCATTTAGTCCAGCTATGGCACTGTGGCCATTTAGTCCAGCTATGGCACTGAGGCCATTTAGTTCAGCTATGGCACTGAGACCATTTAGTCCAGCTATGGCACTGAGGCCATTTAGTCCAGCTATGGCACTGAGGCCATTTAGTCCAGCTGTGGCACTGATGCCATTTAGTCCAGCTATGGCACTGAGACCATTTAGTCCAGCTATGGCACTGAGGCCATTTAGTCCAGCTGTGGCACTGAGGCCATTTAGTTCAGCTATGGCACTGAGGCCATTTAGTCCAGCTATGGCACTGAGACCATTTAGTCCAGCTATGGCACTGAGACCATTTAGTTCAGCTATGGCACTGAGGCCATTTAGTCCAGCTGTGGCACTGAGGCCATTTAGTCCAGCTGTGGCACTGAGGCCATTTAGTTCAGCTATGGCACTGAGACCATTTAGTCCAGCTATGGCACTGAGGCCATTTAGTCCAGCTGTGGCACTGAGGCCATTTAGTCCAGCTATGGCACTGAGGCCATTTAGTCCAGCTATGGCACTGAGACCATTTAGTCCAGCTATGGCACTGAGGCCATTTAGTCCAGCTATGGCACTGAGGCCATTTAGTCCAGCTATGGCACTGAGGCCATTTAGTCCAGCTATGGTACTGAGACCATTTAGTCCAGCTATGGCACTGAGGCCATTTAGTCCAGCTATGGCACTGAGGCCATTTAGTCCAGCTATGGCACTGAGGCCATTTAGTCCAGCTATGGCACTGAGGCCATTTAGTCCAGCTATGGCACTGAGGCCATTTAGTCCAGCTATGGCACTGGTGCCATTTATTCAAACAATTCATGTTTTATTGGAACTTTATTTAAAATCATGCATTTGTTGTTCTGAATCGATTACAAATTACGGTATTTTATTTGGTACTGTTTACAATATACATTATGTTAGAATAACAAAGATTTTAAACCATTTCAATTCGGGATCATCGTGTCCTTTTCGAATGACGATACAACTAATTGAAATTCGCGCACCCATATTTCGGTTGTCATTGAATGATGTGTTTAATAAACCAGTTAAACCTTTATTCATTTTATACTTGGCAGTAGTACCTGATAATTTGGGTCACTGAAGACAATACTTTCTGAATTAATAAGAACAAACTGGCTGGATAATATACAGGGATGGAACAACCACAAAGCTGACCGTATTTTTACGAACACCAGAGGAAAAACGAAGCTGGGGAAGACTATATGGAAGTGGCATCCCTACTTCCGTCCCGGTCAAGGGATGAAAGTCACGGTGAAGTGTACTGAGCCGGGCACTGATTTCGTACACCCGGGGGATGGAATCGTGACTAATATACAGAAATGGAACAAGCAAAGCTTACCGACCCTACTACGGACAACAGAAAACAGCCAACACTGTGGACATGTCACCCCCATGACCGTCTCCGACAAGGGGTGAGGGTGACGGTGAAGTTTATTGAACTGGGTAGTGTTTTCAACTACACCGAGCGTGGATGCAATCGTGGCGGCCGTGGCATGCCGGCCGGCGTCGACGGCGAACAGCCGGAAGACGGCGGACGACAGTGTAGTCTCGCCGTCTTGCGTATCGATCGTTTCCACGAAGCCCGCGTGTGTTCACGCACAAACACACTTGATGCGACATATACGCATGGCAATCACCTCGGTAGACGGTGGCTTCGGTTCGTTTCGACTGCGCATTGACGGCGAACTCGTAACGGTCGCGCGCTGTTGGAATACCGTTGTGGTCAGATGATGTGGTCAGCAGCAGCACACACGAAGCGTGGACTGGTCAAATGCGCTGCTGAAGCGCCATTGACAGAATCTGTTTAGGACAATACCGTTGACCAACATGCCATTCGGGTTAGCCACCGAACTGTCTGTGTGCCCCTACTGGAACCTACGGCAGATCGGAAACATTCGGGGAGACGAGCGAGAGCAAATGACTCGGAAATAATGTCGACGAGCCTTAGCGAATCACACGTTGAACGATGTGACATCGCTCGCTAGTTACTGAGCGCGGTAACGTCTCGGCTACGACCGAGCGACACAAAACAAGCGGCAACTGTCGACGTTGGAACCTATGGTTACGTCGACGGAAGACACTTGCTCTGGACAGCGTCGTTGACCGCAGTAGTCATTGAAACATGTCAGTGCGTCGGCGACTGTGGCGCAACAGTAGCTCTATGCGAGGGGTGACCGTGGATATCCCCGACAGCTCCCAGAACGACGGCGGACTGAAGCCTCTGACGAGAAAGGTAGGTCGTCTGGCGTCTATAGGCAGACGAGGAACTCGCTTTGTCGTAGTTTGTCACTCGTGTCCAGTATCAGGGCTGATGCAAATTCCCAATTTCTGTTCTTGAATGTTCGTTGGGCCCCGCCCGGGTGTTTTATTCTGAGTCGTTAGCATTCCGCTGTTGCCATTTTCAGATCGATTTACTTTTTGATACCATTAATGGGGACGGATAGACAGGTTGCGTGCTTCAAACATGGCACACTTAGGTACGATGCCAGCCGTGTTCACCTCTGCTGCAAACGTGTCCAAAACTGGAGCATACAATTCGTTGAATTATATATTAGCATGATTATTAATTATACAAATAAGACCGAAGCATTTTCAACTGGTGTTAGTGTGCTAATATAAATTTAACTGACAATGTCACGCCATGTTTGCTTACATGTGCACACACCATTAGAAACAGGCATTTCACGCCAATGGTTTACTAGGAAAACCTTGTTGAACACACAGCGTCTTTATTTTATCGGCCGCGATAATTTTTTATAATACTGCGTCATGAGTGCTTGTAGTATGGTGGCAATATTTGCTTACCAAATAAAAATCTATTTGCAATATATAAAACTTGCCAATAAGATACGTTTGCGTCTATATTCAACTTACGTAGAATATTTGTCCTGTGTTTACTTCTCACTTCTTACGTTCTGACTTTGCAACTCGCTTGATTGAGAGTTTGTGTTGCTACGGTGTACCAGTCGGCCATTCGATCTCGGTCCATGTCGATAAATGTACTTTATATTTTGTCAGTGTCAGTGTTATATTTTGTCATTGGTGCAAGGTGTTTCGATGTTAATTTTAATATGCTTAGTGATGCATTAAAAACGAAATATTATATTAGTTAAAGGTGCTTAATCAATTCGATTTTTTGCTAGTCTCATTTCAAATTAAGTTTGCGAAAAAACAAACCTAGTATTCATTACAACATGCTAGCTCGTTTGTGCAACTTTTGTATGCAGTTTTTGTGAAATCATCAGACAAACTATTAAATTATGTAATGCATTTACTGAAGTGAAAATCGAAATGCTGAAAAATCACGATTTTGTTCCTTGGTGAAATTTCGTAACTCTGTCATGTGATCGACGAGAGGATGGAGGTCAAGGATGGAGGTCACGCTCAAGGATGGAGGTCACGCCCATGACCTGCATTGACCCACACAGATCTAACGACTTAAGTCAATTCTTTCGATGTTTTGAGGAAAAAAAATAGGCTTTTTTTTAATTAAATCGACTGCGGGTGTTACATAAACTATTCACACACTACATATTTGAACACCATTGAACCAGATCTGCGATAGGCAAAATCAGTTGAGAAAGCAGTTTAAATATCAACGAAACAAGCGGCGCCGGTTCTTAAGTCTAGCTCTGTGTATAACTGTCAGACCGACGAGGATCCGGTGCGATTTGGCCAGCCTTCAACTTGCACCGATGACTTGATCATATTTGGTGTACTTTGAAAATAGTACACGTACATGTAACATATAAAAAATTAAAGCTAAGATAATATAGTATGTACGCTTTGTCATTGTCTATGGCGGAATGCGAGATGAGCCTCGGGGGATCAAAGGCACTTAGCGCATCACAACGGAAGTCACAGCAGTACTTATTTCCTCGAACTGCTAGGCGCTGGTTAATCGCTCATTCATCAAGCGTCGCTGCCCTGGTCAATTCACTGCCCTGGTCAATTCACTGCCCTGGTCAATATGTCAGGCGCCAGGAAAACCACGACTTTCGTTTCTAATTCATAGACTGTAAGAAAATGCGCGTAACATAATTTAATAGTTTGTCCAACGATTTTACCAACACTAAATAACCAAGTTGTACAAACAAGCTGGCTTGTCGTAGCGGATACTGGATAGGTTTAGTTGTTTTCGCGAAATGAACCTGACATGAGACGAGCGAAAAAATTCGATTTGAAGATAAACCTTTCACGTGCTTTTGTACGCTTTGTTTTTCTGGTGGCAGCTTAGATTTTCTGGTGGCAGCTCAGCTCAGACACCTGAGATCGGTTCTTTCCATTAACTACTGCGTTGATTTGTTCGACGCTTATCTTGTGCCTGTCTAGAAACCCTGGGTAAGGTTTATCTGGCTTTCCCATCAAAGACCTGTATGGGCGTTGACGAAACTCTCAGATAAGATCAGAGAGCGAGGGATTTGTTTCGCCGGCCACAGCCACAGGAGAGGGAACGACGAGCAAGGAAACGAGGGAAGACTGATCCACGTACAATGACACCATGAAGCGTGACACAGGCTTGGAAAAGGAGGAAATTAAGAGCTAAAAATTGGAAAATGTAGGTAATAATAATAATAAAGTATTAAGGGTTTTTCACCAAGCAATAGCCGTTTTCTCCAAACATCTTTGGCTTTAAAGTTCTCACTTTCACCACGCAACACGCTCCCTTGTCCTTCTCTTTGTGTCACGTACTAAATATGGAGCAGCAGATTGCTGACTCCTTCGCCAAGTCCTGTCTTTTCATTGCGTATCTTCTTTGCGCAAAGTCTCGCCAGTTACCTCTGTCTTGGGCTGTCGTTGCCGCTGGGTCCCACGTCAGCCCAACAGCCTCCAGGTTCTCTTCCATGGTTCGTCTCCATTTTGTTTTGGTCTGTGGCACCCAAGTCAACGCTGTTTTCTTCGGTAGGTCACTGGTCCATCATCAAAGACGATCATAGTTCGTTCGACCGTGCCTTTCAGTCGTGACTGTGGCTCGCTGGGCGTTTGGCCTGCGGTGCTGGTGTTTCGTTAAATACGACTCTGCATGACGAATCCGCCTCTCAGTTCTAACTCTTGAAACTGATGACCCAGGTATGAACGGCGCCGCAATTTCCCCTGCGGCCATATTTATAGCAGCCTGATCCGTCTAATTTCCTGGCGCAACTGAAGCGACCCTAATTGGCTGGTGGGAAGACGCCGCGTAACAGCACGACAATAGCTTGACATGTGGCCTGGTGCGGCTCGAGTTATGTTCAGTGACGTAAGCCGCGTTGTTCATTATTGGCTGCGTCGAGATAAGCCTGTATGTTGATCATTGAAAGATATCGAACATGTGCAACTCAACTGTTAAGTGTAATTAATTTTGCGCCACAATAACCCATTTTTTCGTGGTGCGCGGTGGCGCAGTAGTTAAAACGCCGGACTTTCAATCGAGAGAATCCGGGTTCGAATCCTTTCGCTGCCGCTTCGAAGCCTGGGCAATTTCGTTCACACCACATTGCCTCAGTTGACGCGGCTATACAAACGAGTACCTGGCTATAGACATTGGTGGATATGTGAACGAACAGTCTTCGCGCAGTAATTGCAGCGTGGCTGAATGCTTCCCAGAGAAGTCGAGTTGGCGTTGGAATGAACAGGTCTGCCAGGGGGTGAAGTGTAAAGAGATATGAACGGTCCCAAGGACTGGATTCCGCGCTACACAAGAACGTACCATTGTTTCGCGTTTTGTTTCATCCAGTTGTGAAGATAAGGGTGAAACTGCGAGAATTTATTTATTTTATTATGCACAACTGACATAAAATAATCCCGATATATATCAGCACTGACGTAATACAATATTTAAGACTGGAATAAACACAGAAAGTATGATTAATATAGGAATTCATACACAAGGCATACTTAAGATAGGAATTAACACAGGCAGCATGTTTAAGACAAAAATTAACACTGGAGGAATGCTTATATGTTGTGGCTGAATACGTAAAGCATGTCTAAGATAGGAATAAACACAGAAGGCATGTTTAAGACATAAATTAACACTGGAGGCATTCTTATGCTGTGGATGAATGCATATAGCATGCCTAAGATAGGAATAAACACAGGCGGCATACTTATGATATGAATGAACAACATTGTTAAGACACGCATGAACATGGAAGGCATGCTTAAAATAGGAATGAGCGCAAAAGGTTTACTTAAAACAGGAATAAACACAGAATGCATGTTTAAGACGTGCGTAAACACACAAGACATGTTTAAGACAGAAATGAACACACATACTTCAGTGATTAGATCTGCGGCTTAGTGACAACTCATTTCGTTGGCGCCAACATGATTCATATGGATGACCGTTTTTAAAACGACACAGTCACTGCTCGTATGTCTGTATTACCCTGTCGTTTATTTTACCAAGAAATTCAGTGCACTGCGGTGCTTTAATGCGCGCACAACGCGGATATTAATAATTGAGTGAATAGACGACCCGACAGTAACATTAATAACAACAGTTGCATTGACAACAGCAGTGTCATTAGCAATACCAGTATCATTAGCAATACCAGTATCATTAGCAATAACAGTAACATTAGCAGTAACAGTAGCATTAGCAACAAATGTAGCATTTACAGCAACAGTGGCGTTAGCAACAACAGTAGCATCAACAACAACAGTAGCAATCTCACCAACAGTAGCATGAACAGCAACATTAGCGTTAGCAACACAACAGTAATAATCGTGTTGCAGTGGAAGAATTACCTGCTTCCTCAAACGGTTCAGCCGATCGCGAATCTAGTTCACTTATGTTCAGATGTATAGTGTATGGACAGTTTAAGTAACGTGCGCAGTCTGTTTAATAAAAAAACGCCTATTTTTTTCAAATCATCGAAAGAATTGACTTTAGTCGTTAGATAAATCAGGTGAGGATCAAGATAGGGGATATCCAAAATGGTAAGCACTGTGTGGGTCAATACCGATCATGGGCGTGACTTCTATCCTCTCGCCGATCACATGACAAAGTTAGAAAATTCCGCCAAGGAATAAAATCGTGATTTTTCAGCATTTCGAGTTTCACTTCAGTTAATGCTTGAACAAGCATTAACTAATTTAATAGTTTGCCTGATGATTTCACAAAAACTACATACAAAATTTGCACAAACGAGGTAGTATGTTGCAGTGGATACTAAGTAGGTTGGGTTTTTCGCAACATTTATTTGAAATGAGACTAGCAAAAAACCGAATTGATTAAACAAAACATATCTGAATGCGAACTGCGTGTTCATGCGTGCGTGCGTGTGTGGTGCGTGCGTGCGCGCGTGCGTGTAATTACGTGTGCGTGCGGGCATGAACACGTGCGTGCTAGTGGAGCCATTACGCAGACTTCATTCCGACAGGACCCGGCTTACCGGTCAGCTCAGTCGTGCGTGCGTTCAGCTGAATGTGACTCTAAACAGTGACAGTGAAATAAATTGAATGTCATTGAAGCAGACGCGGACGTCGTCCACTATACATCTTCATTACGTATTCTTCATGAGTAGACACCATGCATAAACGTACTGAACATAAACGTGCTGAAGACGTACGGAACTGCGATGAAATACACGATGGTATCTACGAACGTACACTCTGCTTGTCAGATCATTGAGAACGTGAACGATAATAACCTGAGAATTATGCTTTTTGTTATCCGCTTTGTGATGCTTTGTTATAATATATAGAGCCGAATTTTCAAATGTAATTTAATAGTTTGCCCGATCAACAAGACTAAACAACAGGTTTGTACAAACGACCCAGTCTGTCATGAGGTATTTGGTAGGTTTGAGACCAGACGAGCAAAAAAATCGAATTTGTGAGTGACCTTTAATATATCTGCACCAGTGTGACTCGCTAATCGAACCTAGGCCCGATTGATTGTTCCAAGTGAAAGCTATTTGGTGTAGCTTTAACGAAATGGAAATAAACTGTCATATGAATGTGTCGTCGAAAATATCCATTTCCGGCGGACATGTGTCTATTCATTTTAAAGATATATCTATACTGATATCGATATGCACCGATTCACGCTTCTCGAATAACACACACGCACGCACATACGCACGCACGCACGCACGCTTGTACGTGATTCCCCCACTCAGTTACTCACTAACGAATGCATAGCCTTGTATCCGGACACGGTTAGACACACGCATGGATGTAGAAACGCACGCACAACACACGCACATGTGCGAGCGCTCGGGCGCACACACTCAGAAACACCCACAACATACGAAGCAACAACGGACGTGCGTGCGAGCGTGCGTGCGTGCGTGCGTGCGTGCGTGCGTGATTGTGTGTGATGTCTATGGAATAGATAATACATTGTTCCTATTTTATCGACCACGGGGCAAATACTGATGTGATGTTGTACCGACTTAGACTGGCGAGTGCCGCTGGGCATACACACGATAACACTGATGTCTTGTGGCAGCCATCCTGAAGAAACGAACACAATCAGACTCAATTCCGCTAATGTCCCTTCTCCGTCTTGTCATAATAGTGGCTTCACGCACTGATCACAACTTGTCACGACGTTAAACCGATAATTGACGCGCAATCAGCAGTCGAAATAACACGAGGCCGCTCGTGCGCAGTGCTTACGTGTGCGCGCGCGCGTCTGTGTGTACGCGTATGTCATTTAGTTCAGGTCTAGGTTTTATTCCTTATGTGGACGGTCTACGTAACTCGGAACAATCGTAGAAAACACGCACGGCGTTGCAAATAATTATACTACTATTGTAAAATCTCCACTCTCCTGGGCTCGAATTTTTTTTATGTACGAACCAATCCCATTGGCCCCCGATCACGCCCATAAAATGTCAGCCGCATGCTTGCAAAACTGACGGCGATATGAGGGAACAGACAAACAGGCAAATAAACACAGTCACAAACTGTTTTTATTATAATTTAGAAACATGATTTTCACGATACAGACTGTCGGAATGTTGTACCTAGAAACATGGCGCGCTCGTGAAACGTACATTAGAAATGTCCGGCGGGAATACGCACGTAACTGAGCGATCGTCGTGAAGACAGCGCGCGGACGGCGAAATGCCACCAAAAACAACCTGACATTATCAAATAATGTGCGCGGTTTAAATACACAAACCATAAACCGCGCGCGGGACAGTTGGCCTCTATTTGACGCGACGTTCCGGCCGCCGCGATCGATCGCTCCATCAACGTAAGACGTCCTGATAGGTCATAGGTCAGACGAAGATCAGTCGAGAAGACGGAGAGGGCGCTGTTTGTGCGGTGGGTCAAAGACACGGCGGCTTACGCAGCGATAAAGGTCCCCTGTCTACTGGTCTTTGACGTGCCTGCCCTTTCCGGGCAGCCTCCAGACAATTCAGACCAGGTCGTTGCATAACAATTCCGGTTCTCCCGCAGGCGTTTGGAAGGGTTTGAAGCTGCGCATCGTTTCCTCAATGCCTCAAACTGACAAGTATTTATTTCCATAATTTTTATATTATATCGTTTGTTAAATAAATATAAAACAGTGTTAATCTAGAATCTCGCAAAGGGGCTGCCAGTACAATCACACATTAGTTTACAATGTAGTAGAGGTTACGCGGAAAAAAAATATAAAAAACACATTAAGCCAAAGGGGCTTGGCCCAGTGTCCCCCCCCCCCGAATACGCCACTGGTATAGCAAAATTGTATATAGTAGCCTACATATTTGATCGGAATCCCCCATTTCCATGCACTAACGCGTCGAGAGTGGGGCGCTTATGTATTGTAGTATAGTCATATTTCACAAAGGCTATTCACTACTAAATGTATTATCGTTAACAAAATTGCTCAGTCGTATTGTTCAGAATATGTGTGCCCCCCTGTCTATTTAGAACAGTTCGGGTATATCGCAAACTATTTGTACCAACCGTCGAACAATGCGGTTCATATCGTACCATCGATCTCTAGATTACGCTCGCGCAGCGAAGATTGTTGCGCCCAATTGAAGCATCGGACTTCTGTTTACTTGTCGTTAGCATACTACACAATTACCCATGTAAATACGGCACTCACTACAGCTCTCACATGCGGCTAACTTGCCAATAAAACGACAACAACAACCATCAAGGATATTTGTCACGCGCGAATCAAGACTCATTCTTCTCTTGCTGTCGAATCGATGTCCTCCGATTGATTGGCGACGGCTAACGGAGGTTCAGCCGTAGTGTTCACAACAACTGAACGTCGACTTTGTAGACTCGGTACGCCTCCTTATTGATCGCGCTATACGTATGTGGTAAAGTTGGGAGCGCTCAACCAACTTCGCAGAATATGGACGCCTGCAGTTCCACGCTAAATTAAACAGCGCCAATTGATAACAGGTCTTTGGTCCTCTGCGGATGCGAATCGTGGACAATGCTAATCACTCAAAAACAACTGGATGCGTGTTACACAAGAATGCTACGATATGCAATATTCAGTGGCTGCAGCATTTGACTAACGCAGAGCTTTACAGCGGAATGAGTAAAGTAGGGAGAACTGTGGCTGAGATTTGCTTGGCGCTGCTGCAGAGGCAAAGATGAAATGACATCAAAGACTATCCCGCAGCAACTAACACATGGGAAAACAAGACAGACCAGCCTTTACATGTATGGACAGTCGAAAGAAAGCGTGGAACTGGAGTTTGTAGCCCTGAAAAGGACAGTGAGGGATAGATACGTCTTTGACCCCCAGTGGCCGATAAGAGTGAGTGAGTGAATCGTGGAGTTTACTTCCTTTTCTGTTTTCTTCTTCGAGGTGTGAATCCTGATTCTCCCAGCCTCTTGCTCCCGACATCTGGCTCCCAGTATGCCTCCCGCGCATATACATTAACGCAAAAAAAACATGTTTATAAACAAGGCACTGTAAACCAAAAGCGCCTCACCTAACCTCTTCGCACCTGATGGTCCGTACGACTGCAGTGCTTGCTATCCAGCTAACTCTCTCTTTGACCACATGTTTGTCTCCGTTCAACAACTTCCACCCCAGTTCTCGTTGTTCTTCTTCTTCAGCTTTTACGCTAGGTTGTATTCGGTTGTCTTCTTCCATTCTTTACGCTAGGTTGTCTTCGGTTGTCTTCTTCCATTCTTTTACGCTAGGTTGTATTCGGTTGTCTTCTTCCATTCTTTACGCTAGGTTGTATTCGGTTGTCTTCTTCCATTCTTTACGCTAGGTTGTATTCGGTTGTCTTCTTCCATTCTTTACGCTAGGTTGTCTTCGGGTGTCTTCTTCCATTCTTTTACGCTAGGTTGTCTTCGGTTGTCTTCTTCCATTCTTTTACGCTAGGTTGTATTCGGTTGTCTTCTTCCATTCTTTACGCTAGGTTGTATTCGGTTGTCTTCTTCCATTCTTTACGCTAGGTTGTCTTCGGTTGTTTTCTTCCATTCTTTTACGCTAGGTTGTATTCGGTTGTCTTCTTCCATTCTTTACGCTAGGTTGTATTCGGTTGTCTTCTTCCATTCTTTACGCTAGGTTGTATTCGGTTGTCTTCTTCCATTCTTTACGCTAGGTTGTCTTCGGTTGTCTTCTTCCATTCTTTTACGCTAGGTTGTATTCGGTTGTCTTCTTCCATTCTTTATGCTAGGTTGTCTTCGGTTGTCTTCTTCCATTCTTTACGCTAGGTTGTATTCGGTTGTCTTCTTCCATTCTTTACGCTAGGTTGTATTCGGTTGTCTTCTTCCATTCTTTACGCTAGGTTGTCTTCGGTTGTCTTCTTCCATTCTTTTACGCTAGGTTGTATTCGGTTGTCTTCTTCCATTCTTTACGCTAGGTTGTATTCGGTTGTCTTCTTCCATTCTTTACGCTAGGTTGTATTCGGTTGTCTTCTTCCATTCTTTACGCTAGGTTGTCTTCGGGTGTCTTCTTCCATTCTTTTACGCTAGGTTGTCTTCGGTTGTCTTCTTCCATTCTTTTACGCTAGGTTGTATTCGGTTGTCTTCTTCCATTCTTTATGCTAGGTTGTATTCGGTTGTCTTCTTCCATTCTTTACGCTAGGTTGTCTTCGGTTGTCTTCTTCCATTCTTTTACGCTAGGTTGTATTCGGTTGTCTTCTTCCATTCTTTACGCTAGGTTGTATTCGGTTGTCTTCTTCCATTCTTTACGCTAGGCTGTATTCGGTTGTCTTCTTCCATTCTTTACGCTAGGTTGTCTTCGGTTGTCTTCTTCCATTCTTTTACGCTAGGTTGTATTCGGTTGTCTTCTTCCATTCTTTACGCTAGGTTGTCTTCGGTTGTCTTCTTCCATTCTTTACGCTAGGTTGTATTCGGTTGTCTTCTTGCATTCTTTTACGCTAGGTTGTATTCGGTTGTCTTCTTCCATTCTTTACGCTAGGTTGTCTTCGGTTGTCTTCTTCCATTCTTTACGCTAGGTTGTCTTCGGTTGTCTTCTTCTATTCTTTTACGCTAGGTTGTCTTCTGGTGTCTTCTTCCATTCTTAGTGCGTGTCTGATCCAATTCCATCTTTCATCCTCACCTTTGTGTTTACTTTGGTTTTACTTAGGATATCCTCATTGTACACTAAGCATTGTACACTAAGTAGATCTACCTAACATTTAGTATCCTCCTTAAACACTTGAACAGAACAGAATCCCATTGTACACTAAGTAGATCTATCTAACATTTAGTATCCTCCTTAAACACTTGAAAAGAACAGAATACCATTGTACACTAAGTAGATCTATCTAACATTTAGCATCCTCCTTAAACACTTGAACAGAACAGAATCCCATTGTACACTAAGTAGATCTACCTAACATTTAGTATCCTCCTTAAACACTTGAACAGAACAGAATCCCATTGTACACTAAGTAGATCTATCTAACATTTAGTATCCTCCTTAAACACTTGAACAGAACAGAATACCATTGTACACTAAGTAGATCTATCTAACATTTAGTATCCTCCTTAAACACTTGAACAGAACAGAATCCCATTGTACACTAAGTAGATATATCTAACATTTAGTATCCTCCTTAAACACTTGAACAGAACAGAATCCCATTGTACATTAAGTAGATCTATCTAACATTTAGTATCCTCCTTAAACACTTGAACAGAACAGAATCCCAGTGTACACTAAGATCTATCTAACATTTAGTATTCTCCTTAAACACTTGAACAGAACAGAATCCCATTGTACACTAAGTAGATCTATCTAACATTTAGTATCCTCCTTAAACACTTGAAAAGAACAGAATACCATTGTACACTAAGTAGATCTATCTAACATTTAGTATCCTCCTTAAACACTTGAACAGAACAGAATACCATTGTACACTAAGTAGATCTATCTAACATTTAGTATCCTCCTTAAACGCTTCAACAGAAATGCCTCCCGCTTCCGTTTGTCACGTTCATTTACCTTCCACGCCTCACATCCGTGTGATAACACAACTAGTGAAGAAACATTGCCACACGGGATTACCTTGGTAGCTCAGTTAATGCCATGCATACTTAATGTCATGCAACGCGTGCGCTGGTACAAATAGTATGTCTCTTGGGAGACTGGTGCTGGGCTCAGATAAGAGCGTCTTCAGTTCGTGTAATGCAGTCAATGACCGCAGATTCCGGACCAACATCTTCGATCCTCGCGCCTAGGTGGATATTCAGTGTCATGTGTTGCATCCATAGTAAATCATCAAACATATTGGTGGAAACAGGATGAGAAACCTTTTGAAGAACGCCTGGGGAAACGTGGTTTAACAACCGTATAGACAAGGAGGTTGAGAGGAGATTGAATTGAAGTGTTAAGATATTGAATGGGCATGAAATATTGATAGAACTATTTATTGTCGCTCATGAAAGATATAAGAACTAGAGGACACGGAGTAACGCTGGGTAAGGAACAGTGTAGATTAGATATAAGAACTAAATGACACGGAGTAACGTTGGGTAAGGAACATTGTAGATTAGATATAAGAACTAGAATCACGGAGTAACGTTAGGTAAGGAACAGTGTAGATTAGATATAAGAACTAGAAGTAACTCTCACAGAGGACAATGAATTAATGGACCAAATTATCTACAGATTGTGTAGCAGACGACGTGAATATGTTTTAAAAAAAGAATTATAAATATCTCAGAAGAGCAGGTTACACTTATATGACTCTCGATAAGGCAATGTCCACTCGCCATCTGGATGGTTGCCTTGGATGGCAATCATGTTAAATCTTGACTGAATGGTGGTCGACACAAGCTGGATTATTGTCGTGCGCCAAACACCGTTCTTCTTATTTATTCTGATGTAGCTTATTATGCGTGAGTAGCGATCCTAATGTCTACTTAATACATTCTTACATTAGGCGGGCAAGATACCCGAGAAAGGTCAGAAGAAAAATGACGCAGAGGCAAAGTTCAATGGAAATGTACCGAGTTTCTTCGGCAAAGGCCTAGTAGCCAAGCCGGAGGCGAGAACCATCATCCATGTTGTCGCATTTTGTGTTAATCCCTCCGGAGATTTGACTGACATCCACCACAGCTAGCGCGTCAGGATTAGTTATTTTTAGTTGCAGTCTCCGCCCGAACTACATCCAAGATACGTTCGTGATCATGCAGTCAATTCGTGTCCAGCATTATTGGCGTGGTTTGCACGACGATTACAGCATATGAAAGTAGATTGTTGCGCGATATATTGCACGTTTACAGCATGCCAAGTCAACATTCCATAAGGAGCTGACAGAACGTCATTCCATATCAACAGTCGAGTATTTGAGGCTATGTGGCTGTGAAGCCAGGACAACGACACCGACAGAAGAATACCAATTAGATGGATGCTGCACCAAGAGGCTCAGGATGACAGTGTCTCCATTGGTACACCGGAGACCCAACCATGGGTAATTAAACCTACAAAGCACTCACTGAACGTGAGCAAGCAAGCGGCCGCCCACGTATGCACCACACACAAAAACATGTAATAACAAATAAACGGAGTCAGGACAAAACTTATAAGGAGGAGACATCATTTGGTTGTATTCACACGCTTTATGCAGAAGCCCACGTGCAGACTTGGGAAGGAACTCGGTATACTGTTTTAAAGTCTACCGTTCTCCAATATTATCCCTCGACGATGCAGGTGGATTTTCTGGGATCTGCTCCTTGGTTTCTGGAAAGAAAGCATTGATCATAGAAGTCTTCACGACATGATGGATTCCAGAAGCTATGTTACTGAGAAGTGCCGTGCAGAATAATTTGATGGTTCGTAATCTACGAGGGGATATGTACACTGTTGGTGTACACTGTTGGTGTATAGACATCATCATTGGTCGGCCGGGGCCGGGACATTGATGGACCGTTTCTATAAAGGTCAATCATTCATTAGGGACGGTTGGTTCACCATTTCAAGGTTTTCGCAGACCAATTTGGTGTTTGTAAATCTTTGTTTCCCTCTCTCTGATTCTTGTCAGGAGTGAGTGTCCACGCTATAAATCTTGACACTGGCTCCTCTTTGTGGCGATAGCTGTGACCAGCTAGTTAGAGGCGTTTCATTCAAATATTATGTAAGAGCTTGTCTATGTCCATATAGAGTTATGTGTTTGTCACCCTGTTTCTCCAGTGGACATCTAGACACAACGAACATTCTAGTGTAACTCTCGTCTAGTTTACTTTCCATTTCTTTATGGGGGGAGGGGGGCAGGAATCAGCCACATGAAACAATGTACTTTCGACGATGGCCCTGTGGAAAGACAACACGAGGGACGGGTTAAAATGAAGTCGATGAACAAATGAGAAAGTGTATGGTCATGGGGGGATATCTCCGGCTGTTGCGAGCATGGCCTGGAATGCGTAACTCTGTTAGGTGCCGTTCACAATTGTCGACATTTTTCCTATGCGTACAAAGTGTACTAAAGGGAGGAGGGGGTCAAGGGGAGGGGTCAACGCCCGCGTACTAATTTGTTCAATGTCGGTCGCATGCGAAATCTGACGTCATGCAGCGCCGCGCGGTGAACTGTTGCGGAACTACTGTTGTTTTAAATCGCGTAGCCGGTCACGGGGCGGCGCTGTAATACAGTCGGACATCTTGGAAAGTTACAACTTCGTTGAAAACAATTATCAATATGACGCGGCGGGGTTGCCAGAAAAACACAAAGCTTTAACATAATTATTGGAGATAAAATGTTGGTAAACTTATTCTAATGGTTATTGCTTAGTACTATTTCGGGGAAGTAAATGTCCAACAATCAAACCTGAACACGACCCATCATCGCCCCGAACAAACAGAACTGCAAGGACCGTCCGACCCATCATCGCCCCGAACAAACATACCTGCAAGGCCAGCCCGTCCACCAACGGTCGATACACACGTACGACGCATCAGAGGTCGGCTGTGACGCGTCCAGCGTGATTTAATCAGGACGGTATTTCCCACGGGCTATGATGACTTACGTAGGCGGAGACAGGAACAAAACACCCCTGACCCAAGGACATCTCGTAATTGGGCACAGTAAGCCAATGTTTTCGTCTTGCTGGCGTGTCACATTAAGAATGGTTCTTCGTTATCACTAGTAGCTATTACGGATATGTCCTGATAATTACCGTAGATGAATACAGTCACATATATATATATATATATATATATATATATATATATATATATATATATATATATATATATATATATATATATATATATATATATATATATATATATATATATATATACGACTGTATCGTACACAAACGATGTCATATGCCACAAACAACACTGTATAATACATAATCGATCTTCCTGCGGTTGTTGAGCGTTGCAAATGTGGGCCGTGGACTTCAAAGCGCCAAAATCAATATATCTCGATTTCATAACGGCTACATTTGAAAACTGGCGGCCGTTGACCATTTGTAGTTGGCGTGTCGATTTCGTTTTGCACAAGCCGCCAGCGATGTAATGCGATAATCGTTGGTCCACACTGACCTAATCCACTTTTACTTCGGCCCCACTGCCCGATAAACGCATAGCCGTAAACCGGCCATGGTTCAAGCAACATATCTCGGCACTCGCTGAGGTTGTTTCCATGCGTCGGATGTTTATTTCTCCTGCAAGTAAACATCAACTTTAACATTTGGATGTATACATTGCTTTGCCGTGTAACAAAGTGTGCGAAGAATGGCGGAATCCCTAGTTAATTTGCGGAGCCATCCAGCGTCAAACTGATCGGGGAAAAAACTGCTGAGTAAATGCAGTTAACTATGAACACGTGTACGTGTTTGCTAGTTGTGCGTGTTTGCGATTGTTATTGTGCGCGTGCGTGCGTGCGTTTGTGTTTGTGTTTGTGTGTGTGTGTGTGTGTGTGTGTGTGTGTGTGTGTGTGTGTGTGTGTGTGTGTGCGCGCGCGAGTGTGTATGTGCGTGAGCGCGCATGTACGCATATGGTTGTGAGTGTTTCTGTACGTGTATATGTGCATGTTATTGTGTTTGCACGTACGTGCGTGCGTATCTGTGTGGGTGGGTTGGTCGTGTTGAGTGTGGCATGTTGAATGGTATGTCAGCCAGACTGAGATGATAATAATTAGCGTCATTTGAACTTCGGCGTTGCTGTTTGTGGTACACATAAAATTATGTGTATTTCTTTGATACGTTTCACAGTTTTAACCCTAGTCGCTTAGCTGGAGTCATACTAAATGATGACGTGTTAAGGGACTCAATATCATCAATTACGATTCTTCACGATGTTGGGCAAACCTCCTTATGTCAACGTCACCTAGTAGACCCACTCTTGCCACCAATACGTCCAGCCACCGCTTCGCGAACGCATTCACCGTGTCAATGACTCATGTTGCATTGATCGGCAACGAAGACATGTTATGTAGACACAACGCGTATCTTTCCATTTTATGAGAACATACGTTTTGTGAACAGACACACTACACTTGATAATTGACGCGCAAGATAAAGAAATCTGAGTAGAACTCAATATTGACAGCAAAGATGTTGTGCCGCTCACAGTAAGAGAGTCGGATTTAATTAAGTGTAACTTTAGGTAGACGCAGTATTTTGTTGCGCAATATAATCCACATGAAAACGACATGTGTATATGTAGATACACACGCACACACACCACACATGCACCACACCACACCACACACCATGCACGAACTCACGAACGCACGAACGCACGAACGCACGCACGTAATTTCCACGTGGATTACATTGCGCAACAAAATACTGCGTCATCCTAGTGTTGCTGGTTATAATTGTGATATTAATTTTAAAAGGCGTTAAGCACGAGAGAATGTTGTACTTACACGTGTCTAACAGATATAAATGAGATCATTGCTAATCCATTATAATTATTTACTTCTCCGGGCTGGTGCTGACAAAGTAATATCGATCACGGCGTAACTTGAGCACTTGATTAAAATATTGATTAACAGCTGTCATTAATACGCCGCAGTGCGACTCGCTGGCTCTGACGTCGCGGCCGTTGCACGTGTTGATCACTTCAGTAATAGTTGCGTTACCAGAACCAGCGAAAATGCCCATCCTCTTGACGGGATAACTTGGTAATTCGTAGGTTACAACACTATTTACAACATTTCAGGATGTACAACGTTATCACAGAGATATCCATCCATGCCGTGGTAAATGGTGCTGCCAGCTAATATCGTGATGGCGTCTTGGAATCCATCTCTCGAAATTGCGAAGTAATACTGGCAGTCTAGCGACGCTTTCCCTTGTATTACGTAACTTGGGACAATTGTAAAATGGACGCATGCCGTATAACAGTTGTGCGCAATTGTTTGCATAGCGTTGCGAACAATTGTAAGTAATAGCTACCAAGGTAATAGCGGGGTGAATTGTTCATAGAAAGGCTAATAGCTGGGTGAATTGTTCATAGAATGGCTAATAGCGGGGTGAATTGTTCATAGAAAGGCTAATAGCAGGGTGAATTGTTCATAGAAAGGCTAATAGCGGGGTGAATTGTTCATAGAAAGGCTAATAGCGGGGTGAATTGTTCATAGAAAGGCTAATAGCGGGGTGAATTGTTCATAGAAAGGCTAATAGCGGGGTGAATTTCGAATGCATAAAAGCGTCGTAGATGAACACCTGAAAGTCTGGCGCCCGAGATGCCATGCGACGGCCACATATTGACGATGACGGAGATGTTGTTGTTTTTGAAGATGATGATGATGGTGATGATGATGATGACGATGATGATGATGATGGTGGTGGTAGTGGTAGTGGTGTTGGTGATGATGATGATGGTTGTGATGATGATGATGAAGGTAGTGGTGACGGTGACGATGACGATGATGATTTTGATGATGATGATGGTACTGGTAGTGGTGGTGGTAGTGGTGATGGTGATGGTGGTGGTGGCGGTGGCGGTGACGATGATGATGTTGATGATGATGATGGTGGTGATGACGATGTTTGACACACCCACGCAGGGACACACCACTAGAGCGCCAGTATCAGTTATCGGTTAATATCATGTGCACGCGGCAGGAAGTAAAGACTTAGTTTCTTTCATGTTTCCTCGTATGTGAGTTTTTCATTCGCGTAATAATTCGTATATTATTTACAATTGTGAAGCCAATTCATTCAATGCCAAGTCGATGTAGGGAATCTGACGAGTCGTGTGGTTGTCTTTGCAGCACGTACGTAAGCTTGGTGGCGGCGGCGGCTTCAACAGCGCCTCTGACGAGAGCGACGTGGACCAATCCCCCCCGATGTCTAGACGTGGCCGGCGACAGGCTATCTTCGACCCGAAGGTAGGTGTCAAGGAGTCAGGCCTCCGTTAAATCGTAGCCCGCCTGGGATTTATCACTATTTTTATTTTTTTCCCACTGCTGAAAATATTGACGTTTTTAATACTCTTATCAAATTTACATTTTGAGTATTCTGAAAATCATCTATGTTAATACGTATTCTTTCATCAACGTGCTGGAAAAAATTCTGCAAATTTCTCAAGAAAATTAAAGAACTAGATGCTCCCTAACCGAAGGCGTCAGAACCACTTCATCATGTCATCTGTTATTCAGCAGCACCGCTGTCGAGGAATCTAAACAATGAAAAGTCAATTTCGTGTGTTAGAAGTTACATATCCAACCAACCACACGCTGCAGATCAAAATGGGTTTACACTGTGCTGACTTTTCAGCAGCCATAATCCTCAAATATGGCAAAAAATTATTTCTGTTCAAAAATAATTTTCAGACTAAGCAAAAATAGCCAGAAGGGGATACGTCCATTGCCGGTACTTCGTTCGTATGACATCAACACAGTAAAATAGTGAACCACCCCCCTGTCTAACGGCAACATCAAACTCTCGTCCGATCCCGAACAATCTCGTTAAGTTCCCTCTGCACATCGTCGGCGCAGCATTTGGTGAAAACACTCAAGTGCATTACATGGTAGAGGATCTGCTTACCTTTCGACACGAGGAATCCCCGATGAGCACTCAATATCCTATTAACTGTCTATTACAATTACTCCAGTGAGTGCCTTTGGCAAACATCATTAGCTATAATCAACGTCACTGTTCATAGTTGCTCCATACTGCAAATCAGAACCCCGTAACAGCGTTAATTTCACTTCCAAAATGGGTGTAATTTTCTACCAGAAATCAGTACTCTAAAATTGCATTATCAAGTATTGGCAGCACACACGCACGAACGAACGCACGCACGCACGCACGCGCGCACGCATGCGTATTATGTGATTATAAACTGTTGCAAAGAGATTATATATATATATATATATATATATATATATATATATATATATATATATATATATATATATATATATATATATATTTATATATATATATATATATATATATATATATATATATATATGTATATATATATATATATATATATATATATATATATGTATATATATATATATATATATATACACATATATATATCCTTTTCTGTGTTTTATCAGCTTGCATACTACGTTTGTCAAATCATATACGTTTTCGGCCGCTCAAGTCCAGGTTATTATTTTCGATTCGTAGGCCTGGCGGTCCAGTACGTCATCATCGTAGTAGATCTGGTCCATAACGGTACACGTACATGTGTTTTATTCAGTTCAAGAGTCAAGAGGGTGTGACATTTAAAAATAATACACGTTGATGCTAGTATACTCGTTTAATAAGTTCCATAAACTGCATATTGCCGTATAAGACAATGCTGTAAGCACACGGGGTTTCGACAGGGTTCATGAACTTGGTGCAGCGGGCGGCGGTCGCTGTTGTTTAGTAGCTCCCTGGTGGCAGATATGAGAACACCTAACGCGCCTCGCTTACAACGCGGTCCGGAGTCGTGGACCCCGACTACCGCGTTATAACGAGGCGCGACTGTATATATATATATATATATATATATATATATATATATATATATATATATACATATATATACATATATACACATATATACATATATATACATATATATATACATATATATATATATATATATATATATATATATATATATATATATATATATATATATATACATATATATACATATATATACATATATATACATATATATACATATATATACATATATATACATATATATATATATATATATATATATATATATATATATATATATATATATATATATATATATATATATATATATATATATATATATATATATATATATATATATATGGGGGTTAGGTGTTAGAAAATATACAGTTTGTAGACCATAACACGACTGTGCGATAGAAATAACCAGTCTTTACCTTTAGGAGGAGACACTTTGTTAGTCCTTCGGGCGAACAGAACGTAGAACTACAGGGCTTGGCACGTACGGACAGGGGGTATTTGTTGCACACACACACAATCTGTGGTAACAGATTACGTGCGAATCTGAAACGTCAATGCATATAATGAAGACAGCCATATTCCCATGGTAATTCTGTAATGATGCTGCCAGCCATAGTTCCAAGATTCCCTAATGAAGCCGTCAAATGTCAAAACTCTTTGACAGGCTATTTGTTCAAAGACGTCATAAATCAACTAGAAACTGCTATACTTAATTCGTCTTTCCACGAGACCACAGCGAATGTTGTAATTATCGTCATAATAACAAGTGAAACTACACGCGGCAGCCATGGTGACAAATGGGAACGGAGTCACAGTCGAAGAACTAGCGGTGACACACGGCAGAGTGTCGACGAAAGTGGACGACAGGAAATTAAATGTCGCCTTACGGTTGTTCGAGATGGAGACTTTTAACGACGTAAACCAATATTTCTCATTTCGCTGCTGACACAGAGCTTTCAAAGTGTGCCACTCGTAAATATACATGTTTCTGTGAAATTCAGACGATGAGAAATATGCGGGTAAAGGTCACTTCGTTGTTTGTGGGTTGTAAATCTTGAGTGTGATCGGCACAATGAAAATATTTTGAGGGCAAGGGGGCAGAATTGGGGGCAACCTATCACATGACATACATTAAACATGTGTAATTTAAAAGATAAAAACGTTACTTTCCAGTACAACAACACATTTTATTTAGACCCCATGGTCAGGCTCAATGGGCGAGCCGCCTGTCGTTCTCGTGCAGCCAGGTTCTGGCTGCTGCAGGAAGGTAACTTGTGTAACTTATTCCAATTAAAATTTAGCATAACGTAACTTATTTTTTCATGGCATAGTTTTGTAGGAACACTATCCTACTGGCGACATGGGCTTTTTCTTCTTTCTCCTATGCATAGCCTATGTCGGCTATACATAAACTTAAGCGAAAGACGTATTATCAAATCTCAAAATAAACCCTACCAAGAAACACTGGCAACACGTTTGTTTCTTCCAATTTTGCATCATTTCGTGAGAATCACTGTTAATAGTTCTAGGTTTCAGACAGAATATATATTGTAACCTTTTTTATCCGGAATACGCGCCAGTGCGTAGTTCCCCGTATGCACCCGTTGTCGTATTCATCTGTTGTAATTTTCCGGTTTATGCCGGTCACATGACATGCCACGGGATAACCACGAGGCATGGCTAGCTTCCTGTAATGGCGACAGTCATGAATAGTTTGTTTATCTTGTCATTTTAATGACATTTCTACGCATATTTTCACGTTTTCAAACGTGCCTTTAGTGCGCACATTAAAAAAGCCGAAGCCGGCGGATCGGGTTTCTTTTGAGCTGCATGGCGACGCCCAGGCAGGGCCGGCGTTGCGCTTGGCGGGCATGGCGCGGCGCCAACCTAAAACACCTAGGCAAATTTCAGTCTTGGTTGCTGTGACACTATCTTGGTTGCCATGCTGACCACTGGTCGACCAGAGCTTCCAAACGCAAAGTTGGTTGGTCGATGCGACGTAATTCTGACCAAACCAGGACAGACAGAATGCGTTCGACTTACGTTGGTCGACGCCAGACCGACCACTGGCACTGGTGTTAGTCGATGTTTTTTTTTAACTCGACCCAAGTGGACGATGTAAGACGAAGACGCCGACAGAAGACATTCCGCCGCTGACAGGTTCTGAGATGACGCTGCGTCTTGTTAAGGCTTCATTAATGTAGTAATTAATTATCTGAGGTAATGCGTTTTGGTGGACGTCGTTTTTAATCTGACTATCGCTGCTTGAATGGTTTACTTAACGCGTGTCGTCGAGTCATTAAATGCCTAGAGACGTTCGTATGCTTACGCAGTAAGCTTTGGGTGGCATGGTATAAATCATGATTTTAATCACTGCAAAACGTCTGAAAAATATTTTTATTTCAATAGTTTTTTTTTACTGTCTTGTTTATATGGATATAAAAAGTTATAATATGTCTCAACAAAGTTACGTATGTTTTCTAATACAAAATCGTAAAAGCGCACACTCGCATTGTGTCAATTATATTACAATAACCATGATATTAACTGCAAAGTAGCCCCTGGTTAACTGACGAAAAAACGTTGGCTATAATGTTCTGCCTGAGATAGCAAGGAGATCCTGGCGCGTAAACCTGTTGGCATTCGTATGAGCGATAATACAAAACTTGTGCGTTTTCTTTGCCAGGGTCTCGGACTGGTGACGGCGCCCGACGGAGAACTCTCGCCGTCGAACTCGTGCGACGAGAGCGAGGGAAGCTGCAGGTGGGTGTCTCGTGTCCACGTCTGTAAACTCCAGTCCACGAAGCTCGTTGAGCACCAATATCCTATCAGAAATAGAACTAATATAATTGTCGTTGCTGTTTCTTTATCCAGGAAGTCTGGGGTGAGGCTGGCATCGATACCGATTTTTTCTCCTTTTTCCATCACTGATCCTGTTTCGCTGTTGTCCTCACCACCCGTCTCCACTCCACATATCCCCCGCTCTCGTTCTCCCCTCCCCTCCCACTCCTGCCAAATATCTCTTCACACAGTCCACCCATCGCAGTCTCCGTCTTCCTGTTCTCCTTCTACCCTCCACTCTGAGCGCATCCGCTCTCTTCGTCAGCTGTTCCCCTTCCATGCGTTCCACGTGTCCAGCCCACTTTAACCTCTCCTCACCAGCTTCCTCCTGAAACTCTCCTTCACACCAACCTCCACCCACAGCTCCTCCACAATAGCAGTGTTCAAGTTGTCAATAGATGGATGATTACGCCAGGAAACGATGGAGCGTGAGCAATGTTAGAAAGATAAGTTTACAGATGACGACGAACTGTTAACTTAATACTAACAATAGATGGATGATTACGCCAGGAAACGACGGAGCGTGAGCAATGTTAGAAAGATAAGTTTTCAGATGACGACGAACTGTTAACTTAACACTAACAATAGATGGATGATTACGCCAGGAAACGATGGAGCGTGAGCAATGTCAGAAAGATAAGTTTACAGATGACGACGAACTGTTAACTTAATACTAACAATAGATGGATGATTACGCCAGGAAACGATGGAGCGTGAGCAATGTTAGAAAGATAAGTTTTCAGATGACGACGAACTGTTAACTTAACACTAACCGGGCAAGGGTTCCAAAGAGTTAGTGTGGCAACCGAGAAAGCCCTAGTTCCAAGTTTGTTTCAACTCTAGGAACAGAACGTAAAACATATATAAACTATATAATTAAAGCTGTCTGAGGTTTCTTCCAGGAGTCAGCAGTGAATGTAAATATGCCGGCTGATTAGATGAAAAAGCTTGGTAGGTAATCGCACAGAACTTAAAAATAATACGACATCGGGCAGGAATCCAATGCAGATATTTCAGAACCGGCAGTGGATGGGAGAAACGACACGACCGACTAACTAGCTGCGCGAAACAATACACAGCTAAATGATATCACTGGAAGCGTTAATACGTGGGTGTTGATCAGAGGGCCTCTTCATTGATTTCAATAGTCAAAATAAAGCTAAGATAAAGCTAACATTCAGGTAACTATGGCTGGAAAGAGATCTTTAACTTTTAGGACACGAGCGCCTGGGTTCGTTTCACACACACAAATTATATAAGTTTCAACCGACATTCATTTTCACTGGTCGGCCGGGTCTGCAGTATCGACGAATCGTTTCCATAAATTTCGATTGTGCATTAGCGATGGAAGGTCAACTACTTGTACGTTATTGCTTTATTTCCGTCTATTGTTCTCGCCATGAGTACGTGCCCACGAGTTGACTGTTGACATGGGTTATGCTTTGTGACGATAGCAGTGGCTTGCTAGTTGGAGGCGTCTCATTCGAATCTTTCTGAGAGCTTGGCTATGTCCCCATCGAGTTCTTTGCCAGCTTATTGCTCCAGTGAACATTTAGACACTTCCTGGACAGTCTAGTGTTACTAATGTTACTAGTGTTACTAATACTACTTGTGTTACTAGTGTTACTGACGACCTTTCCTGTCCTTTTGCGAGGGGTCAAGTTTCAGCTTCATAAAGCAATACACTTTCGCCGGTTGCCCCACATTAACCTTTGATGGCAATTATTAACTATATTATCGACATATACAGCTACGATCAAAGTACTCTTACTAGCGTGTCGGTGGCAAGCGAATACTAACGAACACTTTACCTTCATCCTTAGCCGTAGATTGGGTTACTTAACCATTTCACGACGACCTGGCGTTGTAAGCATGAAAGTCACCGCGGAAATGAATTCGCGGAAAGGCGACACCGTCCCGACTTGTCTTGGAACCCGACTCACTAATGATCGGTCGATAACAAGGACGTTGTTAGTGGGCTAGTTTTTCACTAGCAGACATACCAAATTAGGTTCTAAGTGGCGACTATTCCAACGTTTCCTCGGCTTATTTTCTTTTAATATTTATGAACGCGTTAAATGTCACCTGCCCTGTGATTTTCGTGCTGATTCGGTCCATAATGAAGAACCTTTGGTTGACCCAGTTCATTTCAATTTCATCCACAAACTATACCTGACAGCTTAGCATTAAGCATAGTTATTACAACGTTCAGCAATATGTCAAAAGTGCTCACAGACAAACTGAATTTTCAGCTAAAGTTAAGACACTTAAAATAGTAGAAATGGTCGAGTTTGATGCAGAATGCGGAAACACGGACAATTTCCAAAATAAGCCTTCGAGGTGATGGGTCTAAGGAGAACAATATGCATATGTTGGACTGAGCGAATACGAATCACGAATATAGAAGTATTAATGCCGACTGGAATAAAACGAAACTCACATAATCAGAGTCTTATCAGACAAGAATTCAGCGGGAAATATTGGAGAGAATGGTTGACAACAAATTAGACAGAGGAAGACCAAGAGACGCACGAACAGGCCTGGATGAGGTTCATAGAATATGTTGATCTGGTCAGAACGACACGACAAAGACAGGAGTGGCGATCCAAGTCTCCAATATGGCCGATCTTCCGGGGTGGCGGACAGAACCCCTGCCGGACATAACCCCCGTGGACAAAACCTACCTGGATAAATGTCCGGCAGGGGTTTTGTCCTACACTCGACCTTCCGAGAGGAGATGGCAACACATAACATGACTACAGTATTGGACATCCGGTGGCGTCATTTCACAGTGCGGTATCACAGCGAGCGAGCATCGAACGCTCAGATCAGAGGACAAGGTTGGAATCGTCTTGTTGCCGTACGAAGCTTGGCCAACTGACGGATCCAGAGTATGACGTCACAATCCTGATTATGAGCGTGACCTCCGTCAAGCTTCGCCTTATAAACATTATTTACATATAATTTTATAGTAGCAAAAATGCCCGTCTCCAGGACGGGATAACTTGGTAGATCATACGTGACAGTTATGATAGCAATGTTTATCGAATAGGTGATCCCTTTTATCAATATGGCTAGACGAAGTAGTCGCCGCGCACGCGTGGTTTCTGCGATTGTTGGAAGTTTTACGTTTACGTTTTACGTAATATAAACCGTCCAGATGGCGCTACGTACTCTCAAACGGTTTACGTACCGAAGTATGAAGTATTCGCCGCGCGCGCGCGTGGTTTCTGCGATTGTTGGAAGTTAACGTTTTACGTAGCGAATACCATAAAAACCACTAAGAACCCTTGATATACGGGGGTATTTCGAAACAATAAAGGCGTTACGTGTCATTCGTGGGGTCGTAGATTAATCCCTGAAAGTTTGGCGCCTGAGGTGCGAACCGTCTAGGAGGAAAACGTGAACATAACCACATACAAACATACATACAAACAAACGTACGCTAGCTCGATTATAGTTAGATACATTACTAGGGCGGTATACATCTGCCATATCAACCGTTCCCATGCACTGCTCTCGTGCAGACGACTTTGCCCTTTGTTTATTTCGCAAAAACAAATGGTTCGGCCAGAAAATTAACGAAAACACGACAGCGGCAGCCATGCTTGTTAGCTTGACGGACCTGGTTGCTAAACAAGAGATCACGTAATGGATCTGACAGCTGGTGAAGTGATCGATTGTGCGCAGTTAACTGGTTGAACGAGTTCATAGAAATATGGTTTTCTGCATATCTTTTGCGAAGTATTTACAGCGTCGGTGGGTGTTAAAACATTTGATTTAGTGTTATCGTGAACGGGTTATACAGTGTGTAACGTACCAGGAACAACGCTACTTGGAATGGTACGTGATAAATTTAACGTTTTCAAGTCGCGACACTAAATGAATGCAACTTATGTCAGGTAACCGCCACGGCTGACGTCAGCAGATTCGGTACGCCACTCGACATGTTTAGATTCACGTAATGTCGGGGCAGATCGTAACAGTCGTCTGTGTTTATAAGCGAATTCAATAACAGCCATCGTGGCAACATTATAGCCATCACCGACCCGAGCCTGGCGCTCGATCCGTGCGACGCAACGACTCCGGGACAAGATTGCCGGCTGAAGATGAAGATTGATAGAGTAGTGGTTGTGTTCGCGGAGATAATAATTGCTCGGCGGGTATCACGGATCTGTTCCGGTCCCCACGGGACGCCAGCTACTTTATCGGAAATAATTAAACGCGCTCTACAGTCACGTTGCTGCCATGTGAAGGGCGCGCCTGCGGCGTCGATGTCGCGCCGACCCTTCGCCGACGTCGCGCCGACCCTTTGCCGACGTCGCACCGACGCTTTTACCGACGTCGGCGTCTTTCCTTTTGCTTCTGTTGTTCCGATATCTTTGTGAACGAGAACAAGCCATGTATGATCACTCGCGGTGTCGTGTCAGGCTTTTTCTCTCCTGGCGCGCTTGTTTACCTGGCACATTGAAAGAAAGATAGCAGAACTAGAGGACATGAGGTAGAGTTAGTAAAGGATCAGTGTAGATTGGATATCAGGAAGTACTCATTCCCACAGAGGACAGTATATGAATGGAACAAATTATCTACGGATTGTATAACTTCTAGCAGCGTGAATATGTTTAAAAACAAGTTGGACACATATCTCAGGAGGGCGGGTTACACGTAGACGAACACTGATGGACTCTCGATAAGCCAATGGCTTCCTTGTCCACTTGCCATCTGGACCTTAGGATTAGATGGCAAATCTTGTTCATTCTTGTTAAATCTATTGAAGTTCTTGATTCTCTTAAAAACTTACTTCCACTGAAAAATGCACCAACTGTGAATAGGGAAACTTTGTTGATTGGACTTATTATATATTTATTAAAATGTTTTATATATTTATTATATACTATTTTTTAACATATCATTGTAGCAATACGTATTTGTGATTCTTATGATTGCGGGTATGTCTTACAATGCCTGTGTCGGTCTCTGAAGAGACAGTGTTCCGCTGTTTGATTGGAACACAACTTCTTCCGTCTTGATCCCTTGCTGGGTGGGAGCCACATCCCTTAATATGTTCCACCCTCTCCACGAGTCTCCGTCCATCGCGATCTTCTGCCGCTCTCGCTCTTGGCTGTTCATTCTGTCCTTTTGGGATCACTCTTGACACTGTGCCTCCATCTCAATTTTGGTCTAGCTCTTCTCCTTCTACCAGCCTCTTCTCTCCATGCTCCCGTCAGTTTTTCCTCACTCGTTCTCTGTATATGTCCTGCGCATCGCAGTCAGCTCCCCGCTACCTTCATCTTTAGGTGTTTCTTCATACCGATCTCTTCCCTTAATTCCCCTCTTTTTGGAAGCAACACAGTTGCACGAAATCCCGACACGCCACATAGTGTTTACATCAGCAGTTGGGCTGAGGTCGTCGCTGCCATAATTTAGGTAAGTGCATGTAAACGCAGTAAGTGGTTGACTGGCCACTTACCTGGCATTCGCACAGTCGGATGCACTAATGGGATTTGTGCCCGGCTGGCAATGGCTGTTATAAGGAGTCGTACGTCAAGCGCACGTGCATCCAGGGGATATAGAGGCCGGTTGAGGAGAAACTCCAACAACGCGCTGTCTGCTCGCGGCAGTAATCGCGCGGAAAAATAGTAGCTGTATTACACATTGCCACCGCCGCCACATCCAATAAAGCTGCGAGCGCCACCGCCGCTGCGACGTCATCAAAATCACGACGGCCGCTTCGATCCGGTCATCGACATCCCGAATACCACTACGGCCTCGGACACGCATTGCAACCTGTCCGCCGGCCGTGTGCTGCTACTAGTGTCCGACGATAGCTTCGGGAAATGTTAATTTATGTAGAATGACAAAGTGAGCCTATTAACAGTGGCATATCTAGGATTTCCTAAAGGGGAGTCAGAGGGGGACGGCGGGGATCACCCATTAGTTCACCATGCTACCATGTGTCATGTCATACCTACCTATCAACCTCTGAAGATGAATGACGTATCATTATATATATATATATATATATATATATATATATATATATATATATATATATATATATATATATATATATATATATATATATATATATATATATATTTCAACATATATCTCCAACATCACAGACAACTATTTCGTTACTTATTGATACATGACCATTGACCATATACGTTGACGAGTCGATGACACTGAGACTGCCCATCCCTAAGGACGAATCACGTTGTCGTCCTGCATAAAACATGTAATTTATATTAATAATTTTAACAATGGTTGTAGCGACAACCAAAACGGCGAAAGCGACGACAACTGTGACAAGCACGACAATGATGACTACCACAAAGTCTGATACGGCACTTGGGACAAACCACCATTTATCAAATTCTGTCATTGTTTTCTCAAGAAAATCAACATAGTTACGGTATGCTCCCCACCAGATGGTGGCGCAAACATATACATCATGTCTTATCATGTCATACCGAAGGGATCCTACAGTCAATGACACGTGATCTGTTGCCAGCAGTCTGTTGAACTATAAATATGGACATAGCATAATAGTAGTTGTCATAGTTATCAAATTGGCCATATCCGTGTTAAAATCATTGTTCAAGCAGCAATAAATTGCCAAAAGGGACTATCGTCTGAAAATCACCGGTACTTCATTCATATGACATGAACCCGGAAGTAAACACATCACGTGTTTTTGCAGTTCCGGTTCGCAGCAGTGCGAGCGGACCACGCGCAAGCGCAGTTCGGCCGACCTCGGGGTGCGTTACCCCGGCGACCTGGTTGGGCAGAGACGACAACGACACCACCAGAAAGTGCTCATAAAACGCAATACGATCGCAGACTTCGCCGTCAGCAAGGCCTACCAGGCATCTACTGCCAGTCTCATCTCAGATCAAGGTAAGTCCTCTTATTAAGAAACACAACTGGGAGTCACTCAGATCACACGTCGCCTGATCCGTCGTGTCTCTACAACATCCGCTGTCGTATAGTTTACATCAGCCCATGTTTCCAGCCACACATGTCTGGGACTGTGAAGCGTCACGAACAGTTTTTGATCTGGCGCTAAATAAAATATGTTATTGTTATTTATCTCCAATAGAATCGACCATGCGCTTAAATATATGTATGTATGTATGTATGCATACATGCATACATACATTTATGTATGTATGTATGTATGTAAGTAAGTATGTATGTATGTATGTAATTATGTATGTATGTATGTATGTATGTATGTATGTATGCATGCATGCACGTATGCATATGTATGTATGTGTGTATGTATGTATATGTATGCAAGTATGTATAATTATATATATGGCGGCTGTTTCGGGAGTATGGCATCAAGTATCGTCTAATATAGGGGTGAGGTCACGGTTATATGTTCCATCGGCGGCAATTACTGCGTTTCTTTATCCATTGGGAGATTTCGATCCAGCGCAGTGACTGGTTTTAAAATGTTGGTGCGTTGGAGCTGGTGATCCGTCCCCGATAACGACATTCAAACATATCGCGTGTATTTACCGTTCCGGTTGGCAGCAGTGCGAGCGGATCACTCTTTTGTTTCAACGCAAATGGTCGGTGATCATAAATTATCATAAGTTGAAAACCAAAATACCGTTGTATTCGAAAACACTCAATCAGTTTCCTTTATGAACACTGGAATGAAAAACGTACATAATACGAAATCCACATATTACTATATGTAATGATAATAATTATAATCATAATAGTAATACAACTTTTATGGCGCCTTAATCCTCATGAACCTGAGTTCAGGTTCGCAACAAGCCAGAATCGTTAAGCGTATCATGGACGCGCGCACTCACCGGGGTATGTGGCACATTCCAGGAAGCGCTTCGATATCCGAACTACCACCTGGTAAATGATGTCCGTGGTGCTCGCGTTCGGTGTGAGAGCAGGCTACCACCTGGTAAATGATGTCCGTGGTGCTCCCGTACGATTCGAAGCAGGTTATTGCACATGCGGATTCGGCGCCGATGCTAATGTATTAATGTTCTGGATTCGTTTCAGATTCCAAGAAGCTAAAAGGAACGTTTTCATTGCTGAAACTGGTAATTGTGATTTTGTTATTTGTGGTCAAGTCGGTGTTTAACAACATCCACAAAGCACATTCGGCGATACGATTATAAATTATTAGTTTAACTGGCATTGAGTATATGACTGGCATTGAGTATATGCACCAGCAGTGAATACAACAACAACAACAACAACAACAACAACAACAACAACAACAACAACAACAACAACAATTACACTATTAACTTGATTAGTAAAATGATCATTACCGTGGACGACCTATGTGAATACATTATTGAAAGGAACCTCAACAATGCTCTTTCAGATCGACAAAAAGTCGCATAAAGCAAAGGATGCGTTACCCCAGTTGAGCGATGTTCTCCAGTCTCTGAAACCGTCCGAATTCCGGGATTCGTGTATCACGTGTTATAAGGTCAGTGCGTAATCAATACCCTAGTCGTTCTCGCCCAGAAAACCCACATTCCCGACAATATTCCAATAACACCGTTGACTTGGACTGGTGCACGTGTCTCACGTAATAGAAGCTGTAATCGCTGGACATGTGAAACGGAATTGGATTTTCTAGGACGGATTGAGCCATCGAATTGCATACATGATGAAACTTTCAGAATCTTCACGTTATCAGATTGTCACATATCAGAACGACAAGGTTTGCTAAAGGGAGAACTATAATTGGGGTTTAATAACATCGCTCGATCAGGCCAACGTGTATAACATGGGTCTCTAGCACGTATTATGAGACAACTCGTTTTACATGTGTGTTTGCGAACGTGTACATATGCACGAACATCTTTTGCAATTGGGGTCATTCTCACTAGATGGCAATGTGTGTGTGTGTGTGTGTGTGTGTGTGTGTGTGTGTGTTTGTGTGTGTGTGTGTGTGTGTGTGTGTGTGTGTGTGTGTGTGTGTGTGGGTGGTGTGTGTGTGGGTGGGTGGGTGGGTGGGTGGGTGGGTGGGTGGGGGGGTGGGGTGGGTGGGTGGTGTGTGTGTGTGTGTGTGTGTGTGTGTGTGTGTGTGTGTGTGTGTATGTAATATATATATACATATATATATACATATATATATACATATATATATATATATATATATATATATATATATATATATATATATATATATATATATATATATGTATATAATATATATGTATATATATATGTATATATACATATATATATATATACACACACACACACACACACACACACACACACACACACACACACACACACACACACACACACACACACACACACACACATATATATTGCCATATAGTGAGAATATATATATATGCATATAGACCACACATTATTATTATTATTTATTTGTGTTGCTGCATGCAGGATGTACACTGGTCGGAGTTGATCGCAAGCAAGGACAAGGACGGAGAATCGCTCAACATACCGGAGTCAGAGCGTAAGCGTAGAGAGGCAGTCTGGGAGCTCTTCACGAGCGAGTGTGTCTTTCTCGTCGACCACATCATGGTGTTGAAACATGTAAGTATATGTAGTCGTAGTGTGTGCGTGTGTGCGTGCGTGCGTGCGTGCGTGCGTGTGTGTGTGTGAAATACACATCATGGCCATCGTCAACAACAGTAACAACTAAACAATCATCATCATCATCATCCTGGACGCAGCACAAAGAAGTAAGTTTCTACTAAGCAATACTATATTTGTAATATAAAATATTTATTTATCGATTCCGTCCCGCGACGTTCCAAAACAGCAATGTTCGTAGCGTTTTAACACGTTTAAGTATTCACGTAATATTTTTTTTAAACAGTTAAAATTACAAAGCCCGAGTAAGGCGCTTGGCCTTAAAACAGCCTGAAATGGCTCGTTTCCGAAAAAAGACGCGAACCATAAAATGCAAAATAAAGACCTTGGCAAGTCGTACTCCGCCGAATTGATGACGTCAATTAATCACTATTTTAATCAAGTGCTCAAGTTACGCGGTGATCGGATAGGTAAATGAAACTGAATTAGCAATAATCTCATTTATATCTGTTGTACACGTAATTCGAATGTTCATATACAACACCTCACGTGCCTTAGATGGTTTTTATTAAGATGGCCGGGGCAGCTTACGAGTCAGTTTATTTCTTCACTTTCCTCTCATAATATGGTAGGAAACAGTGTTAACTATAACAGTTATTGTAAACAACGCTTCTGTCCTTGGCACAAATAATCACGCCAAAGTTTGCCGATCCGCCCTGAAAAATAATTACGGCGGCGCCAGCGTATATTCGTTCCCCTCGCGCGCTCGCACGCGTGCACGCACGCACGCTCGCACGCACACAAAACACAGTCCACGTCGACCGCAATACTCACACCGACCTCTCGCTACTTAAGACCCGGCGATGATGCTTCTTTTTGTTTGCAGTGTTTCATGGAACCGCTGAAAAAGGTGCAAGTCGAAGGACATCTGATGTTCGCCGAACCGCAGGACCTGTTCGGCAACATCGACGAGTTATGTTATGTAAGTATAATTTCGTGCCAATTAAGTCTACCCCTGGACCGTTCCAGTCTTCACCCTCACTGAAGTCTCTACAACGGATGAATTGTTTAAGGTGGCCATTCTCTAACGGCATCTAATCCTATCAGAGTGGTAGATTTGTTTTTCTTTTTCTTCATTGTACTGATTATCCTACGATGGGATATTTAGTTGTATATACAACATGCTAGTAAAAGTGCACGTATTGTATGATGTAACGGTATGCTTATTTTCATCGAGAGAACGCATTCGTTACATAGTTCCATAACAATTATTATAAACAAAGCGTATGTCCACCTAATTGATATCCATGGCGCATTTTATATGATGCGTTGTGTTTCGTGTGACATTCTATGTAATTTTGAAATAGATTGTTGCACAACGGACATTTTGAAATTAACATCTTTCTCAATATTCCAGCATGGTTCACCCAACACCCTATTAAGATAGTAAATGTAGGAATGTGGCCTGAACCATCCTGCTAAAAGATTTAATCTGAACACACAACACCCATTTGACGCTGACCGTGTATTATACCAATATACCAGACCTGGGGCGGAAGTACTCGGTACTCGTGTACTCGAGTACATTTTTTAGTACTGAGTACTTTCTCAATATATGCTGTGAAAATTTATTTATTTGTAGTTAACAAAATTAAACTTTCCTGAAGTATTTGAATGTTCAACAAGTTTCTTAATACTTTGTGATTTGTTATTTCTGATTAATGTGACTATGACACCACTGAGTCCCAGTACCTGCCGAGACGGTTACCCCTTACTAACCCTACGTCCCCATGGTGGCATATGACCATGACTATGATACCAAAACAAGGCAACAGGCAGCACATTTTCTCAGTCAGAAACACCCAGTTAAGCAAACAATTGTAGGCTATCAGTTCAGGCCATACTCACTGTTTGTTTAATTAACCCACCAGGATGTCCACAAAGTGCCATTCATCAGTTAACCCACCAGTTAGCAATGAAATGCCTTTAACGCAGTCAGGAGACCATGTCACTGGGCACTGGCTAACGGTGCTAACTGCTAGGAACTGCCAGCTGAGCCTTCTTCTGTAGAAGTAAGGTGATTCAAGTCAAACTGCCTGCAGCCCTACACCAGTATAAGTATAATATGGTGCTAGCAGTCTGATTAGAAAGTACAAAGGGGATTTTGAGCGTGTTATATCGGTATGTGCTAACCCTGTCAACCACCAGTAGCCTAAGAGCAGACAACCACCAACAGCCTAAATGCAGAACATTTAAATTGCAAACTTCGAATATAAACAGATTACAAATTGCAATACTGCCTTTATGCACCAAAAGAAGACAAACTGAACTGATGTATCATAAATTGGTCCCATGTGGTCTTTATTCAAAACGAGGACAAACAAACTTTTCTCAAATTGCCACACATCCCCTTTGTTGCAATTTGGACAAATCTCCACACCTCAACCCCTTCAAATGATGTACATATTCGGGGGGGGGGTGCTTAGTCACTGGTAGAACAACTACAAAGATATTGATTAAATGGGTATTGTTATATCAAAGCATGTGGTTTATGAATTGCTAATTGCGGTTAAGAAAGGACTCCAAGCTAACACTGATTTATTAGTCATACCATGTCTGTATGTTTGTAAAGGGAGGGGTTTGTAAAAGGTAACCGTATGTTTGGGAATGGAAATGTCATTAAAAAAATGTATTCAATCTTTTACTCGTACTCATTAGAATGTACTCATACTAGTACTCAGCTTTTAGCAATGTACTCGTACTTGTACTCGTACTCATCCATCACCAATGTACTCGTACTCGTACTCAGCCATCACCAATGTACTCGTACTTGTACTCGTACTCATCCATCACCAATGTACTCGTACTTGTACTCAGCCATCACCAATGTACTCGTACTCGTACTCAGTCATCACCAATGTACTCGTACTTGTACTCGTACTCATCCATCACCAATGTACTCGTACTTGTACTCGTACTCATCCATCACCAATGTACTCGTACTTGTACTCGTACTCATCCATCACCAATGTACTCGTATTCGTACTCAGCCATCACCAATGTACTCGTACTTGTACTCGTACTCAGCTATCACCAATGTACTCGTACTTGTACTCGTACTCATCCATCACCAATGTACTCAAACTCGTACTCATCCATCACCAATGAACTCGTGCTCGTGCTCATATTCATCCATCACCAATGTACTCGTACTCGTACTCGTACTTGTACTCGTACTCATCCATCACCGATGTACTCAAACTCGTACTCATCCATCACCAATGTACTCGTACTCGTACTCATACTCATCCATCACCAATGTACTCGTACTCGTACTCATCCATCACCAATGTACTCGTACTTATACTCGTACGCATCCATCACCAATGTACTCGAACTGGTACTTGTACTCGTGAAAATGTTCTCGGCCCCAGGTCTGCAGTAGTGATTATCCAAAGTCCACCGTACAACGTATTTTAAATTAGGTATTAATTCCTATAAAACCAACACAGATAGATTCATACAAAAACACTTCATGGAAATAAATAATAATTAAGTAGAGTCGACAATACGTTGACAAGAGACAAGGTCGTTGTAAGGGCACCAGCTTCCGGACAAACACCGTCTTTGGCAATGAAATGGAGATGCGCACCATTTGTAATCTATTCGGTTTATTTTGCTACAGGTCAGTTACACGTTTTGCCGAGATTTCATCTCGCTGCTGCTCAAAGATGCTGGCGTCAACGACTTCGGCAGGACGACTGTTGTGAGCAAAGCGTTGCAACGGGTTAGTGCATTTCGAACTTAACATCATCCGTCGTCCTTGGACAGAACGGAAACGGCAACGCGATGCTACCGCAGTTTCTTGTCTAGCATCAGTGAGACGACGATGTTTCACCGAATATCATGTTTACGTTGCAATCTGAACGACACGGTGTGAATATTTATTTGTCTGTCTTTAATTGCAGTAAAGCTGTCTTTATATATGTCGTAAAACTTATTCATCGCCAAATCGTGTATTTGCGCAAATACTAAATGGCGAAAGATTACGTTAGTCTTACATTTTGTATGGATGTTTTTTATCCAACCGAGATGTTCAATTGAATAAATCCAGTGTCGCCGTATACCACGAATCAGTCGTTCATTTAAGTAATGAAAAGCGTTGTACGCTCCCTTTAATGCAGCACATTGTCTCCCGCAGCTATCTCAGCTGACTCGAGACGGGGAGGTGTATCATGATTATTGTCTCAACTACTCCAAGGCGATCACGTATCTCGAGCAATTGCGCAAGAACGAAGATTTCTGCGAATTCGAAAAGGTGAACAACGGCGTCTATTCTCCCTAATCTAAAGCTCCAATTCAGTGTTTTTTCTCGTGTCTTTTTAAGGTTTTGATGAAAAGTAATAACAGTATTCTTAATAGCAACACATTGTTTTGGACAACACATAGGTATTTGCTTACATCAGAACAAGAACAGAAACTGTCGAATCATGTTGTTTAACATTAACTTTTTAAAAACATCTTTGTTAGGGTCACTTGCAGTCAACTAATAGGTTTCACTGTCATAAACGTTACTTTCATTAATCGATATTAATGTAAACAACATTATGGTGTTGACTTTTTAAAGTTTACCAGCAATCAGCAATAACTACCCATTACGTGTAGAAACACCAGTAACAAGATTTCAAAAAATTGCCATCCAAGGCCAAAAACCTAGATGACAAGCGGACAAGGAAGCCATATCGATAGTCCAACAATTCTTCGTTTGTGTGCAAACCGTCCTTCTGATCTATTTGTCAATTTTGTTTTTAAAGATGTTCTGCTAGCATGTACATTATCTATTGATAATTATGTTCCATTCATTATTGTCCTCTGTGGGAATGGATATTTATTGTCCTCTGTGGGAATGAGTACTTTCTTGTGTCCAATCTCCGCTGATTTCTCACTAATGTTACCCCTGGAGGGGTACTCCCTATACTAAGGTATACATGTATGTGCCGCGCAAATGCCCCTGTTTTTGGCCATTTTTCTCTCTCTGTCCGAAGAAAAAATATAAATTTTCTTTCTTTGTACCCCAATTAAACCTAATAATTCTCTCTTTCATCGAAGAGGAAATTTCCCAATGAAAACGTTCCGCCCGGGTTTACCTTACACTTATAGATATTAGATAAATTGTTCAATAATTCTCTCTTGGTGACCATAAATTTATTTATTTCTCTCTCTCTATGTGCTCCATGGGGCTCTAGCGGCACACCCCCACTGCTTTGGAATGACAGTACCCCCCGGGACGTTACCTCGTGTGCTCTATCTTTCATAAGTGAAAAAAATAATTTATCAATATTTGTATGCCCATTCAATATCCTAAAACTTAAAAAAAAAACATTAGCATAAAATAAACTAAGGATGCCAACCACAATCGTCCGAACATATTAATAAGACTTGGCTTCTGTTCGCGACAGTACTGCGAACAGGACCCGCGGTGTCACCGATTGCAATTGACGGACCTCCTAATATCGCCCATGCACCGCTGTACCAAAGTGCCTCTTCTGCTGAACAAGATCCGCAAGTACACACAGGACCCGGATGAGAAGCAGCATCTGACGGAATCGCTGGAGAAACTGGAACAGTCGCTGAGTGCGTGCTTAACAATGAAGATATAAGAACGCAGTGATGTGTGTGTGCGTGTGTGTGTGTGTGTACGTGCGTGCGTGCGTGCGTGCGTGTGTGTGTAATAAATCTGCATAATAATGATTTGCGTGCGTGCGTGCGTGCGTGCGTGCGCGCGTTGATGTATTTGGGCGTCATTTTAGCTATTGTTTAGTGTTGCCATTTATACAAAGTAATTATTTAAGCTAAATAAATTATGAGTTATGTATTGTTTTATGTAATACATTATTATTAGCGATGTGCGAGCGTGCGTGCGTGCCTGTGTGTGCGTGTGCGTGTTATTGATAGCACAGGATCCGAGTAATTCAAAACAGCAGTTCTTTATAACAGTATATCGTGTCACTTAATTTGTGTGTCAAGTGTCGAAAACGAAACGTTTTGCAATGAACTGTGTATCTAGTTTCGAAAACGAAATGTTTTGTAACGAAGTGTGTATCAAGTATCGAATACGAATCCTATTGCCAAGAATTATACACGTCAGACAGCTTGTGTGAAGCGAGTGCACCGATGTGAATAATGGAGTGATTTCGCTGATTTGCAGAGAGTCTTGAAGTGAAGATGAAATGGCTGAAGAACTTTGAACGGGTCCAGGAAATACAACAGCAGCTCGTGTGGCAGCCCATCACAGAGATGGACCCTAGAGCATACGTGCCGGAGGTAACTGCGCATTTATGGGTGTAGTGATGCAACAACAACACAAAACTACTACTACTACTACTACTACGACGACGACGACCACACCACCACACCACGACAAGAACAACCACATCACAACAACTACTACAACAATCACACCACCACAACAACAGCTACAACAATCACGCCACCACAACTACCAGTCTACCACACAACCACAACAACAACGACAAAAACAACAACACTTAAACGCATTTCTGTCAAATCCATTTCAACAACTGACACGGCTTCGTTTACACCATATAACCCAGTATGTTGGCTTTTGTGCTGCAGTTTCTGCGAAACAAATTGAACCATCAGCCGTGCGAGCGATTGCTGGCGAGTCCAAAGCGACAACTCTTGCACGAAGGACCGCTCACGCTACTAGGTAACTGACCTACAACATCCTTGTTACATCATGTGCTTCTTACGACAGCAACAACGTCTTCTCATATCATTTATGTTAAATGGGACTAAACCAAATACGTGTTCTTGTTCTACAACATGAGAACCATTGCTACTATGGGTGGCTTCTGCTATTGCGACCACGTTCCGCCTTAGTAGCGATTTCCCGTCCCAAAGTTAACGTCGAACATTGAATTTTAATGTCATTCTGCCCAGTGTGTTATTTGCAGTTTGTTCATTGGCTGTTTTTGTTTTACCCTTTTGAATAAAAAATAATTAATACACTTTCCCCGATTCCTCATTGCTCCTGCTGCAACCGGCCACCATACCTTCCATTTAGGCAGCATGCTCGATTTCACCGATATATGACTGTTAATGATAAGTGCAGTTGCGAAAATAATGTTAATAATAGTATAATTATTATTATTTATGAATTAACGTCATAGATGAACAGAAATAGTATTTAAAATTCATAGTAACTGGGTTACTAGTAACATAATCATGTCATTTCCACGCACGCACGCACGCACGCACGTATGCAAGCACGCACGCCCACATTGTACTAATATTGAACTGATGTGTATTGTCCGGACAACCTTACACTGTAAAGTGAATGTATTGTCGTCTTTGCAGAAGTATCAAAGACAGTGGACATGCACATGTTTCTCTTCGATGACATTTTACTGCTGACGCGGATAAAGAAACCAGCACGAAAGGTGTGTGTGTAGTATATTAATGCACACTGTGTGGTTATTTATAGGAATACAACGTAAATTCGTTAACGTCTTCTCAGACCAGTCCAATTTTTGTTTTATATATCCGACAGTTTGAGTATATTGCCCGCCCGCCCTTCCGCCCGTATATCTTCTCCCCCTCCCCCTCCCCCTCCACCTCCACCTCCACCTCCCCCTCCCCTCTCTCTCTCTCTTTCTCTTCACATTATGTTCTAATCTACTGTTGCAGAAAACGTCCGACCCAGTGAATCCACGGAACCAGACAGATGGCGCTGTGTTCGTTGTACACAAGCAGCCAATCGCGCTGGACCGGTTTACACTGCACGACGTCACACCGCCGGATGCCGCTGGTATGTATGTGATATCCCGTCGTCCCTAGCGTGAGACAAAACATTAAGGCCCGTTTACACGAGCGATTTTTGTCCGGTTATGTCATACTACATACACCGTGTCGATATTGGGACTGGGTCTCATTTTACGACAGTTGGGTGCAACTGTGGAAGTATTGACCAATCAGCGAACGCCGCGACCGAGTGCAGGTGTATTCGTCACGACCTTCCATCAAAGCTGAAATCGAGTCAATAGATCGCAGTGTCTATTCTTCGCTCGTGTAAACACACACTTACACCATTAGTGTGTGTGTCATCCTGCGACAACATGTCGTATGATATAATCGGACAAAAATCGCACGTGTAAACAGGCATTTACACTTTGTCGATGTCGGTTCAGCGGTGGCATTTTCACAAATATGTATCAAATATTATGTCGTGAACAATTCCTTTTTCTTACTATGCATGCACGTGTGTGCATATGCTTGCATGTATGTATGTGTGTGTGACTTTCCCTCTAGTAATGATTATTTTAAAATGCGTATAATGCATTTCATTATGCCTTTATTCAAATGTAGTTACGCCTACTTTTGTAAATGTTCTACGCTTTACATACTAGTACACTTATTTTAACGGATTAAATGCCGCTGAACATGCTTGTAAGCGTGAAACTGTTTCAATGCTTTCGATGTTGTAACTGTTTAATGTACTATAGTTTCCAGTTGACTTAGTGTTGCTGTAAGGCGTGCAGTGGGGTGTGGATATGCGATGACCGGTGTAAACGTTGTTACGAACAATTGGGAATTGAAAGCATAAGAATGGATAGGAGACGATATTTAATTTATTCCTATATTTCCGTGTGGACGAGTAGCTAAGGTAGATGCCTGAAGGATAGTATCAATGGCATTGAGTCCCCCCCCCGGGGGTGCACTCAATGATTTGCTAAATGTATACTCTTATTTACACAATAAGTGTGAGTTGATGCCCTAAACACGTTGCGTGCGTTAACGTGCGTTGGACACAGAAGAGATAGCCAAAACACGTGGAATATGTCTCAAAGGCTGGCAATATATTGGGGTGACATGAAGGACATTTATCGTAGATATTGGTTTTGTGAATGGGGGGGGGGGGGCACGAAGTATGGACAGTATTTTTTTTAACAATTGACGTTACATTTGTCGGTTCGTAACAATTTTGCCCCGGTCGCGACAGGGAGAGGGGTTGCGGGCGTCAAACGCTGCTGCTACTCACGCACGCTCTTACGCACTGTTGTTAACCGACTGTGTAGATTTTACTTTCAGCGCTTCGGTGTTTGTTGGTGGTATAAGGCTGTGCTCCCCGCCATCTTCGTCTTCGTCGTCGTCTTTATCGTGGCTCGCGCTGACCTCTGAACTATGCATGCCGACACGTTCCTTCCGCGTGCGCGTGCAGTGCACGTGATTCGTCGTGCACTGCACGCGCCAGACCTGTCAAATCCTCGTCGATATTCATCGTGCAAGAAACCACCCCGAGTTCGTTCGCACCTCCAGTACCACCGGTGTGTTAGCTTAGACTAGATACACTTTGTATTATCGTTGGGCGGGGTAACGGTACTAATACAGCTGTTTTATATACACCAGTTCGCATATTCACACGCAACATCAATTCCATTAGCACGTACAAACCTACGTCAAGTACCTCTTGCCAGACTTCAACTTACCAAGATGTCAACTTATTACTAACGTTACATACCATTTATATAACGTTTTAACCTGCCTCAAAATAAACAACTAACAAAGAATCGTATAAACCGTTCTCTAAAATAAATGACATTTCGGAATGCAAAGTGATGTCCCTCTATGGCCCATGCGACTGACTGCAATTTTTTCTTCTTTCATTTAGTGATTTCTCCGAGTCAGAATTGTCAAAAGTATTCTTCTTTTTCCAAGTCGATGGCCACCTATAATGATGCTGATCTGTTGTCGTTTCTTGGAGTTTTTCTGGTTGTTCATCAGGTTTTTTACGACGTCTGTAGAAGTCGTTGCTGGTGATAGCTTCTGCGGGTTTGTCCTGTCGTAACTGAGTAAGACGAAGCTCCTTTCGCCCACTCCGCTTGTATCCAATATTGTTCTTAACAATGCTGCCCAATTTATCACCACGATGACGCAGAACTAGCACTATTAGTGTAACAGCATTGATTCCTCTTTCTCGCTGAGCCGGATATAAACCAGCACCAATTCATGTTACCAGACGCTATAGAAATTCTTTACACTATACTCTGTGTCTAATGAGTTCTTCTATTATGAAATCCATGCAAGGAAGCGTAGCATTCCACTCCTCCCTTACTCTCTCTCTCTCTCTCTCTCTCTCTCTCTCTCTCTCTCTCTCTCTCTCTCTCTCCCTCCCTCCCTCCCTCCCTCCCTCTCCCTCTCCCTCTCCCTCTCCCTCTACCTCTCCCTCTCCCTCTCCCCCCTCTCTCTCTAAAGTTATACTCTGTTCTAACCTACTGTTGCTCTACCCCACTCTCTAAAGTTATATTATGATCTAACCTACTGATGCTCTACCCCCCTCTCTCTCTAAAGGTATATTCTGTTCTAACGTACTATTTCTGTTCCCCCTATCTCCTCTCTCTCTCTCTCTCTAATGTTATATTATGATCTAACCTACTATTGCTCTACCCCCTCTCCTCTCTCTCTCTCTCTCTCTCCTCCCTCTAAAGTTATATTCTGTTTTAACCTACTGTTGCTGCACCCCCCTCTCTCTCCTCTCTCTAAAGTTATATTCTGTTTTAACCTACTGTTGCTCTACCCCCTCTCGCTCTCCTCTCTCTTTAAAGTTATATTCTGTTCTAACCTACTGTTGCTCTACCCCTCTCTCTCCGAACAACAGCAGCTTCAATGTTCAAATGTATTCACGTGCATCCATATATATTTATGTGTCCCACCAACATAACTTTCATCAATATCTAATTGATGTGGAAGAACGACAACCTGACGTTCACAGTGAATACATTGATAGGTCTGCATACCATCACTGTGACCTGTCGGTTTCTTATTTGTTCATATAGTTGCTTTTTGACGTCTCCTTGTAATCGCTTAGCCTATGGATAGTATCCGCTTCGTTCTGGTTTTCTGCAGCCTCTTGTGGTGTTTCTCGCTAAATGTCCATGATTTGTAAGCTCGCTTTCGCATTCTTCTGTGCATTTCCTCCACTACGTTGTCCGTCGTCAGTCCGCAATTCTCTGTTCCGCTTCACATAACGTAAAATTGGTTCGGGCATTACGCTGTTGCGGACTTTATAACAAAAATGTAAATTCAAGTACCCAACGCATAACACTGCTATTCAAGAAGTCACCCGAATATTATAACTAGAACATTTGTCTATGTTGTATTCGTAATGTCGCTGTAGTATTCTGGATATGTTCTCATAATGCAATATCTAACCTGATATTCTCAAGGATCGCCTATTTTACTTAGTAACTATGCGTGAGAGGTAAATTAACAACCATTTGCCACTCTATACAATATTAACTGTTTCGGTTGGCGTTTACAAATCTGTTAAATAACTACGCAATGTCGCACACAATTAACATAATGGCAGGCATGTAGTGAAGACCGTTGAAAATGCTCATTAATTTGGTTAAAGCGTATTTCATGAAAAACCCGCAAACAAGCATAATTATCGTACCACGGTAATGACACACGCACGCAACATTCCCACACTTTTCTTCGTTGTGAATCGTGACACAATCATGTCATTCCACAAATAACTGGGACACAAAACAAAAAAACAACCGATCTAGCTCCGTCGGGTGGCACTGCCGGCTCTTCCGTTTCACTCTCTCGGAACGACGTCGAAATTGAGCTGTGCTGTTTTCCTCCCCCCGCCAACGAAGGTCTGCTGGAAGCGTACCTGGAGTGCGGCATGCACATGTCAGTGGCCTGCGAGATCCACGCCGAATGCCTCCTGCGCATTGCTGACGACGAATACAATCCCCAGCAGCGCCCAAACTTACTCTTCGGTTGCCTTTCCGCAGCGAACGGCCTCAAGAACGCCTTCGTCCTCGTGCAGATCAGTCGCTTCCAGCAAGTTATTGGTGCCTTCACGCTGCAGGCACCGAGTGAAAACGCAAAGGTACGATACGGCGTCGCGGTGTAGGCCCTATAGTTTCACGGGTGGTTTTTGTACCGTTCTTGAAATCTTCCTTCAAGGTGCTCAGCATTCCTATTTTCCTGTCTCCTATATTCTATTTGCAATTCCTAGTTGTTCCTATATTAAAAAATGTCATGTGTCCATAATTGGGCAGATGTGGAGGTTTCTTGCGATTCATCACTATATTATTAAATTAAATTCCTGCGGTAGAAATCTACATGTCAGTGACGACCTGTGGATGGCGATCTGATTGTGGTATACCATAATCAGGTCGGCAAAATCGGCCAATTTCATGACATAATGTTGAGAGTCAGGAGTTGCTAATTTGTATTAATTCGGATCAGTAGATGGCGCCACCTGGAGTAATGCTATAGATTTTTAATATTCCAATATTATTTGTATATTTTTACTTCTGAATTCCTGTATTTGCTATAAATTATAGACCAAACAATTAGAAGAGCACACCAATTCACGAACATCACTTAGCAAAAAACATAAATCTATAAATATTTTATAGCAAATTTTTCTACAGATTTGCATAGACATTTTATAGAATTATACAGAGCATAGCAGAACCTGGTATTGAAAACTATGGTAACTGCAAATTCTATTGCTATGTCCATAAATCCTAATAGGATATTTTGTAAAAAAAATTCTTTAGAATATTGTATAAAATTCTATAGAATATTTTCTTAATTATACACAACTGGGCCTATGTCCACAAAAATCCTATAGCATATTCTAAAAAAAATCCACATATTGTTTTGCTAAGGGATACCGTTCCACGGCATTTGATACAATAACCGTGCGAGTGTTCGTTCTGTTGACAGACGACGTGGATGACGCAACTACGCGAGGCACAGGAGAAGTACAAGGCCAGCGTGTCGCCGTCGAACAGACCCCCGAAGTTGACGCGAGACGACGACGTCAGTCTGACCGGAAGCGCCGAGTTGGACATCACCAGCGTCTCGGCGTCGTCGGACCCCCGCCGCCGTTCCATAACCATGGCGGCGACCGTCCGTCAGGCGTGGCTGTCCCGTGTGCCGTCCGACCAGCTGCGGTCGTCGACAGAGAGCATCGCCTCGCGGGAGACCCGCATCACGCATGTTGGCAGCGTGTCTGACGAGTCTCTCAACGGCAACAACAACAATGGCGACGAACCCCGAACGGCCGCCGCCGCGAACGGACGGTGCTGTCGCCTGGCGGATAGTGGTGACGACGACAAGCAGTGTGCACACGCATATGTGGCGCCGACGCCGCGCAGCGGTTCCCAATTATCGCTCCCGCCGGAGGAGAAGACGGACAGCGTTTTATCGCCGCACGCCAAGCGGCTCAGTCGACTGAAAGCCATACGCGAGAAATCGCAATCGCTCGACGCGATATACATCTAGCGATGTCGCACGCACCGTCCGTCAGAAAGTGCGTGAGGCTCAGAACCTCTTTCATGTTAAGGTCCCTCATCGTCTGTCCGCAAAATTACGATGGCGCAACATTTTACTCTGCTGTGTGTGGCGCCACTGTGTATTCATACGCGTCCTTAACGCCAGTCGCGTAATATCCGGGTAATCCTTTACAAACCTGGCCAAAATTATTACATCTTCATTTTTACCTAATTTTTTCTATCCCAAACGTTCATTCAGTCACACGACGTTGTTAGAGAAATACAAATTACATATATTGTGATCGAATATTGCGGTTTAAGGCGTTTTAGCGGTCCAAATAACTCTCCGAATTGCTTTTAAATGCAATATTTGATAAGAATATATAATACTTGAATGGATAGATGATCCGGTTTCTTGGTTATTAATATTAATCATAATTACCTCTCAAGAAACTTGCAGTTTGTTGTTGAATATTTCGACCGCATCTCGCAGCCTTCTTCAGCAGACTGAAGTTACGGATGTGTCACATGACCAATGTCATGTGACACGTGTGTATGCCTGAATGATGATGGATCAACCAAGGTCAAGATATATCGGAAAGCAACCCAAACGGACCAATATTTGAACTGGGATTCTAATCACCACCTAGAACACAAACGCTCAGTAGTCAGGACACTCCTCCAAAGGGCAGAAAACCTGATAACAGAAGAGGAGGACAAGAACACAGAGATGGACCACATCAAGAAAGTGCTGAAAGCAAACGGTTACAAAACCTGGATGTTTAACACCACGCAACCAACGAGAAGGAAGGAGAACACTACCACAGAAACCAGCAGAAGACAACATGCCATAGGTCTGCCCTACATTAGTAAACTATCAGAACAAGTAGCAAGGATTTTCAAGTCCTATAACATCCCGGTTTACCACAAACCTATCAACACCCTGAGGTCACTGTTGGTACACCCAAAAGACAGAACAGCAAAGGCAGAAAAGTGTGGGGTAGTATATGACATACAATGCCCAGAATGTGACCAACACTATATAGGAGAAACAGCCAGAACACTTGGCACAAGAATCAAAGAACATCTATCTTGTCGCCAACCCCTATCAGCTATAAGTGAACACAAACTGAACACAGGTCATCAGTGCTCTATGAAAGACGTCAATATTCTAGACCACGAGGAGAACTGGCACAGGAGAAAAATAAAGGAGGCGATTAACATCCACAGAAACAAACCTACGCTGAACCGAGACGTCGGCCTGGAGCTCCCACCAGTCCTACTCCAGCTTGTGTCACATGACATTGGTCATGTGACACATCCGTAACTTCAGTCTGCTGAAGAAGGCTGCGAGATGCGGTCGAAATATTCAACAACAAACTGCAAGTTTCTTGAGAGGTAATTATGATTAATATATAATACATTATACCGTTTGTTTACCTCAAACAATCTGGTGTGATCAGATGAACGTGTTGTAATGATGTGATAAATTTGGATCAGGGGTGTAAATTTTTACGTACATCCGGTTCTAATGCACTCCCAGTTTAGAAGCAGTGTGGCAGACACTAATTGTTTTTCAGTTGAAAGACGTGGCAAGGCCAAGTGTCTTATCGCAGAACCAGCTGCCAAATAGAGACGTGACAACTACGTTAAATAAGAATTATGATCAATCTATATCAACCCTACAGCACTTTCAATCGCCCATTGTCTCTGAAATAGCCAGACCTAAACCCGGTGGGGGTGGGGGTTACTCCCTATACTGAGGTATACATGTATGTGCCGCGCAAATGCCCCTATTTTTTGGCCATTTTTCTCTCTCTGTCCGAAGAAAAAAATTAAATTTTCTCTCTTTGTGCCCCAATTAAACCTGATAATCGAAGATGAAATTTCCCAATGAAAACGTTCCACCCGAGCTTACCTTACACTTATAGATTTTAGATAAATTGTTCAATATTTCTCTCTTATTGACCCTAAATTTCTTGATTTCTCTCTCTCTCCGTGGGGCTCTGGTGGCACACCCCCACCGCTTTGGTATAGCAGTACCCCCCCCCCCCCCCGGGAACTAAACGCAGCGAACGGATACAGGCATTTTGATAGTCTCCGTCAGAGGGCGATGCAGATGTGGCACCAACTGCAGGACAGTTTCACATGTGTTCGACGCTACCGTTTATGACGCGCTACTCTGCTACTTACTGTTTATTTTTATATACGTTGTGCAGTGGTGTATCGAAAATCCATCAGTGTGTTCATTTGTAACACTGAAAGTCTTTCGGAATATTCCTGACACAAGCCTGAACACAACAAGCTGCAACACTGCAAGCCTTACCAATAGTAGGCCCTATACATAGAGTATCACGACAGCCGCCCCGGTAGAGGGCAGTGCTAACAAATAGATTCGTCGTGTGCGCCCCAATGACGGACGAATCGAGACAGTGTACATAATTAATTATAGCTTGTTATATACAGAAGAAGCGTCGTCATTTTGTGTTTCACTAAAGTAAATTTATGACAAGATCATTAAAGCAACATGGTGAAATGCCAACATATTATATATATATATATATATATATATATATATATATATATATATATATATATATATATATATATATATATATATATATATATATATATATATATATATATATATATTCATGTGTGCGTGTGTGTGTATGCGCGTGTGTGTAACGTGTTGACATTCCACCACGTTGCTTCAATGATCTTGTCATTATTTGTCACGACATCTTGTAAGGTCATGTTTATAATAATTTATAATCACGTCCTGGTTGGTTCGAGGCAGACGCTGGTTAACGATGTTCCACAATGTATTGATCCTAAAGGCTGTCTTGTTTGTAATTAAGAATCATTTATCCACTTGTCAAGTTAATCAGCTTGGCGAGAATCACAACAAAATTGCGACTACCTTTACCAATTTTATATTTACAAAGCTGCTAAAATAAACCCATAGAAATTACATTTCACTTCACATTTCTGCACATTTTGCTTGCACTTAGTCTGCCTCATATGCGCACCTCGTGGGAAGACGGGGAACTAGAACCAACCGCAATTTTCAAGATATCCCCTCAGTTGCAATATTATGTTAATATCTCAAATAAAATGTTACCACAACTTGTTAATAAGTGTTGTTGTCGTTAGCTGTTGTTTTGCCACACATATCTTTACGACGAGCATTGTTCGCCTTTTATCAACAGAAAGTAAGTTCCGGACATTATCATTCCCTTGGAATGTTTATGATGATTAATGATGGCAACAGTAATCACGGGTGATTCCCTTGGAATGTTGATGATGATTATTGATGGCAACAGTAATCACGGGTGATTCCAAGGTGGATATGATCTTCCCTTGGACCATTGAAGATGATTACTTATGTAGACATTAACCACGGGTGATTCCAAGGTGGATATGATCTTCCCTTGGACCATTGAAGATGATTACTTATGTAGACATTAACCACGGTTGATTCCAAGGTGGATATAATCTTCCCTTTGGACCATTGAAGATGATTACTTACTGTAGACATTAACCACGAGTGATTCCAAGGTGGAGATGATCTTTCCATTGGATCATTGAAGATGATTACTTATGTAGACATTAACCACGGGTGATTCCAAGGTGGAAATGATCTTCCCCTTGGACCAATGAAGATGATTACTTATGTAGATATTAACCACGGGTGATTCCAAGGTGGATATGATCTTCCCTTTGGACCATTGAAGATGATTACTTATGTAGACATTAACCACGGGTGATTCCAAGGTGGAAATGATCTTCCCCTTGGACCGTTGAAGATGATTACTTATGTAGACATTAACCACGGGTGATTCCAAGGTGGATATGATCTTCCCCTTGGACCATTGAAGATGATGACTTATGTAGACATTAACCACGGGTGATTCCAAGGTGGATATGATCTTCCCCTTGGACCATTGAAGATGATTACATATGTAGACATTAACCACGGGTGATACCAAGGTGGAAATTATCATCTCATTTGACCATTGAAGATGATTACTTATGTAGACATTAACCACGGGTGATTCCTAGGTGGATATGGTCTTTCCCTTGGACCATTGAAGATGATTACTTATGTAGACATTAACCACGGGTGATTCCAAGGTGGAAATGATCTTCCCCTTGGACCATTGAAGATGATGACTTATGTAGACATTAACCACAGGTGATTCCAAGGTGGAAATAATCTTCCCCTTGGACCATTGAAGATGATGACTTATGTAGACATTAACCACGGGTGATTCCAAGGTGGATATGATCTTCCCCTTGGACCATTGAAGATGATTACATATGTAGACATTAACCACGGGTGATACCAAGGTGGAAATTTTCATCTCCTTTGACCATTGAAGATGATTACTTGTGTAGACATTAACCACGGGTGATTCCAAGGTGGAAATTATCATCTCCTTTGACCATTGAAGATGATTACTTGTGTAGACATTAACCACGGGTGATTCCAAGGTGGAAATTATCATCTCCTTTGACCATTGAAGATGATTACTTGTGTAGACATTAACCACGGGTGATTCCAAGGTGGAAATTATCATCTCCTTTGACCATTGAAGATGATTACTTGTGTAGACATTAACCACGGGTGATTCCAAGGTGGAAATTATCATCTCCTTTGACCATTGAAGATGATTACTTGTGTAGACATTAACCACGGGTGATTCCAAGGTGGATATGATCTTCCCTTTGGACCATTGAAGACGATTACTTATGTAGACATTAACCACGGGTGATTCCAAGGTGGATATGATCTTCCCCTTGGACCATTGAAGATGATGACTTATGTAGACATTAACCACGGGTGATTCCAAGGTGGATATGGTCTTTCCCTTGGACCATTGAAGATGATGACTTATGTAGACATTAACCACGGGTGATTCCAAGGTGGATATGATCTTCCCCTTGGACCATTGAAGATGATGACTTATGTAGACATTAACCACGGGTGATTCCAAGGTGGATATGGTCTTTCCCTTGGACCATTGAAGATGATTACTTATGTAGACATTAACCACGGGTGATTCCAAGGTGGAAATGATCTTCCCCTTGGACCGTTGAAGATGATGACTTATGTAGACATTAACCACGGGTGATTCCAAGGTGGAAATAATCTTCCCCTTGGACCATTGAAGATGATTACATATGTAGACATTAACCACGGGTGATTCCAAGGTGGATATGATCTTCCCCTTGGACCATTGAAGATGATTACATATGTAGACATTAACCACGGGTGATACCAAGGTGGAAATTATCATCTCATTGGACCATTGAAGATGATTACTTATGTAGACATTAACCACGGGTGATTCCAAGGTGGATATGGTCTTTCCCTTGGACCATTGAAGATGATTACTTATGTAGACATTAACCACGGGTGATTCCAAGGTGGAAATGATCTTCCCCTTGGACCATTGAAGATGATGACTTATGTAGACATTAACCACAGGTGATTCCAAGGTGGAAATAATCTTCCCCTTGGACCATTGAAGATGATGACTTATGTAGACATTAACCACAGGTGATTCCAAGGTGGATATGATCTTCCCCTTGGACCATTGAAGATGATTACATATGTAGACATTAACCATGGTTAATACCAAGGTGGAAATTATCATCTCCTTTGATCATTGAAGATGATTACTTGTGTAGACATTAACCACGGGTGATTCCAAGGTGGATATGATCTTCCCCTTGGACCATTGAAGATGATGACTTATGTAGACATTAACCACGGGTGATTCCAAGGTGGATATGATCTTCCCCTTGGACCATTGAAGATGATGACTTATGTAGACATTAACCACGGGTGATTCCAAGGTGGATATGGTCTTTCCCTTGGACCATTGAAGATGATTACTTATGTAGACATTAACCACGGGTGATTCCAAGGTGGAAATGATCTTCCCCTTGGACCATTGAAGATGATGACTTATGTAGACATTAACCACGGGTGATTCCAAGGTGGAAATAATCTTCCCCTTGGACCATTGAAGATGATGACTTATGTAGACATTAACCACGGGTGATTCCAAGGTGGATATGATTTTCCCCTTGGACCAATGAAGATGATTACATATGTAGACATTAACCACGGGTGATTCCAAGGTGGATATGATCTTCCCCTTGGACCATTGAAGATGATTACATATGTAGACATTAACCACGGGTGATACCAAGGTGGAAATTATCATCTCATTGGACCATTGAAGATGATTACTTATGTAGACATTAACCACGGGTGATTCCAAGGTGGATATGGTCTTTCCCTTGGACCATTGAAGATGATGACTTATGTAGACATTAACCACAGGTGATTCCAAGGTGGAAATAATCTTCCCCTTGGACCATTGAAGATGATGACTTATGTAGACATTAACCACAGGTGATTCCAAGGTGGATATGATCTTCCCCTTGGACCATTGAAGATGATTACATATGTAGACATTAACCATGGTTAATACCAAGGTGGAAATTATCATCTCCTTTGACCATTGAAGATGATTACTTGTGTAGACATTAACCACGGGTGATTCCAAGGTGGATATGATCTTCCCTTTGGACCATTGAAGATGATTACTTATGTAGACATTAACCACGGGTGATGCCAAGGTGGAAATTATCATCTCCTTTGACCGTTGATGATGGTTACTGATGGCAACAGTAACCACGGTTGATTTCATGGTGGACATCTCCCTCTTGGATCATTGATGATGATTATTGATGGAGAAGATAACCACGGGTGATTCCAATGTGGAAATGATCATCCTCCTGGACCGTTGATTATGAATACTGGTGGATATATTAACCGCGGGTGATACCAACGAGGAACTTATTCTAATGGCGAATATGTTTATTTAAAGAAAGAAGGTAACTTCTTAACAGACGGTGACCATCAGTAATGTAACAGGCTATTCCTTCCCAATCGTCCTGGACTACCCCTCGATACTAGGCGGTATTCAACGATGTTGGGTATTCCCAGGTAGATTTTTCCTAGGCTAGATACCATTCGACGAGTCAGCGCCGTTACCAACCGTTGCGTAACACTGCCACTGCATACAACCAGCAGCGATATCAGCCCCAGATTGTCGCGTCTTGGGTGACTCTTCGCACGTACGTACGTACGTACGTACGTACGCACACCAACACACACCTAGATAACCTTATAGCAGGCAAATGCTATAAGGTTATCTAGGTGTGTGTATTCCCCTACCACGAAACAAGCAATATTAAATCCACGACGAAGAAGACAACTTGATAATATACATACGTCTTTACCGAAGGTATTTCTTTTCGTCGACGTAAATGTTTTTCAAAAATTCTTTCTATGTAATATTCCATGTATCTTTACTCCCGTCTATACATTTCTATACATGTCACTTCTCGTCTTCTTTTTCCACGTAACGCCTCGTTTTCTTACTCTCTTTGACTTTCTTGACGTCACTTCCTGCGCATCGCTCGGCTCATTTCAAAATGGCAGTTATTACGTTTAAATAACTGCACAACGGTGATCGTCATCGTTGGTCGTTCTTGAACGGAATGGAAGCAGAAACTATGTGTTCCCTCCACATCAATCCGGTCTTCAAAGTAGCGGGCGACCGTCTTTGCTTTTGATCCGTGCAGTGGGGCCCTCCCAACACATGCTTTCAGCTTTGACTTCCACAATTTTCTCAATCGGTTGCAGGCAGTCCAGGTTTTGGTTTTTTCTTAATTTCAAGTATTTAATAGAGTCGTGGCTGTTGATCCAATGTATGTGAATCACGTCACATTTTCCAATTACATATAAACCAGCATGAGAACTAATTACAACACAACACAGCGTTTGTCGTTGGCGTATAACGTACACACCCGTGTTGTGCCAACCCGTCCTCGCTAGCCAGGGGTGGTAGTATATTACAGTACTGCTGGCAGATCGAGCGTTCCCACAGAATGGTCATCGTTACGGTGACGTTATACGACCAGCGACTACGGGTCCACTAGCAAGTAAGTTCCCGTATGTGAGCCCTATGCATACGAGCGCTCAATAGTATTGGTTAACACAGCAATTGAAAGTTTCTCGTTTGAACAGGTCGATCTGCCAGGAGTAGGGGAAGGTGGAGCATGTCCGCACGCTGAGCATGTCCGCACGCTGAGCATGTCCGCACGCTGAGGCATGTCCGCACGTTGAGGCATGTCCGCGCGTTGACGCATGTCCGCACGATGAGGCATGTCCGCACGTTGAGGCATGTCCGCCCGCTGAGGCATGTCCGCACATCTCGTCTTTGACCAAATCGAGTAGTATTCGGTTTCAAAAACGGTAATAAATGATAAAAAAAAATTTTGCTTTTTGCAGAATCTATCTAATTGTATACATATAATTGATACGTAACTCACACTCTCAATAATATATGCATATTGGTGTGTTTATGCATTTTTGGAATGTGTGTCATTATTCATTCCACAAATAAACTTTACCGCTATAGACCGCGTGTCCGGGAAAATTGACAATCTTTCCCCGCCGGTCGTTTTGGGCATATCTGCATAGACGTGGGCTGATAGGCCCCAGTCGTGTGCGGATAGGCCTCAGTCGTGTGCGGATAGGCCTCAGTCGTGTGAAGATAGGCCCCAGTCATGTGCGGATAGGCCTCAGTCGTGTGAGGATAGGCCCCAGTCGTGTGCGGATAGGCCTCAGTCGTGTGCGGATAGGCCTCAGTCGTGTGAAGATAGGCCCCAGTCGTGTGCGGATAGGCCCCAGTCGTGAGCGGATAGGCCCCAGTCGTGAGCGGATAGGCCCCAGTCGTGAGCGGATAGGCTCCAATCGCATGCTGATAGGCCCCAGTCGTGTCCTGATAGGCCCCAGTCGTGTGCGGATAGGCCACAGTTGTGTGCAGATATACCCCAGCCGTGTATGGACAGGCCCCAGTCATGTGCGAATATGCCCAGTGCACTAAGTTAATTTACATAGCTTTTCGGAATGATGTAGATATTATTAGAATACATATATTTAATTTGGTTTGCCTGTTTATTTATGGATGCAGTTGTCATTATATGACGCATGCTGCATTATGGAGGAGGTGTTACAGGAACCCAGGGGTGCTCAAAACATTGCCAGTATACAATCCTTGAGAAGTTCTCTAACTGAACCTCAAACACATTTTAAACTTCTTTGATACCCTTTTCAATAATTATGATTTGATGCCCTAAATGCGTTTTGTACACAGAAAACATACCCATCAAATGTGGAATTTGTCTCAAGGATGGTATTCTGGAAATGGATTGAGTTGTTGCCTGCCCCCCTCCCCCACCCTCCCCCCACCCCCACCACCACCACCAAAATGATGGGAGATAAATAGTATGTTAAGACATTAAACTTATAACATCATAGTTTATGTAGGTTAAAGCTAAACAAAAGTCATTGTGTTTGGCCTGTGCACCTATAAGAGTTACTAAGACATAACCATTTGTAATTACAATTAAAAATATCACGCCAGTGGTTTACTAGGAAAACTTTGTTGAACACACTTCGTAATTTTTTTGGGCCTCTCCTTACTGTTAGATAACCCTATTTCACGAGGGCGGTATTCTGGTAATATTCACTCGCCAAATTCCTACTCTTGCCAATTGGATATGGCGTCCAAACTCAACTAATGTAACATATGTTGGCCTTTGTTTACTAAACTAGTCTTCTATCTGGTGTGGTCTCCCTATATGTGACACCCTTAGGACTGAACCCCTTATTTGGTTTAAGGTTCACTTCCGGCTTTGGACCTATAATTATATCAACAGCTATTCTCAACCGTTCTTACAATAAACGTCTTCTACTTTAGTAATTGTGACTGGTGAGTACTATTGTATCAGAAAACATAACATGGCGCAGTCGGCATGCGGTTGTAGCTGAGAGAGAGTATACAATAAAAGCTCTACTCTAGAATTGAGAGGCATAGCCTACGTTGCTCGTAGTGAAAATCGCTGAAAATGGAGACAAGGTCACGCTCAGTCGTTCGCAAAGAACCACAAGAGGGAGCCACGGGTGGCGACGAAACAGTTTGCAGTGTATCGCCAGACGGCGAGACCGACACACCTAATTGGTTAGCGACGTTTCTATCGCATCAAGAAGAGCGCGATTTGAAGCGAGAAACATTGGCAAACGAACGTCACGAAACATCGATGCGTTTATTATGCGAAACGTTCGGTAGACGCATACGAGACATTTCACCACATGCTGAACGCAATGAACCAAACGGAGACACAGCCAATGCAAACGACACGACGCCCATTCGACTGATTCCGGGGGGGGGGGGGGGGCGACTCGCCAAAGCTCGACCACCAGAACTGATGCCAGCTGATATTTCACTGCGCGATCTGACTTCATGGAGGAGGGCCTGGGACGATTTCTCCGAATTGGAACAATTGAATCGTTTTACACTGCCTCAACAACGAGCGATGTTACGCACTAGCTTATCTAGAGACATGCGTTCGACACTGCATCTGGCAATTGGCATCGACAACGACGATGATGTGTCTGTGTCGGAGATTCTGGACCAGATTCACGAGTACGTTCGAGCAAAGAGGAACGTCACGCTAGACCGCGTGGCTCTTGAGGAGCGCAAACAAGAAGATGGCGAAACCTTCGACCAATTCTACATTGCTTTGCGTGAGATCGCCAACAACGCAGATCTGTGCCAGACTTGCATCGATGATCGACTTACCACGCGAATTATGTCAGGAATTCGAGATCCAGAAACGAGACGGAAGCTACTTGCACACACACCTCCGCCGTCATTGCAGACGACGATCGATCTCTGCAGGAGTGAAGAATCTGCTCGTAAAGACAGCGCGACGCTGGCTAGAGGCGGGAATATCAACACGACAATCGAACACATTCGACTGAAAGCGCGACCACGCAATGTCGGCAGAAAGAACGTCCCCGTAACGCACACCCAGAGCTGTGGTTACTGTGGGAAGTCAACTCACGCGTCGCGAGATGAGTGCCCAGCACGGCACAGTGAATGTGCTAATTGCAAAAGAGTCGGACACTGGGCCGCTTGTTGTCGTCAAAATAAAAAGCCTAACGGCAAAAAACAGTATCATAAAACTGCTATGAGCCAGATTCGTGTGCTAGATGTTGTAGGCGAAAAACAACACAGGCGTGCACCACGCATAGAGGTGGATCTTCACCACAATGCAGACGATAGTTTCATCATCACGGTTCAAGCGACGCCAGACACGGGCGCTGAGGCTTCCGTTGCAGGAATAAATTTCCTCAAACAAATGAAACTAGAAACGGGCAACATGTGTCCCCCTCCTGATGACACTATCATAGCAGCAAACGGTACTTCGATTGAATGTATTGGATCTCTGAACATTTACATTCACGTCGCAGGCAAAAGCACTAAAGAGACTGTTCTCATATGCAAACAACAACGTGGATTATTGCTAGCCTGGTATGTTTGTCGCGATCTGGGAATTGTACCACACAACTACCCACTGCCAGTCCGTTCGATTACACACGAAATCGCAGCAGAACCCTCTCTTGTGCCGATAAACAGTCCGCTAGGAGGCACCACTTGCGCTGTCAAGTCATCTCGAACTCGCAAACAACTCATCGAAGAATTTCAAGATGTTTTCGACAACACTGACGAATTTAAGACGATGGTGGGCGAACCGATGAAGATTCATCTTCTAGACAACGCTGAACCTTTCGCGATCTCGACAACACGGACTATTCCTGTTGCATGGCGCAAAGAGGTTAAAGCGAGTCTTGACAACATGACGAGACAATCTATCATCAAACCTTTAGGAGATCATCCTACGAAATGGTGTCATCCGCTCGTAGTAGTGCCAAAATCACGAGGCGGCGTTCGTCTATGCGTAGACCTTACGCAACTCAACAAACATGTGCGACGACCTATTCATCCGATGAAGACGCCGAAAGAAGCCGTTTCGAACATCACGCCAGGGTCGAAATACTTCTCATCACTCGACGCGAAACACGGCTACTGGCAGATCGCACTATCTCCAGAATGCCAAGAACTGACGACGTTCCTGACACCATGGGGACGCTATCAATTCCTACGCAGCCCGATGGGACTATCTTCGACAGGTGACGAATATTGCAGACGCGGTGACATCGCCATCGCCGGTCTGAACAATATTCAAAAAGTCATGGATGACGTCATTGTCTTCGATGAGAACTTTGAACGACATGTTGAACGAGTTCGTACACTATTACAACGATGCAGAGAACACGGCATCACCCTGAATGCAGACAAGTTCGTGTTCGCAGAAAACGAGCTGAACTATGTGGGATACAAAGTTAACGCAGACGGGGTCACCACAGATCCGGAGAAACTAAAAGCAATCGCAGAGTTCCCGGCGCCCAACTGCTTGACCGAATTGCGGTCATTCATGGGTCTGGTCAACCAACTTGGTGACTTCACGACGGATATCAGCACGACAGCAGATCCACTACGCGAACTACTGAAATCTCGGAACGACTTCAGATGGACAGAAACGCATACTACAGCGTTTATAGCGACAAAGAAAGCGTTGACATCCGCTCCTACACTCGCACATTTCGACCCGACGAAATCCACCGCGTTACACACAGATGCTTCACGACGAAAAGGCCTGGGCTACGCACTGTTGCAAAAACATGACGAGAAATGGCGACTAGTACAGTGCGGATCGCGATTCCTCACAGACACCGAGAGTCGTTACGCCATGGTAGAGCTAGAGCTGCTAGCTGCTACATGGGCGATGAAAAAGTGTCGCATTCAACTACTTGGTATGGAACATTTCGAGCTGGTGGTAGATCACAAACCACTCGTCACTATACTCGATCGCCACCGTCTAGACGACGTAGATAACGTTCGCCTTCAACGCCTCAAAGAGAAGACATCACTCTTCACGTTCACAACGAGATGGACAAAGGGCAAAGATCACTGCATCCCCGATGCGCTGTCACGTGCCCCGGTCTCAGACCCGTCTCCAGACGACCAAGAGGCGGAAGAAGAGGTGGAGCGTCACGTCAGCGCTGTCACCAGAAACTCATCGAGATTGGCAGTAAAGGGCGACCAAGAAGATCATCTACGCGACCCGATGATTGAGCGATTACGGACGACCGCATCAACTGATGAAAACTACAAATCACTGATCGACAACGTGGAAAGAGGATTTCCGGCGTCCAGAAGTAGTGCTCACGTCAGCATTGCACCGTTTTGGAACATTCGAAACGAGTTGTCAGTCGATGACGGCATAGTCCTATATGGACCACGCATCATAGTGCCTAAATCAGAACGACGTGAAGTACTCGAGAGACTTCATGACTCACACCAAGGCGTCGACAGAACGAAACGTCGCGCTCGACAAAGCGTCTACTGGCCGGGAATCAGCAATGACATTGAGACAACAGTCTCCAGTTGCGACAAGTGTCAAGAGCGCCTGCCTTCCCAGCAACGCGAACCGATGAGAGCAGAATCTCCACCATCGAGGGCATTTGAAGACGTATCTGCAGACTTCTTCAACTACAAAGGCCGCGATTACCTCGTATACGTCGATCGCCTATCTGGATGGCCAGCAGTCATTCATTTCCCCAAGGGAACCACAACATCTCGTCACACGATCCACGCATGCGCAAGACTCTTCGTAGATCTCAGCATACCAGTACGCTTCAGGTCTGACGGAGGTCCACAGTTCGCGTCGCGTGAATTCCAGCAGTTCCTGAAACGCTGGGATGTTGTGGCCGCACCGTCTACACCTCATTTCGCGCAATCCAACGGCCACGCCGAATCCGCAGTGAAAGCCGTCAAAAAGCTTATTGCTACAACGACCGTGAGAGGCGACTTGGATGACGAAAACTTTCAGCGAGGACTCTTCGAGTATCGTAACACTCCTCGTGTCGGAGGTCTTTCTCCAGCGCAGATCTTATTCGGACACCCACTACGATCAGCAATGCCTGCACATCGCAAATCCTTCGCGAAAGAATGGCAGCAGACAGCTGATGATTATGACGCACGCTGTAGCCAATCACACGCACATGTTGAGCAGCGCTACAACGAACACTCTCATGCTTTACCGCCGCTACGGTTGAGTACACATATCAGAGTACAGAACCCAATCTCGAAGAGATGGGACATACAAGGCATCATCATCGGCATTGGGCGACATCGCGACTATCACGTCAAACTTCCCAGTGGCAGAGTCTACTGGAGGAATCGTCGTTTCCTGAGAACAACGAGATCGTCATCGGACGATGACGACAACGCTGACGACAGCGAATCACATCACGACGACAGCGATGAATCGCAAACCGCGATTCACAGCGCACCACGTCGAAGTACACGTCGGCGTACTCCCAGAAAATGACTGTCACTTTAAAGTAGTCTATAACTCTTACTACAAGACACAGACTTTAAAAGAAAGGAGGGAATTGGTGTGGTCTCCCTATATGTGACACCCCTAGGACTGAACCCCTTATTTGGTTTAAGGTTCACTTCCGGCTTTGGACCTATAATTATATCAACAGCTATTCTCAACCGTTCTTACAATAAACCTCTTCTACAATAGTAACTGTGACTGGTGAGTACTATTGTATCAGAAAACATAACATGTATCAGAAAACATAACACTATCTGGCAAAATAACACCTCACTTTGATACTTTGCATTGGGTCTGTGTATGCCGGCCTTCCTTAATACGTCACTTTAATCTAGGTCACCCCGATTTTATAGAACTACGCATGCGCTTATCGGTCGAGCAGGTTAACATGTCAGTCCTCGGTCATTTGGAGAAATTACCAGATTCTCTAACTTATAGAACACATTCTGAGTAAACCAATGGCGAGATGTTCTTGATTTTAGTTTTAACAAGATTTAACAAGATTTGCCATCCAAGCCAAAGGCCCAGATGGCAAGTGGACAAGGAAGCCATTAGCTTATCAAGAGTCCAACAATGTTCATCTACGTATAACCCGCCCTCCTGAGATATGTGTCAACCTTGTTTTTAAACATATTCACGCTGCTAGCAGTTACACAATCGGTAGACAATTTGTTCCATTCATTTATTGTCCTCTGTGAGAACGAGTGCTTCCTGATGTCCAATTTAAATTGATCCTTTACTAATTTTACCTCATGTCCTCTAGTTCTGCTATCCTTCTTGAGTGAGAAAAACATATTTCTATCAATGTTTTCATACCCATTCAATATCTTAAAACTTAAATCTGATCTCCTCTTAACCTCCTTGTCTCTAGAGTTGTTAAACCACATTCTTTCAGGCGTTCTTCATAACTAAGGTCTCTAAGTTCTGGAATCATTTTAGCATATTTTATCAATCCAAGAATTTGATTACTCTTTGAAGCTGCAATACCACACTGCTCTGAAACTTTCATATCAGCGCTTATTGTAACTCCTAAGTCCTTTTCTTTTACAGTAGTACCCAGAACAGTATCTCTCATTTTATAGTTTACATTCAAGTTCCCATGTCCTGTATGTAGGCATTTACATTTCCCAAAATTGAACAGCATCTGCCATTTCTCAGACCATTTCACTAATCTGTCTAGATCGTTTTGTAAATGTTGTTTATCACCATCAGTATTAACCTTTCTAAACAGTTTTGTGTCATCTGCAAATTTCAGTACGTTACTTGTTATACTGTCGTCCAAGTCAATGATATATATTAAGAATAATATAGGTCATAATACTGATCCTTGAGGTACCCCACTCAAAACCAATTTGAAACTTCTCCATCTACTACAACTCGTTGTCTTCTGTCAGTCAGCCATTGTTCTATCCAGTCAGTTATGTTATCCCCGATATCATGGGCTTTTAATTTAAGTAGTAATCTTTGATGTGGCACTTTGTCAAAAGCGTTCTGAAAATCTGAGTAGATAATATCTACTGGCGATCCCACGTCTACCCACTTAGTGATTTCTTCCAAAAAACATAACATATTTGTTAAGCATGACCTCGCTTTAAGGAATCCATGTTGAGATGAATTTAATAATTTATGCTTAACGAGGAAGTCCACCATATGGTCTTTAATTAACCTTTCTAATAACTTACAAATCACTGACGTTAAACTCACTGGTCTGTAATTTTCTGACTTATTTCTCGAACCCTTTTTAAATAATGGTATGATGTTTGCTTCTTTCCATTCAAACGGAACAACTCCCTCTTTTAATGACAAGTTGAATACTCTTGCAAGTGGTATACTGATTTGTTCTACTGTTTCCATTAGTAATTTTGGAGGAATCCCATCCACTCCCGGTGATTTGTTATCCTTCATTGCCTTTATTTTCTTAGCTACCAATTCTGGAGTTACAACTAACGGACCTAAATAGTCAGATTTAGCCTCCTGAAATTTAGCATCAGCAACTGGTAATGAACTAATATCTTCTTTGGTAAACACTGAACTGAAGTAACCATTTAGGTCTTCGGCCATTAAAAACCCCTGTGATACTATATTTCCAGCATTGTCTTCTAGAGGTCCAACCTTTTCTTGTACGCTTTGTTTACTCTTGACATATGCATAAAAACTCTTGCTCTCATGTTTTATGTTACATGCTAGTTTTTTCTCATAGCTTCTTTTAGATTGTCTGATTTCAGTTGTAGCTGCATTAAGTGCCTCTTTGTAATTTGCATAGTCTTCTTCTTAAGCCCTCCACATAGTTTGTTTTAACACTATTTTTTTAATAGCCTCTTTTGACAAGTGTTTCTTTCTACACCGTTTTCCTTTTTTTTTGGAAGGGAACAAATTTATCGATGAGACTCTCAAGTTCCTTTTTTAGAATATTCCAACATTCAATTGCGGTCTTATTCATCAGCATGTTATTCCAATCTAGCTTTGCTAAGTATTTTCTTATATCTTTGTAGTTACCTTTGTGGAAGTTTCTCTTGTACGCTTTCTTATTTTTACTTTCTGATTTTACATTGATGTCAAAATGTATTTGATTATGGTCACTGTTACCCAATGGTTCAAATATGTTTACATTGTCCACTAATTCTTTTGTGATGACAAAACTATATATAATACATTTTCTCCCCTGGTTGGTTCTAGCACGTGCTGAGTAAGAAAGCTATCCTGGATTAAAAATAGAAATTGTTGGTCCTCAATCCCTGTGCTCTCTAGAGAATTCCATTGTATGTGTCCATGGATAAAATATCCCATTATGATACAATCCCCTTTACTAACTTCCTTTATAGCGTTTTTTATTTTTGTTTTGTGTTGTCTTCTTTGTTTATGTTTGGACTTCTGTAAACTAATCCAACAGTTAATTTTGAATTTCCTGAAACAATTTTGCACCAAACAGCTTCATCGCAATCTGCTTCCCTTTCTAGTTTTATTTCATAAGCCTGAATAGAACCTTTCACCCAAACTCCCACCTCCTACCATTTTTTAGAGTCAATTTCCTATCCAATCTACCACCTCCCACCATTTTTTTTAGATTTAACCTTTCACCAATTTTTAAGACCAACCTCGCACTTTCTGCCACCCCAACTACTTGTGTACTGTATTGAACATAATTTTCTGAAGTTACATATTTCTTACTACAAATCAGTGTAGTAGCAGGGTTGGAGTCATTATGATGATAAAGAAATGATAATTATTGTGTTAATTACATAATTATTATGAAAATAATCGATTTTAAATTCACATAATGATAATTAACCCGTGATGAAAAATAATTATCATCATGCCATCAGGTTATTTAATTATGTTGTCACCATTTAGGAGGAAATACCAGATTCCACGAGTTTCTCCAGGCTTTTTGATGTTTCAATGAGTTTCACCGTGGAGTATACATTATAGGAGACACTGACAGTCAGTCACTGTTGAATGCCTAAAATTTCCTATGAAGCCTACTTTGAAGCATACTTTTAATTAAATTCCCTACACAACTTTTTTGTACACAAGTATATGAGGACATGCTCCACAGACTTGCCATTGAAGCCATTCATTCACTGGTGATCAAGTAATGGATAAGGGTTACACACTTACAGCAGTGGACCAACATGAATACTGACCAGCACTAAGCAAATCTAAATCAATCATTGCAGCTCCCTGCCCTTTCATGCTGGACAATGCTTGAACAAACACAAACACCTCATTATACCAACTTTCTTACAGAATGTACATCATTGGCTCTAACCAACTGATCTCATTAAGAACTACTGAACAAATATAATCAGCTGTCCATGAAGCAACAACAGAACAGTATGGGATAACCAGACTGTGTTACATCAGCAGACAACTGTCAAGCATCACTCTTTCTTTGTTTGCGTTTTGTTAAGCCGTCATGTCTACTACAAAGTTTTCCATGCTGCAACATGGTTTGATATGTGATTGTTAATGAAAATGATAACGAAGAATTATAAATTATACACATACCTAGTGACAAGATGATAATACAAATTATAACAAACACGTTATACTGATCACAATGAACACTTTTAATGACTCTGACCCTGTTTAGTAGCATTATGTCTCTGGCACAGAATATGATGTTGAGTGTTTGACCTATATCTTATTTTCATATCAACATTATTTGCAACTGTTACAACAAATCAGACCTACAATGAATATAATATTCTCATAATATAATATATATGGCATCTTGTGGCAGTGCAATTATTATGCATATATGTATGTATTCATGTAACCACATATGCATAATAACCTGCCATTTTATGCAAACAGTACAGTTAAAATGCCAAAAATGTAATGATAATTATATATTTTCTACAGGAAATGGATTTACTGATACTCGACCTTACAGTGTTGACAATGGTGGGACGTTACAGAGCTGACGTGTTTGGTGTGCCAGCACGAGGGGACAATGGTGGGACGTTACAGAGCTGACGTGTTTGGTGTGCCAGCACGAGGGGACAATGGTGGGACGTTACAGAGCTGACGTGTTTGGTGTGCCAGCACGAGGGGACAATGGTGGGACGTTACAGAGCTGACGTGTTTGGTGTGCCAGCACGAGGGGACAATGGTGGGACATTACAGAGCTGATGTGTTTGGTGTGCCAGCACGAGGGGACAATGGTGGGACGTTACAGAGCTGATGTGTTTGGTGTGCCAGCACGAGGGGACAATGGTGGGACATTACAGAGCTGATGTGTTTGGTGTGCCAGCACGAGGGGACAATGGTGGGACGTTACAGAGCTGATGTGTTTGGTGTGACAGCACGAAGGGACAATGATGCTATGCGGCATTATACATACCACCAGTTTGTTCTGTGGCGACATGGCAAGCTGGGAATAGGTAACCGCCTTGTTATACTAAGTTGGTGTGTGTGGCAAATTAGACAGACATTTCCAAGTGAAAATGGACAATACACTGGGTTCAAAGTTCATAGATTAGGTTAAGTAATTACTTGTTAAACATGAATGCACATTCATACGCTTTGTGAAAAATTATCCAGACACATTATAAAGTTACCCATGACAATTTTTGAAACCACAGTGCTTTCATAAAATTTTTTACTTTTGAATTGTTTGATATTACACAACAAATACACAAGTTAAATGGCACTTTGGTTACCTGTTCCTACCTTGCTTCTCTCCATTACGTTGGGAACTAATGTCAACGACACGGTTAAGTCTTTGTAAATCAAGTACGATGCCTGGCAACTAGCTCAGATGTTGGTGGAGCAGGCCCTGTTGCGATGTTGGGTGCAATGTTTCTGGGATTGTCAGGCTTGATGCCACGCTTCCTGGCTTTGGGCAACTCATCTTCTATGCAGGCACAGATGATTGTCTCCTGCAGGCTGACAATGTACTCATAATGTTTCAACTGCCGCTCTGGCACAATTGTCCAGTTTTTCCCTCTTTTGTTGAATACCTTGTGGTAACTGTAAATTAACAAACAAACTTAATGATGTGTTATACAACAATTAATAACTCTTGTTAAGTAGGATGGCATTTGCAAGACATTCTCCATTCCACATGCTGGTGCTATGTACAGTTTCAACGTAAATAGCTAAATGATTTAACACAAATGTAATGTCATTGAAAATACTGGATATGAATGCACATGCATAACATGATATACACATGATGTTTTTTATTTTGCACTGTATTACTGGTTGTGTATTGCAATGCAATAAACCTCCCATTGGAAATATTAACATATGTGAATGATGTTTCTTTCTTTGTGTAAACAGCCATCTGAAACATTGTTTTAATCACTATGTAGTCTTCTTCACAAAATACTAACTAACCCAAGGGGCTAAGTAGAAACATAATCCGTGATAATTGCTATTTGTGCTGTAATGGAATGTCATTATTGTTGTGTCCAACAACAATGTATACAAGCTATGCTTACACAGTGTGCCCTTTGCTGTTTGTCTTCAGTGGCAAACCTTTGTGCTTCTTCTATTACTGCGAGGAAATTTCGTGCCCGATACACTGGGAAGCTGCAATAGATAAGTTTTAACTTATGTTTCATAAGCATGATCCAGTTGCCAACTCCACCGCTGGTGGACTTTGGAGCACACACTGTGAACATAAACATTCCAGTTTGTTATCAAGATGGACACCTAGGTATTTGTACTGACCGATCTGGGTAATTTCTTCACCATAGATCACAACAGGCAAGTGATAGCAACAATACATTTAGCATCAAAAATCATCTCTTGAGTCTTACTAACATTGAGTTTGAGGTGGTTGTTGTCACACCAACGTACAAAGCTTTCAATTTCAGAAGTGTACATACTAATGTCAGAATCGGCATGTAACAGACTAAGAATAGCCGAATCATCAGAAAATTTTATTATGTAGATGTTAGTACTGCTGCTGGTACAGTTATTTGTATATAGAAAGTAAAAATCGGCAAACTGGCATAACCTTGGGGTGCACCGATATTTGTTACCACAGTATAGGAGAGTCTGATTTACTTTAACAAGCTGCACTATGTCTGTTAGAAAAGAATGATACCACTTGATGATATATGGATTGACATTCATTTGTTTCAGCTTACTGAGCACGGTGTGAGGTTGGATAAGGTTGAATGCCAAGCTAAAGTCTATAAACAATTGTCTAGCATAAGCCTTGGGCTTGTCTAAGTGTTTCAAAATTAAATGGACAACAGTGTTGACAGCATCATATGTTCCTCTGCCATGCCTGTAGGCATATTGGAATGGGTCAAGATAGTCCTGAACGTCTAACCTCAATTTACAAGCCACTAAGCATTCCAAACATTTCATGACAATTGATGTAAGTGCAACAGGTCTGTAATCATTGTTTTCTTTTCGACAAATTATCTTTGGTACAGAACTAATATATGAGGTTTTCCAGAGTATTGGTACCCTGTGGCTATCGATCGACAGTTGGAATATGGGGCACCAAGCCGATGCCAACTCCTCGGCAAATGTTTTCAATAAAACAGCTGGAATGCCATCAGGACCAGTTGGTTTTCTACTACATACATATTGGAAGACTTTAGTAACAACATCTACATCAATTTCAAGCCTATTGGCATTACTGACAAACACATCGCTGAGCACAGAATCACATCTACTGGAAGAGTCCTAAACCAGAGTGGGTAGACGGCTCCAGTGATATGTTTATTAAATCAATAAATATTATCACTTAATATTGTGTCAAAATAAAATTATTTTTTTAATCATAAAATTTATTGTGCTCAAGTATGAGCACAATAAATGTGCAAGAATGTACCTTTATATTTAATATATGGTATTTGAATAACACAGTGTTGTTACTATATTTCTCTGTGACTTTCTTAGGCAATTTTGTGACTTCATTTTCATTTCTTTTTTCATGTAGCTTTATTTCCACTCACTATCTCTACATGTATATCAACATAGACAATTATTTAGTTGTATCTGTAACATACCTTAACCTTTCATTAAATAACTATTTTATTTGCATATTTCATGCCCCATGTTACAGTGGCCTACTGTCCATTTAGTGATGTTCCCATCAAATTGACGTTGGATGGTAGCAATGTGCATGCATGTAATGGGTTGTCCACAGTACAATCAAATAATTTATTTCCTAAATATGTGGTGAGTACCCATAATTGGTAATGTTTATACTGTTTATATTCTATACTGTAGTTAAAGTTTATATAGTATATAAAATATTATTCACTTTGATTACCAGTTGCTTTCTGGATATTTTTTTGGGTCAAATGCTGGTTTTTTGTCTGACATAGTTATATGAACATCTATCCACATGCACAATTCACACCAGGAGGGCTGGTATATTATTGCCAGTCTGGGATGGTTTTACATTACAACCCACTTGGAGGCATTATGTTTTACAATGAGACAATGGATGTGTCAATGAGGCAGGGCAATACACAACACACACCATAGAACCTGATAACAGATTGGATTGATGCTTATCTGTGTGCACTGATGCGACAGTAGTGACTCACTGAAGCTTCCAGTGTTGTTACAACAATAATTGCCTTTTAACTTAAGGAGCAGGAAATTAGGCAAGCACACATCATCAAAATAAGATACATCAAATAATCTCAGCAAGCATACCGGGCCCCCAAAAGGTGTTTACATATAATTAGTAAATCATGCCTATCAGCTACCCAATACCAGCACTATATGTACAACTACTGACTTATATACAATTCCCATGGTATCGGTGGGGGTCACTCCGCCCACTCCATGTAACGACAAAGTGGATTAACCATACACATACATGTACAAACAGAAAGGTTGGGGTACTCAATCCCCCCAGCCAAATATGATAAATGAAAAAAGTGAGCTAACCACCCAAACATTCGTGAACAATTCATAATGAAAATTATGGTAACACAACACACAATGTATAAATGTGTTACGTACCTAGACATTAGTCAACGAATAACTACTAACACATCAGACCGAGAGGTAGGGCCAAACAGCCACACAAATGTACTCATAGAAAGTACCCGCACTAAAAATCCTGTGTACACTACTGAAAACTCAGTGGCAGTGGAGGGAAAAGCGTTAATGCAAAACCTTGTGTACCGAACTATAACAGTGAAAAGTGTAAAAAAATTCAAAAACTTTGTGAACTACCTCTCTGTCTTCAGTGTTTCACCGTGTATCTACACATAATGTATGACTTGATTTATTAGATAACAACTGGGTAACAACTTTTAAAGCAGAATTCGAACACGCTCAAATCACCAAGAAGTTTACATCTACCTTCCACTACAAGTTTACATTAGTGAACTTTTTCAACCTGCCTTAATCCATTGCAGCAACTGTTTGTATACTTAAAAGTGTGCCACTTTTTACCACACTTGACTCAATATTTACTTAGTAGTCCTTTACTATAAGGTTGGCCAGCAGTCTCTCTCACTAGTAGATTCCACTGATTACATCAGGGATAGGAACAAAGTCTGTAATTAATTAAGATCAACAAACCAACAAAAAAACAGTGTCCAGTCACTGGACACTGTTTGACACAGATGGTGATGATTAATACATAGAAATGGAAGGACGTGAATTTATAGTCACTGTCTACCAAATGTTTTAATATAATATCAAATTGAACGACAGAGAACCTGTTTCATAAAGCTAGAGTTGGTGGGCATAGGCCCACTCAGAACCGAATAAATAGCCCACTCTGAACCCAGGTCCAGTCAATTTATTTAAGAATAGCTAAATTATGAACTGACAAGTATTCTCAATAATAAGTAGACATGTTTTAATGGCAGCGAAAAGTAGTGCAATATTCTGGTGATTATACCCACAACCAGGAGTGTTTTGTGCAGTAATTGCAACACAGCAGGATTTGAACCTGCTCAAATCACCAAGAAATTTACATCTACCTTCCACTGCAAGTGCACAGTAGTAAACTTTTCAACCTGCCTTAGTTATTTAGATTCTGCTGTACCTAATATTTTTGCTGACCCAATTTTGACTTTGTAATCCTTAACTATAAGGGTGGGCAGCAGTCTCTGTCATTAGTAGATTACATCAGGGGTAGAAGCAATATCTGTAATTAATTAAGGTCAACAAGCCAGTGGAAAACCAATCTCCAGTGACTGGGCCTTGTTTGACACAGATGGTGATGATTTATAATGTTGTATTATAAGTGCACAAATGATGCTACCAAAATATGCATACACACATACAATGAACATGAGATGACAATTTAGTGTTGTTCTGACTCATTGACATTATCCACAACATTAAAAAAAATATTGACTGAATACCCTGATGTGACTTTAACAACCCAATAAAGTTGTGAGGACCTCTGAATCTGATGTTAGTTTTAATTAAGGTTTAAAATATAAAGGCTGCAATTTCTCTTTATAATGTATTGTTTTAGTTATTATTAAATAGCCTAGTGAAGTCCATCTTGTGTCCATAAGCATACAAATGCTGTTGATTCCATACCACCTATATAATAAATATTAAATAATTATGTTCACATACGAAAGATGATTTAATATACGAGTACATTAATCGTCCTTGTATTTTGTTAGTTAGCATAAGATTAATACACAGTTCCAAGATGTCACTCAACTAATTAGCTAGTCATTAAGTGCTACAGCAATTACTGTGACATTCACACAATATATGTAAACACATTAGCAGGCATCCTAATGAAATGTTGTAAATGACACATATTTAGTTCTGTGTCAAGTTGTGATGCAGTCAGATAACAGAAGATGCCATCCACATAAGAACATGACTCGTGTACTGATGGCAAGTTGTGTATTTTAGCTACTAGTAGTAGCTATGCTGGACCATTTTGAGATAATTAAGTTATTGCAAAATATTATACATCGTTGGAAAGGCCTATTATTAAGATACATTATGGTATCAGTTGTATGGCTGTATGTTAATTAGTTTTCACTTTAGAGCACTTTAAAGACACCCCCCGTCAACATTTTCAAAACACGTTTTTTCTATTTTTATCAAAAAAGTGTACCTGGTCTAAAAAATGTACTGATATTGTTAATGTAATTTTTTTGACATATTGTGGAAATACTAAATGTTCTCAACCTGTGTGGGGGCCATTCACACCAATGCATCCATTATTTTGGTTGCAAGAAAACTGTAAACAGTGCTATTTTTCACTTATGTTGCACATTTATACAGGGGCAGTTGGTAAAAAGAAAAAAAACAATATATACCCTACAGAGACATTTTAAAACTTGGTGTCTAGTTCTAAGTATGATTGACATGTATAGGTCATTAGCATTATTATGTATATGAAAATATTGTTTACAAGGTTTTAACTGCAAACTATGAAATGTAAGCTTTTATTGTCATACTTATTGCATTATATGGGTGTATTAGTAGTTAAAATAAGAAACAACTACTATAAATATGTACGTCATTACAAGTATCATATCAATATGTGTGGATCGTTGAGTGAATAACCATTCTGACACAATATTGCATACCAACTGTCAGTTGTACATCATTTTTAGAGTTTCATACACCTTCACCCATCATCTAGGCCATCATCATATCCAAAATAGATAAATTTGGCATAAACAAATATTTACATTACTACTAATACTAGTCATTAGTCACTATACATGAGTCGTATCCACAGTTATGATAGTACTTATAATGAAAAACAATCAGAAAGTACAGTGTAAATCATATTAACATTCCAGGTGTAAGACTATCAGCTTTGAGCTTAATCATGTGAGTAATGGATGCCTTTCTTCGTCTTGTCTGCTGGGGATCGTTTGACAGGTTAGTCACGCCGTCACTTTGCAAGTTTGTTTACATGTTTTATCTCCTGCCAAAATGAGCAAAACATCCTCCAGAACTTCAAACATACACTGCTACACGATAATATAGTTAGATAGATCAATTACTACTTACACACGTACTTGAAGAATGGATATTTATGAACTTTCAACAACTACGACGAGAAACATGAACTTGAAACAACAGCGGGCTAGGACATCGCATCATTTATTATTCTGACATGTGTGTGGCGCCACCTAACGTTCAAATAGCTAGATAATTCTTGGCGTCGGTGGATAGTGATAGGGGTTGTTTTAGTTGTACAGAACATTACTAGCCAGACCTAGCCAAAATCAAAAAAAATATTTTTGTGTTAATAAATGATCAATAAAAGACATACAATTGTTTTTTTCGTGAATCAAGGTGAATCCCGGATTTACGGATTATATATATTATGTGTGTATGTGTATGTGTATATATGTGTGTGTGTGTGTGTGTGTGTGTGTGTGTGTGTGTGTGTGTGTGTGTGTGTGTGTGTGTGTGTGTGTGTGTGTGTGTGTATATATATACACACACACATACACACATACATATATATATATATATATATCAGAAAAAGTAGGGGACCGAGAATTGACCCTTGTGGCACAACACAATTAACAGTCGCTGGTTTCGAAATGGTGCCATAAATGTCTACCGATTGCTGACGCTCGTACAAATACGAATTAAACCATTCTATGGCAGAGTGCTTCCATTTTTGTAATAAGGATCCTATGGTTAACAGTGTCAGAAACGTTTTGAAGATCAAGAAGCACCATACCTATATAATTACCTTTATTCTGTTCCCGTTTTAAGAAGTTAGTGAGATGTGCCAAACACGTGTCGGTAGAATGTGAGGATCTGTAGCCAGATTAGTGTTCAAATAGGAGCTGATAGGTTTGGAGGTATTCATACAGTTATTCATAGACGATTATTTTAAATAATTTCGAGATTGTATTGAGAATAGAGACTGGCCTATAGTTGCGGCTTCCAATTTACTGTGCGTTTTTATAAATAGGCACCACCCTTGCAGATTTAAGATCATCCGGAATTTCACCGGATGTCAAGAATGAATTTAAAATATGCGTCAAATGGGATGCAATAAGGTTGGCACCTGCCTTAATCAATCTAGATGACAAATTAACAAACCAGTAGCCTTGCTCGAATTTAATTTGCTCAGGATATCTGGTACTTTGGTCTGACTGAGTTCATTAAAACAGAGACCTATCTTGGGGGCACATAATGACCTGTAGTACTCTTAGCTGTGTTGCCACCCACACTTTCCAGTATTTGTTGGAAGTTGAGCAACTAGTGTCGAGGCTACGATCGTAAAAATATTGTCAAAATGCTCCGACACCTCCACTTTATCAAAACAAATGGATGGGTATGAATGAATGAATGAAATTAAATTTATTAGACCAATAATTACAAGTACATATTATAATTTAGTATATACAATAGGTCAGGAGATTCCCGTTAAAGCGTATATATCCCGTTAATTTAAATGCCGCTACCACGAGAGCCACCTTAAATAATAATTGCAGTATAATAATAGTAATAATACATTTACAGAGTAATTTATCTAATAATACATGAATATGCCATAATAAAGATAATAATGAAAAGTTCACACAGTTGCTGACATATACATGTGCATATATACACATATAATAAGCAAAAAATAATTTTTTTTAATGCATCAATAAACATTACAATACAATTATTTTAAAGACAACATTTACTCTGCCAAGATATAATTAGCTAGTAACTACAAGGCGACGTATACATAGGGATTTAAGTTAATTATGTTCTACGTATATACCAGTTAATAATAGTACACGCATTTGACACTCATATAATATTTATGGATATACTTCTCAAGTCATATGATGGTCTGCAGCGTAAAATTTACCATTGCAGTTGCATCGGCCAGAAATACGCGATATATGTTCGCACATACCTGCGCATATCTTGAAAAGAGCACCTATATATTTTGACAAATGTCTAAAATGTGTTTGTGGAGGTCAATTAAATAAATTTTCAATGAATGCTGGCAATGCATTCATGCACCTCACGGATGCCTAGACAGCGCCATGTCGATCGCTACTATCGGCGCTGCACCAGATTTAACCACTGACCAATATAATATATTATATAGGTCAGTGGATTTAACAGGGAGTATTTATATTGCGACATCGTCTTGCCTAACCCACAATGCTTTGGGCACTGTTGCTATGGAAACATCTGACAAAATGGATTCTAAGCCTAAGGTGGATATGACATGGCCAAGAGCGCAAGAAGCTCGCGACTACTTAATGGGCCACAAAATAACGGAACTGCTAAATAACATGACTGCACAGCTTATATACCACCGACCAGGTGGGTAATATTTCGTTTTCCGTTTAATAGCACAGACGATTGTTTGAACGTGTTACTACGTAACCGTTTACTGACTAACGCAGCCGGCGAGCCATGCACTGTCATGCACTGCCAGTTATGCACATGTAACTTTGGGTTTAGACCTGAGTTATTTTTGCAACGTTGACCATTATAACATGTTGCTGGGCAAGCGCAAGTGCCATTTGCTGGATTCCTGCACATTCCAAGAACCAAGCAATATCGAACTTAATCTCAGTTACTTAGTCTTAGTCTTAGACCAATCCCAGTTAATTAGCTGTGAACATCTGTAAAAAAGAGCGTATTACATCAAGCATCAAGCTTATCCTTCTCTCACCCGCCTTCGCAAATTCGCTGAAAAGTGAATCTTGCCTCGGTTAATTGTTGTCACAATATTGACTTACTAATAATAATAATTATTAATAATAATACATTTATTTCCAACATATATATGCAATGTACACACCTGCTAATACCAAACATACACACAATGGAATATATATATATATATATATATATATATATATATATATATATATATATATACATACATATATTTGTGGACTAAAAATGTAAATATCATTTATTTTATTAAATCTGAAAACCAAATTGCGATTGAAGTTGTTCCAAAAAAGATATCGCATGCACATATATTTTGTCAAATAAATGCAATAACACCCTCACATAAAGCATTAATATTTAATACATTTCTTCTATTTTATTCAATAAAATAAAACTTGCATACGTATTTATTAGCTTACATATACCTTATAATACCTACATGGCACACCCATTGCTGTTGCTAAATATCATGTGGTACAGCTGTAGTTCTCAGCCAAATAGACCCTCTTGCAAATGTAATGTGAGTAACTGAAATGGCAAATTTTTCCTCTTTGTCCTCCGTTTCTTGCATCTAATAAACAAAACCGGTTATTTTCCTACATTGACGTATACTACACATGTTGAAGCCAAGGAGGTTACCTTAGTGAAATGAAACATGCCAATGACACTTTTAACACGAGTAACCAAAAAATAAGTAGCGTGACAAACAAATGCTTTATCATAGTAGAACAGTGCCAGCATTGGCATATTCAAAGGTGCTATATCAAACCGTGGAATTTGATGGGTGCACCATACCAAAACAACTCATTCCAAAGCAGTGCCGTTCACCCTAACAAAGGTCAGTGTGGAGCTGATTCTAAAATAATATGCAGTAATTTTTTATAGCCTACTAAGAACTGACATTGCCGACACATTTATTTGTATTTATTGACCAACTGCCTTCATATAACTAATGTGATGGTAATTTACACAAATTAGATTTATGTGGATCTCTGTTTTTTCAACAGAGGTTCTTCAGTTAAAAGCTGCTGTTTTAAATCAATTATTTTAGCTTAACTTATCAGTGGACAAATTGTAACTCGAGTAACTGTAATGCGAGTAACCAACTATTTTGACAACCACAAGTTTATTAATTATGCAATTCCAAAACTGTTAATGCAGTGGTACTTTGATATCTTAGTTGCATAGTATATGCAGCCATTTTTTCACAGCAGTTGTAGTTTGAGGAGACTTGATTTTAAATACATGTATCCATTTTTTGGCAAGTCTTTTTGTAATGTGAGAAACCAACATTTGTACACAGAATGAAAAGCCTGATAATTGAACTAGTACATTAGCAGAAAAACAACACTTCACAATGTATAATTATTAAAAATGCAGCAGATTAAAGGAAAAATCATGGCAAAAATGTAACGCGAGTAACCATTTATATAATGTGCACAAGTTAATTTGAACTTGTGCACACGACATATATCAATTTCCTTAATAATTACACATTATAAAGATATAATACTTTGTGTTATTTACAATCATATATATATCACATATATATATATATATATATATATATATATATATATATATATATATATATATATATATATATATATGTCATGTCATTTGAACTTGTGCACATGGACATAACTATATATATATTATTTATTATATGCCATATATGGGGCTATAGCATATTTTTTTAATTACACACTGTATTTTTAAATTACACAGTGTAAATGTAAAATACATTTACAGAAAAATAACAATGCTCAATAGTGCTGTATCTGAATTTTAGTAATATTATAGTTGATATGAATATTTAGCAACAGAAGCTGGATAATGTGGGCAGGTCACTAGGTGCAGATGGAGGTGGGTCACCAGGTGCAGATGGAGGTGGGTCACCAGGTGCAGATGGAGGTAGGCCACTAGGTGCAGATGGAGGTGGGTCACTAAGTGCAGATTGAGGTCGGCCACTAAGTGCAGATGGAGGTGGGTCACTAGGTGCAGATGGAGGTGGGTCACTAGGTGCAAATGGAGGTGGGCCACTAGGAGTAGATGGAGGTGGGTCACTAGGTGCAGATGGAAGTGGGTCACTAGGTGCAGATGGAGGTGGGCCACTAGGAGCAGATGGAGGTGGGTCACTAGGTGCAGATGGAGGTGGGTCACTAGGTGCAAATGGAGGTAGGCCACTAGGAGCAGATAGAGGTGGGTCACTAGGTGCAGATGGAGGTGGGTCACTAGGTGCAGATGGAAGTGGGTCACTAGGTGCAGATGGACGTGGGCCACTATGTGCAGATGTAGTGAGACGATGAATGGGCGAGGCTGCTGGAAAATGGGCTGACCACAATTAAGGTGTGAAGACTGCATTAATTGGGATGTGAGAAGTGGAGGGGAAACCTGCAATAGGAGCAGTGGGAAAGATCAACAACCAATGTAGTGTGGCAGTACAACGACAAGAACTGGTTGTCCTTACCCCTTTGTAAAGAGAACTACAAAGGAAGAACATCTGTATCATTATGTATCATATAACTAAAAAGCTAACTAAATAACTAAGGGGCAGCTGTGGCCTAGTGGTTAAGTTGTTGGACTCTAAATTCTAGGGTTGTGAGTTCAAGACGGTTCATTTTCGAAACTTAGGCAATTTCGTTTACCCTACTTTGCCTCAGTCTACTCAGCTACAAATGAGTACAAACACTGTTTGGAAGGTACCTGCGATGGACTAGTGTCCCGTCCAGGAGAGTCAGTATAACTGCACTCTAAGTTGCTTCGCACTACAGAAACCAGGTTTAAGCACTGGCCATATAAGCCTTCGTGGCTTCCTAAGGCGTTACCTACCTACCTACCTAACTAAAAAGCACACTTCTTTTATAACAGAAAATTTAGAAATGTTTGAGATGCTAAAACTATTTTAACGTTATACTGGTTCTGTTTGTTTCAGATGATCCTAAGGCATTTTTGGTGCAGTTTTTGGAAGAACTAGATGCTGGCCGGGGAGGGACATATGACTTGCCTGCATTGTTTGATGAAAGCAACATCGAATCAATTTTTGGGATGCTCGACCCAACCACAACTGGCTTCATTACTTTCGAGCAGTACAAAGAAGGTAGGTCTTGTGCATTCATGTAGTGGAACCCGGGGGGGGGGGGGCATTACTGTCCTTGAGACAAATTCCAAGTTTTATGGGTATATTTTGTACACATTGATGCATGAAATGTGTTTGGGATATTAAGGGTGTATATATATATATATATATATATATATATATATATATATATATATATATATATAGAACAAGAGCTGTGATTTCATTTCAGGGTAACTTTGTGTAATTTTAGTTAACATTAATCAATGAATACAACGTGTCAGTGAATTAATCTATATCATATATCATGGAACAGTGCAAATTTTTAACATTAAAAATTTAAGGGAATACAAACAAATAAAAAAATTACAAACATCTCAGAAGGGCTGGTTACATATCTAGATGAATACTTGATAAGCTTGGACTCTATACTGGATGCATTTTTCATTCATTACTAAAAAAAATTAATATATATATATATATATATGTGTGTGTGTGTACATGTTACATGCATTGTGCATATTAATTTATATACTGATACAGTTATGCCATATTCTTGAATGCTTCTTCGTTAGATACACTGATCCTGTTTAGGTCTTAGTGAATAATGATGTACGTAGATATGTATGTATCTATATATTATCGTCCTCTCCACCAAGGGCTTCTGACTACAGCAGTGCCCCCTGGTAGATAACCCTGCTGAAACATGACACTTTCTGTTGCTGAGTTAACCAAAAGCGGTTGTCTCTCAGATTTTGGAGGCTCGCATACAGGAACTTAACTTTAATTGGTAGTGTCCTGGTCATCGTTGTTGAGATGGGTGAAGATCAGTATTTCAGGGGAATGCTCTTTGAAGTTTGGGTGCAGGTGCGTCTAGTTCCGAGAAAAACATTGACCAAGACAGGGCGTGGAACGAAGTACAAATAATTCAGCGTGTATCCACACATGGCATGGAATAAACAAATCCATGTTTCAACAGGTTAATTGGCCAGGGGTATTGTTGCTACTACCACCCAGGCTAACAAGGATGCATATCATGTTGATGTGTGTCTTTGTATGTATATATGTATATGTACAAGCAACATGCCCTTAGCCAGAAAACCATTTTTGCCAGTCTTTCTAAAAAGTGTAACCTTAAGCACATGAAAGGTTTCCGTGGAAGCCGTTTGCGTCTATGACAGATATTATTGGTCTTTTATTTTGACCAACTTCATCAGACATTTGACCGCTTTCAAGACTGACAGATGGGTCCGTGGTAAGGGCTGGGTGTGCAAGTATACATTCTTGTATGGATGACTGCTTGTATATATGTACATGGGCGATAGCGTAATAACAATTGTAAACATGAATGTGTGGGAAGGTGAAAATAATTCAAACTTAAAATGGAACAAAATTGGTGTTTAAAGGTTGCTTTCTTTTCAGCAATTTCGACACTTGGCATTACAGAATTTGATCCACACCCGGAAGGGTCGGAGAACAACAAAATTTCAGTGGACACATTTATGCAGCAGGCGTAAGTATTAAGGGTCCTCAATGTCTTTTTTGTTCTTCTCATCTCGGACTCATTCTGCAAAAACATCGAACTGTGAAACCATTTGTGTAAGTGTCTTATTTAGTTATGATGAAGTATTCGGATAAACGAATTAATTATTTTTAACTGGGTTAAGCCAAAAAATGAGCGAACAATGGCAAATGTTTTCTCCCCCTTGTATTATATATTATAACATAAGACAAATTACATTTTTACAAGTTACCAGATGTGACGAAGAATGGCCATATGTTATAGTATACACAGCTGGACAACTTTTGTCACTGAATTTTGATTGGACTGTGTCAGAAATAATTAAATAACACGTCCGATGATTTCATTAAGACAAAATAATTATTATAAAATTAGGTGAGTAAAATGACATTTAAATCAGTGATTTAAATCACTCCAAAATCAATGATTTAGTTTTTTATTTCTCGTACATATCTGAATATAACACCAGTAAGAGTTATTGTTATTACCCTTTGTTATGATAATTATTACACAATTACATGTATTGATAGAGGCGAGGAGTAAGGAGGTTTTGTTAGTCTATTCATTGTGGTTCATCTTAGTCCTGGGTTTGTCTTCAGTTGGATTTATTTGAATAACTTTAAAAAAAAAGTTTCTGATTTAAATTATATCTGATATAGAAAGCTATCAGGCATGGTGCAGTCAAATTTAAAATGTTATTAATTAAATTACAATTAACCTCACTCGTTTCTCAAGTCAGTTAAATTAAACTAACTTCCCAAATTCTTCAGTTAAATTAACAATTAACTTTAATTCAATTAACAATTAAATCATGTGTTGGTGGACATGCAGATTACATTTATATGCGAATGTTTTTTGTAAGTTTATGCACTTGATGCAAGTCATCATTGAAATAATAAAGTTAATTCTTATTGTTTACACATTTAAAACAGTTCTAAAATAACAAGTTAGTTTGTACACGTTAGTGTCATGAGAGTACAGCATTCATATACATTGATGGAAGTACTTTACGTATTACATCTGAGGAACATTATTACAGGCAATCAATTCTTAATAGTATTGTTGACTTGTAACAGAAATGTGTTTTGTAGCTTCTTTGTAAAGAGATTTGCTCATACAATATTGACATTCCAAGACATTTGTTCATGGGGCGTTTGATGACATTTTAAAAGTTATGGATGCTTACAAAAAAGGATTGTAAAGTTGTGGTTGAAGATTTCATTAATAAACTTTACCAGAAAGGCTGATTTCATTTAATTGACAAATTCCCAGTTAGCTCTCAGTTACGTGCTAATTTAACAATAATTGGAATTATTGGAAAATTCACAACCATGTTACCCAGGCTTTCCAGAAGGTCTGCATTACTCTAGTCTCTAGCCTGAGAGAGATCAGGTCCAGCCATGTGTGAATGGGAGGGAGAACATCACAAAGCACATAGACACTGTATCAACTGGGGTGGGCTGGTCATTCAGGCACATGTGAATTGGAGGGAAGGCCTAGACAGTAGAATGTCCTCTGGTAGGACGATAAGTTGGTGTTTAATCATGGCTTCTGTAAATCTGTCTAAAGTAAACATTTGGAGTTGGCCATACGTATACATGCATATATACATGTATATGTATATATATATATATATATATATATATATATATATATATATATATATATATATATATATATATATATGCAGAGAAAGGTAAAAAATTAAAATAACTTCAGTTTGGCATTTTTTACAGTGCCAACCTAAATCAAATGCAGACCTGTTCTAGTGATGCATAAAAACTAATGTGTAAATATTTAAATGCTAGCATGTAAAGGGGAAACTAAACACTGCATAAATAACAACTTGGTGCATAGAAATTATGTATATAGTTGCCCGGGTTTGTTAATTTGGTAGTTGAATATAGAAGAAAACCCCACACCTTGCAAATATTCAGCCACAGTTTTACAATCCTTTCAGAGTTTTTTAATAAGCATCTACAACTTTTAAAAAGTTATCAAATGCCCCATAAACAAATGTCTTGCAATGTAGCTATGGTATGAGCAAATATCTTTCCAACAAAGTTACAAAACACATTTCTGTTAAATTCAACAGCACCGTTCAGAATTGATTCCATGTAATAATATTCTTCAGATGTAATAAGTAAAGTATTTCCATCAATGCATATAAATGCTGTACTCTTGTGACAGTAACATGTACGAACCTATGTGTGATTTTAGAACTGTTTTAAATGTGTAAAAAATAAGAATTATATTTATTATTTCAATGATGATTTGCATAAAGTGCTTAAACTTGCAAAAATCAGTGACATAATAATATTATGAATGTAATTTGTATGTCTACCAACACCATGATTTAATTGTTTATTGATTTAAAGTTAATTGTTAATTTAATTGAAGAATTTGGTAAGTTAATTTAACTGAATTGACTTGAGAATTGGGTGAGGTTAATTTTATTTAATTGGAGAATTTCTGGGTTGATAGAAATTTAATTAATTACCTTTTAAAGATAATTGCCCCATGTCTGATATAGAAATCAGTGTCCAGCAGTACGACAGACCAATAAATCTTCAACTTTGAACATGAAATTATAACGTTTAAAAAATTTCTGACAGTAAATATACTTCAGCAGTAAAAGTCAAAACATAAAGTAGAACATTATTAATTTAGATGAACTTTGAGATACAAAATTATGAAAATTTGGCATATTAATTAATAAAACCCATATCGGTAATATACATCGTTGTACACTCCGTTTAATATAAAATGTTACTTTTCATTGTAGGAAGCGAGGACTGATCAAATCAGCAGCAACCTTCAAACTCTGAGTGACCTTCACATGAAAGATGTATATAGAAGATTGCACGTAGAAGCAGAGACATTGAATACACGAACAGACACAAGATATGTTTAGTTTTCAGTTTGTGTGATATTGTTTTGTATTTGATGATGAAAATAAATTACTGTTTATCAACTAACAAGTTGTGTGTAAATTGTATGCAGTTTGAAACAGTTAAGTGGTATGTGTAAATATATATTAGCTATAACGTGATCATAATTATCATAATTATATTAATAAATACCTAGTTATATTTGTACTTCGGGTCACTTTCATTTTTTTGTAATGAAACTGATAAATAGTAACCAAACATATGATTATACACACTGTATGGTATTACGGACAAAGGTGGATTTTGCAGATATTTTTTTTTAATACTTGTTTCAAAATACAGTTAAACCTGCTCATGTGAACACCTGCATTAAGCAACCACCTGTCATTAACGACCACAGTCACCTCCTCCTGAAGTACCACCTGTATTAAGATGCAACCTGCATTAAGAGACCACCTGTATTAAGATACAACCTGCATTAAGAGACCACTTGTATTAAGATACAACCTGCATTAAGAGACCACCTGTATTAAGATACAACCTGCATTAAGATACAACCTGCATTAAGAGACCACCTGTATTAAGATACAACCTGCATTAAGAGACCACCTGTATTAAGATACAACCTGCATTAAGAGACCACCTGTATTAAGATACAACCTGCATTAAGAGATCACCTGTATTAAGATACAACCTGTATTAAGAGACCACCTATATCAAGATACAACCTGGATTAAGAGACCACCTGTATTAAGATACAACCTGCATAAAGAAACCACCTGTATTAAGATTCAACCTGCATTAAGAGACCACCTGTATTAAGATACAGCTTGCATTAAGAGACCACCTGTATTAAGATACAACCTGCATTAAGATACCACCTGTATTAAGATACAACCTGCATTAAGAGACCACCTGTATTAAGATACAACCTGCATTAAGAGACCACCTGTATTAAGATACAACCTGCATTAAGAGACCACCTGTACTAAGATACAACTTGTATTAAATAGACCACCTGTATTAAGATACAACCTGCATTAAATAGACCACCTGTATTAAGATACAACTTGTATTAAGAGACCACCTGTATTAAGATACAACCTGCATTAAGAGACCACCTGTATTAAGATTCAACCTGCATTAAGAGACCACCTGTATTAAGATACAACCTGCATTAAGAGACCACCTGTATTAAGATACAACCTGCATTAAGAGACCACTTGTATTAAGATATAACCTGCATTAAGAGACCACCTGTATTAAGATACAACCTGCATTAAGACAACCTGCATTAAGATACAACCTGCATTAAGAGACCACCTGTATTAAAGTGCCTATGACACGGTTTCTGCAATTTTTGCTGCTATTCCAAGTGAAAAATCTGAAAGTAATGAAAAATTGTTTTGGGAGAACTAGATATAGATAAACTGGAAATGATGTTAGCGGGAGTCAGTTAGAATTAGCTATGTACAATTGTTCTCCTACATTAGCCCAAGTTTGGGCTGTTTGGAGTGAAACCACTTGAGACAACACTGATTGTTTTTTATGATCGTTCCAAGTTACGTAATCCTCATCAAACGGATCGTGAAAGCACACCTGAGAGATATACCCCCACTGATGTCTCAAAATGCTGCAACTGGATTAAAAGAATGAGCTGCGAGATTACTGCGAATTATCACATTTAGTGATGAATATTTCACTGTAAAGTCATGGATTGTATTATCAAGTATTTTATTTGGCTAAAAATTGCTTTTTCAAAAAGAATATGAACTCACAGCAACCGTATCAAAGGCATTTTAAGAGACCACTTTTCGACCATCCATATATACATTTTTAACATACTGTGAAAGTATTTGCCCATGCACTAATGTAGGTACAGGATGGAAATGTAATAATATTGAACACTTGTGAATGAATGAATTATTTTATTCCCACAAACAACTTTTTTTATTTCCACAAATGCATTTACAATAAAATACGTTTACATTTACAATAAAATACGTTTACATTTACAATAAAATACGTTTGAGTAACAAAGGCTTCTGATAAAGTAGGTGATGACAAGCCGATTAATAAACAACCACATTCAAGATGCACAAATTTATTGGATTCACAAAAGGATATTACATACCACACAAACAACATTCACACAGGTGCCACACTACACCACGCCACACCACACCACACATGCTACACACACTCCCAACACAAACATGTGCACACACAAACACCCATTACACATGCACCACTCCACATGCTACACACCCTCACCACATATACACCACACTCCACATACATTCACCACATATACACCACACTCCACACACATTCACCACATATACACCACACGCCACACATTCACCCCCATGCACACCCACACCCACACATCTCAGAGGCTCCCATTTTATTTGCTGACCATATGTGTCAGGAGAAAGAAATACAGACATTTGGAAAATTGGTGAAGATTCTGTCTGATTTCCCCCCTTTTTGTGAGTTGTTATGTAAAAAGTGCAATTTTCAAGTGCAGAATCAGTTGCAGCATAATTTCATCATCTACAATCATGATTTAAGTATGTAATACTATGTTTGTAGATGCAAGGAATCCATTAAAACCATATTTAGAAATCTAAGACTGGGCACTTTCATGAAAATAGCATTTTCTATTAAAAATAGACTCAAAAATACGAAAATCAAAGTTTTCATTGTATCTTTTATTTTTGGCATTATAGCAATAGAATGGGAGCACAAAGATTTTATTTATGTAAACAACGCGAAAAGGTTTGACCCCCCTGACATCCCAAAAATACACTGTTGCTGGGTCTGGGGTGGGAGTTGTCCTCAAAATCACCAAACGAAGGGGGCAAAAAAGTACATTTATTTATGGGAATGACGACTAGGCTAAAAACAATGTCAAATGTTCCCGTGGGGTTCCCCGAGTATGGAATGACCAATGCCAGCAATTTTAGTTGGGGCTTGCTCCTGCCAGCAACCCCCAAAGAGTGAGAGAGGGGACATTTATTTATGGGAATGACGACTAGGCTAAAAACAATGTCAAATGTGCCCGTGGGGTTCCCGAGTATGGAATGACCAATGCCAGCAATTTTAGTTGGGGCTTGCTCCTGCCAGCAACCCCCAAAGAGTGAGAGAAGGGGGACATTTATTTATGGGAATGACGCCAAGGCTAGAAATTGTAAAATCTTCCTTTGGGTTCCATGAATATGGAGTGACCAGTGCCAGCAATTTTAGGAGCCTTCCCCTTCCAGCAACCCCCCCAAGAGTGAGAAAAGGGGCACTTACTTAATGGAATGACGCTTATTTATGGGAAAGACGCCAAGGATAAAAATGGTGTCAAATGTTCCTGTGGGTTCCCCCAAGTATGGAATGACCAATGCCAGCAATTTCAGGTGGGGTATTCCCCTGCCAGCAACCCCCCACAACAAATGTGAGGTGGCATTTATTTATGGGAACGACGCCAAGGCTAAAATTAAAAACAGTGTCAAATCATCCCTTGGGGTTCCCTGTGCACGCAGTGACCAATGCCAGCAACTTTAGGTGGAGGCTTCCCCCTGCCAGCAACCCCCAAAGGGTTATAAAAGGGGCATTCATTTAATGATGCAAACCTTATTATGCCCCTAATCCACTCCTTTGTATGTTTTAGTCAACATGAGATATAAAGCAAAATACTTGTGAATATGACATAGATAGACAATATCCACATCTACTCGTGGCATGTTGACAGCAGTTGGTTAATTTGAAAGTCATATTTCTTGAGGAAGACTTCGCCCAGTCCCCAGTTGGCTTTACAGAAAGAAGTTTGTCACGTTCTACTCCAACAGAATCCCCTGGTGTGGGATATCACCACTAATAATGGGTACCCATCAGGACAATGTACATATGGTCAATGATAATCGAGTCAGTATCAAGTGAGGTGCAGTACCCAATGTACTATACTGTACTATGTTTTCTCCATTTTCCTTCCAAAGTGTCACATACTGTTGATTTACTTCAACTGCATCGACCGTATAACCAGCAGTTGACTCAGCTGAGATGGATTTTTTTAAGGCATCACAGTTTGTGGGCAGTTTACCAATGACGAGACCTCCACATCACTGTGGAAAATGCACAGATTCTTCAGCCTTTTTTCATGACAGATACCATTTAGTTTTTATTGTCATTATATTCCACACCTGGGGATTATGACTGATTCCACGAGCAACTGCTTTCTATAAAGCCAACCGAGGCCTAAACTACATATAAAAGTTGCACAAACACGCTAGCAATTTGCAGTGGATACTAGGTAGGTTTGGTTTTGTGCAAAATTTATTTTAAATGAGACTAAAAAAAAATCGAATTGATTAAGCACCTTTAACTAATGACAATTGTATGACAACTGTTGAGACTGGCAGTAGATGAACACTATCAATGTCACATTCACGAGTATTTGTTTTAGATATTTCATATGGACCAAAATATATAGAGGAGTGGATTAATGAGTCAGAAAGTGCCCTAATGACTGAAAACATGGGTATGAACTCATTAACCATTACTGTAAGGACTAAAAAATAAGAGATATGATTAAAAAAGATTTTACTCTTCTGAAGTATTTTTTTATAAAGTGACCCATATTAGGCTTTTTAATGTGGATTTGATGGATTCTTGTATCTAAAACAAAGGTGTAGAAACTTAAATCATGATTGTAACCCTATGATTGAAACCAAAAATGTATATTTCACTCAAATTGTTTTCTTTTTCTGAAACATATTATGGTCAAGATGGGAGCCCTGGGATCTGACAATATCACCAAAATAAGTGACAGTTTGCCCCACCCCTACACACACACACGCACACACCACACACACCACACGCACGCACGCATGCATGCACGCTCGCTCGCACACACACACACTCCCCCCCCACCCCCCTATACACACACACGCTGGCACAATTCTGCCTATTCATTCAAAGGCAGCATATTCAGTTGGATGCTGGGCTTTAAAACCATATTATTTCAATACAATAAACTAACACGCAATACAGTATATGTGATTTATACAAATGGCTAACATAATACCTCAGCTTTGACATTAGATATGCAGATGACAATTATGTCCACCATGTTTGAGAAGATACAACTCTCAACTAAAGAACTTCATACTGCCTGTAGGAAATGGGGCATGGAAATCAACTTCTCGAAATGCTAGGCATCACTACACTGGAGAAGTGTATTGTTCTGGAAGGCGAAGAACTTGAGACTGTGAGAGAATTCTGCTTCTTGGGTAGCATAGTGCCGTCTCCAGCACAGCCTTAGCATCGGCAGCCTTTGGTAGACCCAGAAATGGCATATTTTGTATCAGAAGCATCTTAACAAGACTGAAAGCCAGGTTATACAGAGCCCTTATACTGTGTACTTTTCTAATAGCAATGCTGTGGAGGCTTGGATGCTATGATCACAGGAGATACAATCTCTTGAGGTGTTTGAGATGTGCTGCCTGCAGGCTGTTAGAGGTGTTACCAGGGCACACAGACTACAAAATATCAAGATCAGAGAGGTCACCTTTACCCCTGAATCTATCACAGATGTCATCAGACACAGGGGGTTTGGGCATGTTTGCTGTATACAAAGAGATAACATTAATAGCAGAAGAAGAAGGCCACAGAATAGGTGGAGTGACCAGATTAGGAATGACACTGGGCTCCCGCTGTTGACTGCAGAGCAGCATGCCATAAATAGAACAGAATGGAGGGGTACAACTTCCTGGAGGACAATTAGGGGGTCATTATGGCCTAGCTTTTAAGTTGGTTTTAAGTCATTTGTTCACTGTTCCACTTGGTGAACAATTACAATTAAAAGAAGTAACCATTGAAATAAACTGGCCACCATCACCACTACATTCACTGGTATGATACACCAATTAGCCACCTCAGAGGCTACAGTTAGCCTAGTCAGCAACAAAACAAACACTGTCTTCTACTGACAGCCTCAGAGGCTACAGCGAGTGTAGTTCACCAAACAACTGCTCCTTTAAGTTATACACATATATACACACATGATATAAACCCTGACCTTTCTATTGGGGGAAAGGGTTAGTACCCCTCACATTTCGATCAGGCGCTTTATGTGTAAACATTACCACTGTACAGATATGTGTTATTTGTGAGAAACCACACTAACAATAAACTCACATCACTGTTTGTAAACACAAGGCAAAACACCAGCTATTTCCTGAGTGAAAACTGACAATGTGATCAAAATGACTGACTGACTGACGTCAAGACCAAAATATGTTGGTCATTTCTTTTATAATTAGCTGCAAACTGACTAAAATATCAAAGATGATAAAAATGTTGTTTGTAGTGACCCACTGTAAATATCACAGAAGATGTAGGTTTTTTGAAAACACAACCCGAGCTTAAAAAGATAACTTGGCTCCCAACAAGTACAAATAACGATAATTTTACAGTAATATATTTTGAGAAAATAAACAGGAAAACCACACACACATAAAAAAGGGTATCTGCAACTATAAAGTAAAACAATGTGCTTTTAATATTTCAAATAAATTCTAACTCGGCATATATATACCCAGCCACCCATGAAAACTAATGGTTGCTCCCTAATCACAACTGCAAAAGTCGTCATTCTCTGGTGCTAACATTCATGAGTACATTCATCCACTATGTTAATTAAACCAATGATATAATTTACCCTGTCCCCAGCCAGTCAGATATGTATAAACCATGTGCCTAGATAAGTAATCTGACTGCATGGTCAGACAACAGAGAGGATGACACTGAAAGTGTGATGACATAACAGTTTCTCCTTCAATGGTGTCTGCCAGTCTGTCCACTCATCTATCACAGGGTCATAGTGTTCAATGGCTGCTGACTTCACCATGCCACCACCACCGCTCCCTGACACCAGTATGCCACCCTGCCACATGACTGCTGGGGCATTGCCGTGTTTCTGGCGCGGCCGACTCAGCCTTGTACAGCTGTCCGTGGCTGTGTCATACCGGAGACATGACCGGCTGAAGCCTCCCACCAGGTAGATACACCTGTTTATAAAGACTGCAGCACCAAGGTCACACACCTCAGGCATGTCCACCAGGCTGAGCCAGTTGCCTGACACAGTGTCATAGGCCTGTGTGCAGGACAAATTCTTATTGTCTGCATCACGGCCACCAAACACATAGACCCTGTGGCCGTAGCTGATGGCAGCAGGGCCAAACACAGGCTGTGGCATGTCAGGTAGAGACGACCACTGACGCTGCTTCAGGTCAAACCTTTCCACAGAACCAATCGCCTTGTCACTGATATCTTTCCCGCCCACTACATATACAGAGTCTCCAAGAAGGACACTGCGGTGATAGCAGCGTGCAGTGGCCAGTGACGGCATCTGTGTACTTTTCTTGTTGACCAGGTCCAGCAGCCAGCAGTCACCCCTTACCCCACCCTTCAACCCACCTGTCAACAGCAGCTGGTCACTGGCCACCAGACACACGTCATACAACATGCCGACTGACTGTGGTAGCTCCATCAACAGCTGCCAACACTTGGATCTATCCTCCCAATAGTGGCACAGGTTGTGGTTCTCTTTCCCTTCTCCATTCTTCCGTTTAGTCATTCCCCCTACCACCAGGAGGCTCTGCTTGGGGCCGGCGTTCGGCCATGCCATAACCGTGTTGTCAGACGAGGCTGCAGCAGAAGATGTGAATTATGATTAAAACAAAGACACATCAAGTATCAACAACAGTGAGAAAGGATAGACAGGAACCAGTTTCTGTAGAGGATGCACACATGTATTCCGTCCTGAGACATGCCAAGATGTTGGGCTTGAAATGGCAACAAAGAGTGCAACGAGACACCACAGACCTAACTACGGCTATGGCTACAAATTATTTTTATAGTTATTTTATTTAATGTTTATTTTTTAATGGGGAGAAATTGATCAACAAATTTATGAATAAAAAAACTCCATTGATAATTTTTTTCGCATTTATGTACATAATTATATAACATATCCATATTACCATTCAAATCTGTTTATTTGTGATATAAACTAATTTTGATGAAAAAATATACTTTTGATGATGCCTCGTATTTGAATTGACATATATGCGACAAATACTTTTAATGCATTTTTCTCATATATGCATTTTTCATGTTAATTATTGGGTTAGCGTCGTTATTTTATCCTGGGAAGGCTTGAGTCTCCTCACAGTAGACCACTGCATTATGGGATACATGGCTACATGGAGGTTTCTTTCAAACGTTGGGAACTTTATCAAATAATGGGTGATAAACCCAAACCGTAAGCTATATACAAGCAGTAAAGTCATTTTCTATGAATTTGATCAAACAATTTAAGAGATTCTAGTGCGCAAAAAAACCATTTCCATGGCAATGACCAATTTTAAAGTAAAAAATGGGAGCTTTTCAAGATGACAATAGTTAAAGTCACATGAAATTCTGAAGCCTAATGAAAGAAAGTTGGACCACAGTAATTCAACTTGCCGCCACACATTGATTTGTTGCTTGTCCTTTGAATTAAATCAATGTTTGAACCCAATTAGACCACACTACATGAAAATTCTATAAAGTTGTACATGAAAGTTTACCTTCAGCGATGCTGCTTTGAGCCCATTCACCTCTAACCTGTTCTTTCAGCTGGCGCAGTTTATCTGAAGGTCATAGAAGTTCACGTCAGTATTCATGTTTCATCAACTTGGAACAATCTTATCCAAAAATACATGATTGTTCTTTTTATGGGCACGCATGATCATATAAGGTATGTAGCTTAACTCCAGTGTTTTACACCTGGACATTCAACAGGTTTACACAGATAAAGGTTTTGTAGAATGATTATGTGTTTTGATATCAAATAATTACAATAATAACCACACATACTACAGCTTCCTACATTTCCATCTTATTTAAAACTCCATACTCAACTGATTTAGCCTATCGCGAATCCGGTTCGTTGATATCCTGGTATGTAGTGTTTGAATAGTCTAAGTAATATTAAGTAATATCCGCAGTCGGTTTAATAATAAAGTGCACATTTTTGTCCAAATCATAGAAAGAATCGACTTTAGTCGTTAGATCTGGCAAGGTTAAAAAAAAACTTTAGGGGTCAAGGCTGATCATTGGCATGACTAGCATCCTCTCGCCGATGACATGACAAAGTTATGAAATTTCACCAAGGGAGAAATTCGTGATGTTTCAGTGTTTCTATTTTGACTTCAATAAATGCTGCATCAAGCATTAAATAATATAATAGTTCATCTGATGATTTTAAAAAAATTGCATATAGAAGTTGCACAAATAGTGGAAACTAGGTAGGTTTGAATTTTCCCAAAACATTGAATTGAGGAGGGAGCTTTAACTGGCTGTGTAAGATGTTTTATAATGTTAATGTTATATAAAGTATGTTAAATCTACACTGGTGTAACTGAAACTGTACCATCAACAGCCTCTCTTTGCTGCTTTTCACATCTGACTGAATCTGTTAGCTCACAGGTGACCTCTGAAAGTAATACAATATTTATTTCTGGATTCACATCACCTTTGAACAATCCTATTCAAACATAATATTCTTAATATCTTATATTAATGCTCATTTGGGGTACTCTTTTTAAATATTGCAGAATTACAGTACTTATACTTAATAATATGCTGATAATCCTGTGTTTGACATTAGTCCAGTGCATTGTTTTTATGTTTTCCTTGCAAACTGTTTCTGCTCGACAGATGTTCAAAATAGCAGATTGTGCTGTAATATTTTCCAGTACATGATTGACCTCATTCAAGCTTGTCTTGGTATTATTCTTTACCTATTTTTGTGTGACAGGGTAAGTTAGCAGGATTTCATTCATAGACATTTTGTAGTGCTATCATACTTCTGAATACAAACACCATGTTCTACAATTTTTTTTATATTTGACTAACTTCACATGTGATTTATCATCACACTTTGACCAGATTTAATTATATAAACAACTTTCTCATTAAAATTCTTCATTATTACCAACAAGTCTATGTAACTGTTACATTTTTTCCCCACCAATTTGTACTGTCTAATATATTAATATCAAATTTGGGAATGATTTTAAAAGATAATACACTATACTAGCTATGACCATAACTATATTACACAATTTAATCAACACAGATAAAAGGTAATTGAACAAATATAATAATGAACAAATTAACATGTTCAATTCATATAACAACCAGGTAATGTGCAATAATTGCATTTGACAAGAAATGTACCATTGCTTTTGCGAAGTTCTCCTTTCACATCCTGCAATTCGTCTTTCACCTGGCATAAGTCGTCTTTTACCAGTCGCATTTGTTCTGTAACAAATTCCATTCATACGTTTTTATTCTCGTTTCTTCTCAACTCTACAATATTATCTAAATACAATTTCAGCAAATACAGATCTTTTCACATAATTAGCTTTTATAATTTCTAAAGAGATTAAAAAAAAATTAGTGCTCAAAGAATATTATTACTTAACAAACGTTCTATCTATTGTAAATTGCAGAATGGCATAAGACATTACTTTACTTATAGATATATTTATGGCACAAACAATGTTGTTGAAGATATAAAGCTGCCTGCATGTTTCTTATTGTGGACCCATAATAACACATGTTCGTAAATTGTAACAACAAATGTGTTTATATATAAACTTTGTGATAAAGCAAGCATCACAAGAAAGGTACCATATTGTACAATGCGTTTAACTTTTCTTTGATCAAAATTGCATGCATGATAACTATTATTTGGTTATATTTTCCTCGAATTGTCATAGGCTATGTTCCATGATTCACTGGCATTTAGCAATCTTATCTAAATGTAACATAAATTAATGATATGCACAATTTTCAATCTTAGGATCTTGACCAAGTGGGCCAATGGTCCATCTAGATTGTAGAAGTGGGCCAATGGTCCATCTAGATTGTAGAAGTGGGCCAATGGTCTATGTAGACTGTAGATGTGGGCCATTCAGAATAATATTGCACTGACTGTGCAGCATGCAAGTGTATGCCATTTTACACATGTACCAAGCACAGTATTTAGTGGGGCACGCACTAAGTTTGTACACCTTCAGTTATGTAAGGTAATTGTGGTACTAGACGCTCTCTCATATTTTGCTGGAACAACGGGGATTATGCCTTATAATTCATTATTTGTATAATTTAGTTCAATAATATCAATGTTTAGGAAGCCATTACAACTGTATTTTTATAAATGTGTTGGTTTTCTGAATAGTCTATTACCTATAATTTGGTATACAACATTTGCATGAGGAATGTTAATATCTGGCTACAGTTTGTCACTGAAATTAAAGGTAAAAATAACTTCTTAAATAACGCAGTGTCCAGTCCTTAGGACTGCTCAAAGCGCTTTACACTTCACCCGTCAGACCTGTTCATTTCAAGGCCATTTCTACTTCTCTGGGAAGTATTCAGCCATGCTGCAATTACTGCGCGAAGACTATTCATTCACATATCCACAACTGTTTGTATTGCCAGGTACTCATTTGTATAGCTGAGTGAACTGTGGCAACGTGGGGTGATCAAACTTGCCAAAGGTTCGAAGCAAAAGCAGTTGGATTTGAAACTGGGTTCTCTCGAATGAGAGTCCGGACGTCTAACCAGTATGCTATCACGCCCCACGCCCTAGTATCTACAAAGACATGTTAGCTCTTTTGTGCAACTTTTTATGTAGTTTTCTTGTGAAATTATCAGACAAATACTAAATTATTTAATTCTGCATCCAAAATTTATTGAATTGAAAATGGAAACGTTGAAAACTCATGAATTTCGCCCATGGCAAAATGTTGTTATGTGATCGACGAGAGGATGTAGTCATGCCTATGATAAGCCTTGACCCCATAATGTGTTTACCATTTTGGATATCTATTATTTTGAGCCTTACCAGATCTAACGACTAAATTTTATAACCATGCATGGTTTGGAATTATTTCAAATTGTTTGCGATTCCAGTGAAAGAAGTAATATGATTTCATTATCCTTCAGAAATACAAGATGTTCTTAGGAAGTTCTAGACAACGTTATGCCTACGTTGATGGGAGAGAGACAACAATTCATTCCCTTGTCATTGTTTGCAATGTTACAAGAAGCTGCTCGGATTCCGACATTTATTAAGAATGATATTAAATTAATTTTAATTTGATATTTATAATATTGGCTAAGAGATGTAGTCTCGCTAATCCAACTCTCGCTCGCCTTCGTAAATTCACTGAGAAGAGTCTGGCCTCAGAGGCGTGGTCTCATTGTTATCCAACATAATCACTCCATTTTGTGTAGACGTTCCCTTGAGCACCAGCAGCGTCATTATCAAGACCGTACACTTGCACTATCAAAATTGTACAATACACATGTTTTTGCCTGACTTAACTTTTCAGCCTGATAGTTGTGTCAATATAATGAAAGTTTTATTTAATTCGAACTGCATCGTAAGCAAAACATTGAATTGAGGAGGGAGCTTTAACTGGCTGTGTAAGATGTTTTATAGTGTTATATAAAGTATGTTAAATCTACGATGGTGTAACTGAAACTGTACCTTCAGCAGCCTCTCTTTGCTGCTTTTCACATCTGACCGAATCTGTTAGCTCACAGGTGACCTCTGAAAGTAATACAATATTTATTTCTGGATTCACATTTCAACAACTTTGAACAATCTTATCTAAACATAATATTTTTAATATCTGACATTAATACTTATTTTGGGGCATAAATTATACTGGTTTTAAATGTTGTAGAATTACAGTACTTACAATTAATAATATTGTGATAATCCTGTGTTTGACATTAGTCCAGTGCATTGTTTTTATGTTTTCCTTGCAAACTGTTTCTGTTCGACAGATATTCAAAATAGCAGATTGTGCTGTAATATTTTCCTGCACATGATTGACCTCATTCAAGCTTGTCTTGGTACTAATCTTGACCTACTTACATGTGACAGGGTATATTAGTAGGTTGCCTTCTATTATAAATCCATATTAACTAATAACACAGTGTTCAGCAAAATAATGAATAAGACATTACGTTTATAAAAAAATACATTTCATTCATAGACAGGTTGTAGAGCCATCATACTTCTGAATATAAACACCATGTTCAACAAATTGTTTAAATATTTGACTAATTCATGAGCAATTCATCATTATACTTTAACAAGATTTCATTATATAAGCAACTTTCTCATTAAAATTCTTCTTTATTATCAACAAGCCTACGTAACTGTTACATTCTTTCCCCACCAACTTGTACTATCTAATATATTAATATAACATTTGGGAATAATTTTAAAAAGATAATAACCAGTCTAGCTATTTATGACCACAACTATATTACACAATTTGATCAAAACAGATAAAAGATAATTGAACAAATATAATAAAGGATAAGTTAATATGTTGAATTAATATAACAACCAGTAATGTGCAATAATTGCATTTTACAAGAAATGTACCATTGCTTTTGTGAAGTTCTTCTTTCACTTCCTGCAATTCGTCTTTCACCTGGCGTAAGTCGTCTTTTACCAGTCGCATTTGTTCTGAAATTAATTCAGTTCATATTTTTATTCTCGTTTCTTCTCAACTCTACAATATTATCTAAATACAATTTCAGCAAATACAGATCTTTTCATTTAATTAGCTTTGATAATATCTTGAGTTTAAAAAAATGTAGTGCTCAAAAAAATTATTACTTAACAAATGTTCCATCTGTTACAACTTACAGAATGGCATAAGACATTACTTTACTTAATGATATTTTTATGGTACAAACATTGTTGTTGAATATATAACGATGTCTGCTTCTTATTGTGGGCCCATTCTAACACATGTTCGTAATTTGTAACAACATATGTATTTACATATCAACCCTGTGATAAAACAAGCTTTACAAGAAATGTACCATTGGAGTTTTGCTTCCATGTTTGAGATGTTTCTCGAGCTTTCTGCAACTGCTCCTTGAGGTAGGGAACTTGCTCTGAAACAAATGAAGCCCATTCAATACTTCCATAGTGTATTATATAAATATATCAGCAAATGCTACATAGTTGCACCATAATATTTACCTGTGCAATGTGTTCTCTATGAAATATGTTTCCTTTTGAGTGTCAAACTTTTAATGTTCGCTGTTTTTTAATTTGTAAATGAATAAGCACAACAATATAACTTGTGAAACATATTAATGTTTGAGCAAATCTTTCAGTGTTTATAATGTGCAACCTTTCACATTTACATTGGTTCAATATGTATTTTGAATAGTTGTTCTGACATGTGTTCAAGTTGAATGATTAGTAAAGCTGATTACCAAGTAATTATCACAGCCCCTACTGCAGACAAGACTACATCATCAATCAAGGATCTTGACCAAGTGGGCTAATGGCCCATCTAGACTTTAGAAGTGGGCCAATGGTCCATCTAGATTGTAGAAGTGGGCCAATGGTCTATGTAGACTGTAGAAGTGGGCTAATGGCCCATCTAGACTGTAGAAGTGGGCCAATGGTCTATGTAGACTGTAGAAGTGGGCTAATGGCCCATCTAGACTGTAGAAGTGGGCCAATGGTCCATCTAGACTGTAGAAGTGGGCCAATGGTCTAGGTAGACTGTAGATGTGGGCCAGTGGTCTAGGTAGACTGTAGATGTGGGCCATTCTGGATAATATTGCACTGATTGTGCAGCATGCAAGTGTACGCCATTTTACACATGTACCAAGCACAGTATTTAGTGGGGCACGCACTAAGTTTGTACACCTTCAGTTATGTAAGGTAATTGTGGTCCCAGATGCTCTCTCATAATTTGCAGGAACAAATGGGGTTATGTCACATAATTCATTATTTGTATGATTCAGTTCAATAATATAACGTTTTGTAAACCATTACAACACTATTTTTTATGAATGTGTTGATTTTCCGAATAGTATATTACTTATTATTTGGCATATAACATTTGTACAAGGAATGTCAATATCCAGCTCCAGTTTGTCACTAAAATTAAAGGTCTCTCCTCAATTTGATATTTTTGCTCGTCTCATTTCAAATTCATTTTGCTAAAATTCAAACCTACCTAGTATCCACACTATATAACAGAACATCAACGAAATGTAGTAGTATTTGTGATAGGCTAAATCAGTTCAGATGCAGTTTAACATCCACTGTAATGCAGCAAGGCAGGGACGGTGACCCATACATTGTAAAGTACTGGCTTTGAAGTATGCAAGGATTGGAATTATTTCAAATTGTTTCTCATTCCAAAGAAAGAAGTAATATGATATCATTATCCATCAGAAATGCAACAAGACATTCTTAGGAAGTTATAGACAACGTTATTCTTACGATGATGAAACAGAGACAACAAATTTTTCCATTGTCACTGTTTATAATGTTACAAGAAGCTGCTCAGATTCCAACATTTATTAAGAATTATACTAAATTAATTTTAACTTGATACATCTATACTATTAGTTATTTCCTCACGAAAATTTACAATACCTTGCAGCAGCAAATGTCCATAGCTAAAGCTGGCACAAAGACAACCTTTTTGGCATCATTATTCAGTTTGCCAACGTTGGCTGTTCCGCTGGATGCTAGTGGAGACACAGTCTCACTTATCCGAGAAGAGTCTGGCCTCTGAGGTGTGGTCTCGTTGTTACCCACCGTCACCACTCCATGTATGTGTAGACGTAATCATTCCATTTTGTGCAGGGGTACCCACGAAGTGCCAGCAGCGTCATTATCAAGATTGTACATAAAACATTTGTTTAGCCTGATTTAAATTTTCAGTCTGATAGTTGTGTCATTATAAGCAAAATTTCGAATTGCATCGTATAAACTGATATAAAAGTTAACTCTTATTTTATGAATTAGCCAAATGCCCAGATGACATCGCAATTAGCTAATTATGTATGTATGTACCCAAAATTTTGGTACAAACATAATTTCCATCACAGTGAAAAGTACACTTTGCATCCAGGCGAATTGTGTGTGACAAAAGGTGGTGCCACAGCACGGAGCCTGGACAATAGAGGCTAGCGGAGGTGCGGATAAATGCACGCCTAGCGGACTAGTATGGAATCAGCTGTCAATTGTGGCGCATACACACATGGTCGAATAATGTTTCTTGGCTAACAAAATTGCAGAATAGTCGCACATATTGTGAACAAGTGAAGGGATATTTCTTGTCAATTAAAGTATGATTGATTTTTGAAAGGGTGCGTCAACTACATCCTTGTGCGCCAAATGCCACAATTACGCATCCATGCAATTCAGTTGTGGCAATCTTTAAAATATTGCATCAGTGGCGCAACCTAGATTGAACCTTGTATGCAGCTGCACCACAGACAATTTGCCATCAGTTTTCTGTTTTAATAATCTGCAAGTGTTTAAGATTGTGGATCTAATTGAGGTAATGGCCATGATGTAGTTCCGACAGTAAAACTGTCGGTCAGGTTATTATAATAGAATCCTTGCTTTACCAAAATGTGTATTATTTATGTAACTAGTAGCAGAAACTAGAGAAACACTGTTGGACATTCTTCTTGCAGTGTTGTGGTTGTATCAGTAAGTTACAGCTTAAGACCATCAAGTTGTATCGACACAAGACAAGTTGGATCTTTGGCGGTACAAATTTGCATCAAGTCATTTGTAGGCATGGAGTGGTTTTGAGATATTTCGAAGCAGTGACTTAAGTCAACTCAATGATCATGTCTCTCTGAAGATCCTCTGTTGACTTTTAGTGGCTACGCTTGCCTGCTCAAGATGTAGACTCTTTTAGACGACCATGTTTCATTTCTATTATTAGTCAGATATCACAGTTGTATTTACTGTTAGAAGTCAACAAACATGGCACAGAGGGCTACACTTAACAGAATCATTTTGGGGAAAACAATTTAATTCTATTATTAAGCAGCTGATTCACTTTAGAGGCACATTTTAATACAGCAGGTATAGGGAATGATTCTGTCCCAGCCATGTTGATTCTACTAAACGAGTGATTCCGTTATCCACGATTCTATTAAGTAGAGCCTAAAAAGATGCAACAATGAACTATGGACGATACTGTCACTGTTAAACACTCACCACTTCGGATGTACCCAGTTACGTCCGTCTTCTTCAGCTCCATGTATGCGCCACATAGTATTTCATACATGTCGCCAGGACTGACAGCTTTCGTGTTATTTCTCCATGACTCGAAGATAGCGAATGTGCTTGTCACCATTCCCTCAAAGTCACGGATTATCTCTTGGACCCCAGAAAGTGTCATCCCCAAGAAGACACCAAGCTGAACCAGTTGATCAGAGGTTAACTCGTGCTGAGCAACCCTCATCAAAAACTTGTCAGTCAGTGGTCCTAACAAAAAGATGTACACAAACTGTCAGATGCATAGTGGTTGATATTAGAGAAATAATTTTTTTGTGGTGTGTCAATTGCACAAGAAATGGAGCATATAAATTATATGTTTGGTGGATGCTTTCCAAGTTCAGATCAGAATTTAAACTATTATTTCATCCTCAAGAGCCAGCTGTAGTGCCATACAATGTACCAGACTTGTTGGCAAGTCACAAACTGGCAAGTCAATTCAAGTCTCAAGTCAATGATGTCACAGTCTCGATCTATCTGAATACTAAGTCAAGTCAAGATATGCGATTTGAGTCAACAAGTCTGCCCAAATAATTTACACTTGCTGTCGTGGTCGACATGTCTCTAGGAACCAGACACGTGTGCGCCCAAACTTCAGTTTTGCATTTCAACAAAAAGCCTATCATTACCCGTCCAACCAGCAAAGATGAGTCCACAATTAGATCAAGTATATAGTCCTTTTCATGCTCGTAATTTCATAGGTTAATGCAGCAACTGAAAAATCAACGTTTCAATGGGTCAATCTGCCAGGGGTACTGCAAACCTCTGCAGCCAATGGCAGTGTGGATGGATCTATTAAAACTACTAAGGATCAAGTTTATAACTATCTATACATGACATCACTATAGCAGTAACCACAGTACTACACAGGCAGATTCAAAGTGTTGCAATTGCACGACAAGAATGGCAGGTTATATAGTAACCATCAACTCAGTACATAATAGGGCAGTGTTATTACCTCTTGTCACGACAACAGCAGCTCCGGATGCGGCGGCAGCACCGACAATTGTTTTCTGAGATTGAGCCATGTCTAGTCTGTAAAACAGATATTCACACCATGATAACTACCATACCGGGATATTATACGTGTTAATATTACTGTATAGCCGGGTCATTCTGTTTCAAATCAACCAATTTAAAAAAAATTTATTTTCAGAATTTATGCCCTGTACTAATCTAATGTCGTGATCAGTCCAAGGCCAGGACAAAATGCCAGGCACCCAATGTCGCCAAGTATACAGCGTGTGCACACAAATGTTAGGCTGCTCTTTAAAGGTCTCTCCTGACTTCAATTTTTGTGCTACTCTCATTTCAAATAAATTTTGCAAAAAAAAACTACCTAGTATCCACTGCAACATGCTAGCTCGTTTGTGCAACTTTTGTGTGTAGTTTTTGTGAAATCATCACCAAACTATTAAATTACTTAATTCAAGCATTAAGTTAAGTGAAAATCAAAATGATGAAAAAATCACGATTTTCATCCTTGGTGAAATTTTGTAACTTTGTCATGTGATCGGCGAAAGGATTGAAGTCATGCTCGGCATTGGCCCGCACAGTGTTTACCATTTTTGATATCCACTATTTTGATCCTTACCAGATCTAATGACTGAAATCAATTGTTTCAATTATTACTACATCTACAACTATGTCTGGACATAAGTGAACTGAATTTGTGATGGGCTGAACCAGGCCCTTAGTCAGGGACCCGTCTGCCTATCTTCAAGACAGGCAAATGTCTTACGACGACTGGTAAAATACAAATAAGTTTTTTTTACAAAATTGTTTTCATTTGTGATTCGACGAATGTTGTCAGCAGCAGAATAGTGAATACCACCAATCTATAAGACTATATTTTTAACTTTGACATCATTAGAAAATAATTATACTGCAGTTGATCTCTATTTATTGTAATCATGTACGTCACTGGTTGGGAAATGCATTTCTATGGCCTTTCTCAGTGCCTATCCATTGGCGCTCTCATTTGAAGAAACAATCATGTGACCCGGATGTCGTGGAGCAAGTTCAAAATGGCACCTGCCAAGCAGGGTTGAAAAAAATAGTTTTTTTAAATAATTTTTTTTTATTTATTTGATTTTTTTTATTTATTTGATTTTTTTAAAATCTGGTATACACAATGTCATAAAATATTTTACTTTCAGGCTATCTGGTGTCAACACAGCTACACAAGTGTGCGCACTTTGTGCTTTTGTATTAAAAAACACATAAAACTTTGTTGATCTCAATGTTTATAAACAATTGTTTGTGTTAAATTCATATAAATCAGCGGTAAAAAAAATCATAAATCAATGATTTTTTTGGAGCAATTTAAATCATGATTTAAATCAATGATTTAAATCAAATGATTTAAATCAAACAACCCTGCTGCCAAGTGAGTGAAAAGATGCGATATGTCAGTTCACGACAATCGATGCCCTTTTTGTAAATGTGAATAAAAGCAGTGTTCCTGCGATTGTCCCTGAACATTACTGTCTTGTCGCCCACCGCTGGCACTCTTTGCAGTGGTCAAGCGTGATCGCTGTAGATGTCGAAATTTAGTTTGATTCGGGCTCCTATTCACATTAGTAGTTTCCCAGTTCCTCAACTCAAACGGCAGGCAAACCACGAACGATTAGGCTGTGCTCAGTCGAGTAAATTCATATTGTTTAATAGGCAATAGCCAATACTGAATCTGATTCTGGATGATTGCTATTTTATTAATAAAGTAATGTTTCAATGTATTACTTTTAAAACCAACTGTATTACTTAGTGCTGTATCTTCTATTTTTATTTGTTCTATTGCTTTACTCTTAGTGTCAAGGATTTGATTTGAGTGTGACTGTAATCATATTTGTTCATATTAGACGTATTTGCATGTATGTACTTAAAATCTTAAGATGCTTCAAACATTACTTCCATGTTTACATATTTAAAATAAAGTTTCAAAGTTACTTTTTCATGAACCTTCATGTGTTGGCTCTTCTTCTATTATTATTACTGTGCAGGTGATAACGCCAACCTCGCTGCACAGCTAGTAAAACTCGATTGGGCCAATAATGGTTAAATCGAACCGAAAAAATCTAATTCGGCCAATAATTGCTGTCATTTGACAATTTTTTGTCTGATGTTAATCAGATCTTTATCTAAACAACAACACAACGCAAAAAATAGCCAAACATAAATATAAAATATAAACCACAGTCTTGATGTTGAAAAGGGCAAGAAGTGTGTCACTTATAACACTTGCCCAATTACCATAAATACAACAAGAAGCAAATAATTACAGTATACAACATGCATGATTACAACTTAACTAATTATATTTCAATATGAATAATGAAATATTAGTGTTTAGACTAGATATAGAATAACATATAAAGACCAGCACAAACAAAACAATAATTAGCTACAATAAATCGATATTTATACAGCCAACCTGTTTTATTTATACTACATAGCTAACCAAAATGTTAGGTTTTTTTTCTAAAACGATGAATGTTTCTACAGCATATTAAAGAGCTGTCAAGAGGGTTCCATAGTATTACACCTTTAACTGAAATACACATTCTCTTTAAATTGATACGAGCATAATTTTTTTTAAAGTAGGACTTGGTCTGGTTACATAGACTGACTTGTACAATGTAAACAACTTGTGTATATTCACTGGTAGCAAATTGTTATTTGCCTTGTACAATATAATTGCAGTTCATATTTCCACAATAACTGGTACTTTCAGGATACGTAACTCGGAGAATAGACAAGAAATGTGGCCTAACTGCTTAGCTCTACAAATTAAATGCACAACCTTTTTTGTAGCAATACTAAACAATTTAGATTAGTAGCATATGTATTGCCCCATACTTCGATGCAGTACATGATGTATGGTAGAAAGAGAGAATGGTATAAAATAAACATTCCACATTTGTCAATGACAAAGCTGGCTCTATACATTATGGCACAGCTATCTAAGAGTTGTGCCATAATGTATAGAGCCAGCTTTGACAGCTCTTTAATATGCTTCGTTTTTAAATTGGCTTACCAGTGCAAAAACCAAATGGGCCAATAATGGTTGTCATTATATCAACCAGCATTAGCTTGCCATTGAAAAAATCAATTGAACCAATAATAGCTGTCATAGACAAGTACGGCTTCCACGGAAGCCGTTCGCACGTTTAAGGTTTTTTAGAATGTTTAAGACTGACAAAATTTTTTTCTGGCTAAGGGCCTGGGCTGAACCAGTTGAGGAATCAGCTTTAAGCAAAACATATCCACCAAAAACAGTCAAATTTACTTCTCTGCATATAATAGAATCATAAACAGTCTACTTTACTTCTCTGGCTCAGCATTTTATTTTGCATTCGAATGTCACATAAACAATGTCCTCTTAAAAAAATATTACATTTTTGCTCTTCACTCAGCGAGCAAATAAGTCTAATGTTGTATATACCAGCTCTGGTCTCACAAAGACACTCCTCCATCATAACATACTCTAAGCCTAAGGACCTAATTATTCATAATAAACTCATAGAGATTGAAAAGTCAATGAAAACATGTTCCATCAAACACTGTTCAACAACATTACTAGTCACTGGTCTTTAGACTTCTTTTCTCACTACACTAGCTCTGGTGATACGGTCCGCTGGTCTTCAAGTTGTATTTTGGTAGTTGCCGTCAGGTGGCATCACTGGTGTGATTGGTTCTATATTCCAGTTCTGTTGATTTAGTTTTGTTTTGTTCAGTAGTTGCTGTTTGGTGGCATCACTCTTGAGTGCCGAATAAGCGTCCCTTGCGAGTATTTGTTTGATGAAAAATGCCACCCTATACGCACCTTATTTGGCACTATACTATTATTAAATTTAAATATTTGTGCCAGCCAATAATCGTGGCAAATTATGCAGGGTGTAATTGTTAGGAGAGCAATCGCTCTAACCCCTGTTGCTAGCGCTAAGCAATCATCCACACAGTGGTTTACACTCACGCTAAAATCACTTGTTCCCAACTGGAGCTGCATGTGGCTCCCTCTGATGGCTACGTTTTCATCCTTTCAAACAACAGTCGTGAATTTAGCAGAATCCCATGCTTGTGAGGATCCCAGATTTTGATCCTGAAGTGTTAGACCGTTAGATTTCCATGATTAGATTAATCGTCAGAAGAAAAGAGTGTCAAATTGACATGAGTGGAGATGCTTTGTGAGGAATGGAGGCAGAGATGAGGAGGTTGACGCTAGAGAACAGCAGCTTAAAGGTCGAGTTGGCATCTGCAAATTTTACTCAGAGCAGGTTAGTAGGCAATGACGAGGTGAATTTTTTCACTGGCCTCCCAACTTACCACATCCTCATCCAGTTGTTCAACTTTGTGTCGCCGCGTCAAAATGAAACCCTTGACCAAGTTCCAGCAACTATTGATAACATTAATTAAACTTTGCCTAAATGTATCAAATGAACTGCTGGTCTTCATGTTTAACGTCAAGCAGTCAATTGTATTGAGAACCTTCCATAATACCCTCAACATTCTCTACATTATGCTGCAGCCACTAATTATATGGTCAGGATGAGACGACTTAAAGAAGACAATGCCGATGGAGATTCAATGGTACCTTGAATCCAAAATAGCTGTCATGATCAACTGTTTCAAAGTATACATCGAAACTCCACCAAACAAAGCAAGGTCAATGACTTGGTTATCCGGCTACAAGCACCATAACACAGTGAAATTCTTGATTGGAATTACTCCACAAGGCACTATTTCTTTCCTGTCAAGAGCTTGGGCTGCCCTAGTCAGTAACAAATACCTCACAGAACACTGTGGATTCCTAAATAAGCTCCTCCCAGGCAACATCGTAATGGCTGACAGGGGGTTTGATGTCAATGATAGCGTCGGATTGATGATGGCAACAACGATCAAAATGCCTGCATTCACTAAACGAAAAACGCAAATGCGAGCAATCGCGCTGGAGGCATATACAGATATCCAAGAAAAACGTAACAGAAAAACATTTCTGCAGTTTTTCAGTTCACATGAAAATTCTATACTATAGCTGCACTGAGTCCTGGAGGGAAGAAACATGTTTATTTAATAACAGTGTAGTTTCTATGTTGCTGTTGGTAGCAATAAATAGTAGCAGAGTTGAGGTCAATTGCATTATTTATATCAATTCCATAGGCATAGTGAAGCCACTATGTAGCTATGCTGGACGATTTTGAGATAATTAAGCTATTGTTAGAGCACATTAAAAACACCCCATCAACGTACTCAAAACAAGTTTTCTATTTTTATCAAAAAAGCGTATCTGGCGTAAAAATATATACTAATATTAAATTTGTATTTTTTAACATATTGTGGAAGTACTAAATGTTCTCAACCTGTGTGGGGGGTCATTCATACCAGTGCATCCATTATTTTTGTTGCAAGAGAACTGTAAGCAATGCTATTTTTCACTTATTTTGCACATTTTTACAGGGGTGGTTGGTAAAAAGAAAAAAAAATGTATAGCCTAGACACATAAAAAACTCAGTTTGTACTTCTAAGCATGTTTGACATATATAGGTCATTAGCATTATTATGTATATGAAAAATATTTTTACAAGTTTTTTTAACTGCAAACTATTATGCAGAATTTTACAGACGCCTGTTCACAGTTAGTTTCACATTAATTAACACATGTTAGAGCACTTTAAAGACACCCCCAACAACGTTTTCAAAACACGTTTTTTCTATTTTGATAAAAAATTTGTACCTGGTCTAAAAAAAAAATTAACATTAATGTTAATGTATTTTTTTGCCATATTGTGGAAGTACTAAATGTTCTCAACCTGTACGGGGGTCAATCATACCAGTGCATCCGTTACTTTGGTTGCAACAGAGCTGTAAACATTGCTATTTTTCACTTATTTTGCACACTTATACATGATTGGTTGGTAAAAAGTAAAAAAAAAAACAGTATATACCCTACAAAGAATTTTTTACTCAGTGTCTTCTTCTAAGCATATTTGACATGTATAGGTCATTAGCATTATTATGTATAAGGAAAATATTTTTACAAGGTTTTTTTTAACTGCAAACTATTATGCAGATTTTTACAGAAGCCTGTTCGCAGCTGAACACATGCTGATGCAAGATGAATATTTGACATGTGTATCATGTAGGATGAACCGTAAGCTTTTATTGTCACACTTATTTCATTATCAGGGTGTGTTAGTAGTTAACGTAAGAAACAACTACATTAAATATGTACATTACAAGTATGCTGGTGTCCACTTTCTCATCATATCGATGTGTGTGGATTGTTGAGTGAATAACATTTCTGACACACTACTGCATACCAACTAATAAGTCGTACATAATTTTGTACATAATATGTTGCTTCTTTAATTGGTGGTTAAGAAACAAACATTTTTAAAGTAATTTATTTGGTAAAACACTGCATGTATGAAGAAAATGGAAATGATGCACAAGTTTTAAAGTAAATGTTATATAGTGGCATGTTCATTTAAAACCTTATAATTATATTACACTGTTGAAATACTGAGATTAGCATTGAAGATCAAAGTAATACAACGCATTAAAATTATAACCTTTTGTATTAATAAATGTTGGCTTTAAAATCATATTATCAAACTTAAAAGATGAACAGGTCTTTTAATTAATGTCTCATATTCCCTATTAATGTCACAAGACACAGTTTCATACATTTTCACCCATCATTATACCCAAAATGGATAAATTTGGCATAAATAAACATTTACATAACTAGTCATTACTTGACATTAGTCACTATACATAAGTCGTATCCACGGTTATAACAATACTTATAATGAGAAGCAATCAGAAAGCACAGTGTAAATCATATTAACATTCCAAGTGTAAGACTGTCAGCTTTGAGCTAATGCTAGTAATGAATGTCTTTCCTCGGCTTGTCTGCTGGCACATCGTTTGACAGGTCAGTCACACTGTCACTTTGCAAGTTTGTTTACATGTTTTATCTCCCGCCAAAATGAGCAAAACACTTTCCAGAACTTCAAACATACACTGCTACACGATAATATTGTTCGATAGATCAATTACTACTTACACGCGTACTTGAAGAATGGATATTTATGAACTTTAAACAACTACGACGAGAAAGACGAACTTGAAACAACAGCGGGCTAGAACATCGCATAATTTATTATGTTTGTGGCGCCACCTAACGTTCTCATAGCAAGATAATTATTGGCTTCAGAGGACAGTGATAGGGGGTTGTTTTAGTTGTACAGTACATCACTAGCCAGACCTAGCCAAAAGAATATATTTTTGTGTGTTGTGGACCGTTAAAGGAACCCCCTATAAATGAGCCTATGTGGATACACGTTTTGGCCGACTTGCCGATCACAGCACTACTAGCGCCGCCTAACGAGCTCTTGTATTGCTATGCTATATGTCATGAGTTAGGTGCAAAGGCCTCCAAAATCCTTTGCTTTCACTTTAAGTAAACTTTTCGTCCCTCCAGAGTCCCAGGACGTATCAGTGCAGCTAGGATTTTTATGTGAACTGAAAAACTGTAGATGTTATTTTTTATTTTTTATTTTTTTTTCTTGGCTATTGGTATACGCCAGTGCCTTTGTAGGACAAACTGCTATTTTAACCATATACAGTCATCGTTTCTGCATTCTCTGCTTCCTCTTATCCTTTCGATATTCAGGGCAAAACCACTTTCCCTTTACTTTAGTTCGGACAGCACGCCTACATAATGATAACATAGTGAAACCACTCATGTCATGCCTCATGAGTCATATTGGCAGCTTCCACTGTCACATGCTTACCATGTCACCAGACGTATGTATATATATATATATATATATATATATATATATATATATATATATATATATATATATATATATATATATATATATATATATATATATATATATATATATATATATATATATATATATATATATATATATATATATATATATATATATATATATATGTTCAGAATGTCTACGTACCTTTGGTGAAAAGAGATACGTTAACAACGATCGAGATAGCTTCTTAGTTCCTGATGCGAACGTTAACTTGACACGTAACCAGCGTCAATGTAAAACAACTGCGCAAAGGAGCCGACTTCAAACCCTAGCGTGTGGTAGCAGCTTCAAACAATTAGCCAATCACAATGTATCGCAGGGGTGAGATAAAGTTAGACTGGTGCCCAATCCACCGTGCGGCGCCACTTGTTACATGTGCATGCGCACGAAATGGGGCTAGTCCATAGACATAAATAGAACACCAGTTAGTAAAATAAAACCGCTGAGCTGTTATCAGTTGACACATGATAAAGTGATACCGGCATGGACCAGTGACATTCATGCTGGTGCACGGCAAGAACCCACTGGAGGTCCAGTGTTAATACTGTACAGCACCCAGTCTTCATCATATCTCTAAAAATATACAGTACTAATAAGAGATTAATACTACATAGCTATATATGCCTAATACATTATTACGTGCACAATCTATCCGTGCACCTTGTATATCAAATATCATAACATATTAACTATAACAGTAGCACCACTAAACATGATCGAAACTGAACTTTCTGAAGTGCTCTATACATGTATTAGCTAATGACTGCAAGAGGTCAAAATCTCATTAAGCCCTGTTGGACATTCTTCTCTAAGGTCCCAAAAATATTCTTTTCCCATCTTCCAACACATTCCCCAGCTGCTCCATCACAGCTATTTCCACTTGCAGATCAAGATATCTCGAATGTTATCTGGCCAACTAGCCCAAAGACACGCTTCGTGTAAAGAAATGTGCTGTCTCATTTAAGCTGTCAATTGTTTTAGTAGGCAACCTTTCACATGGTTTGTCAAACAAATGCATAGAATGCAATGAATGTTGCAACGAAGAAAAGGCAAACGACGACCAAAAAGGGGAGAGCCTCATTAAATGCAGATGACTTAATAAAGAAAAAAATCTTATTAATGAGCTGACATCTAGTAGAATTTTATAAAAGAGTTACAAATATGCATACACGCACGCACGCACATATTATTTATAAAACTGAATCCTATACCTATAACATTTTATGTTGCACCCAATCAATGTGACTACTGGGAAACACTTAAGAAAAGAAAAGAAAAACAAACGTATCTGTAATATATTGATATTTCAGAACATTTTCGAAACTGTTACATTCATTCACATATACACTAACACAGCACAAACATTTGCGACATAAATTACCTGAAAATAACGAGATGTTAGATCCTGTCTTCTGTCGATTCGTACAGCTGTAAGCCACACAGGAAATAACCATATTCGTTGTCCCACAACTCTCTCCAGCAAGCCTCCAAAATGTTTGTCTTGAAGAGTTTAACACTAATGAACAACCCAACTGCCCACACTTATAACACAACTGCTGGGACCACTTTCACCCAAATTATTTATCAGTCTGGTGGCCACGCCCGCTTCACTGCAGTGAGCTGGCTTATCGCTCTTGTTTATGGGGGGGGGGGTGATTAATGATGTAACTCTATGATGTATGCACACATGCATCATGTTTACCTAATTTATTTAACTAATTAATTTCAAAAACTATGCATTTTAAGCACATGTGCGCTATATAAATGTACTTATTATTATTATATATGTGTGCGTGCGTGCGTGCGTGCGTGCGTGCGTGCGTGCGTGCGTGCGTGCGTACTGCAACTAGTAAAATGTTATAAATTGAAGTTATTATAAATTAAATAAATTGTGATGATTACATGTATTAATATTGTGTGATGTCTGGATGTGATGCTGTTTTAAAAATCTATTCTTTTTATGCATGAAACATCTACATGCCGAATAAAAACTCGCTACTTTTCCTGAAAAATACATTGTATGCTGCAATCTACGTGCATGTGTCTTATTTTGTGTTTAACATCACACTTATTATGGGATGTGCGAACTGCTGATCTCTAGAGAAATAAGTAAAACATTTTGCGACAAAGTAATAATAATATTTTATTGAGGTCATTTGTATTAGATTCGACAGTATGCCTTAAATTATGCATTAAAACTGGTGCCAATGTTATTATCTAAAAACATGACATGCAACATATAGCACACAGAAAAAATACAAGAAATACTGAGACATATATAATTATACGCAATGAAGCACGTGCGCAAAAAGTTCGCCAAAATGTGTGATTTATCAACAGGAGTTTGAGACGAACCCCGTTTTGTACCAGAAGTACCAAAAAAATCTTTCTAGCCTGAGGCACACTTGTTATTATGCGTACTTTTATTGATGCAATTATAGAAATCTCAAAATAGCTATTTATAATTATCAATATTTGAATCAATTAATGAAAAATTTCTTTACCGACAGTTCTTCAGATAAATGTCATTTGACAATGCAGTTGTTATACTCTACTGCCAGGTCAGAAAGTGTTTCAAGAAAAGTAAATTTGGGGATTGAAAATAATTAAAAAAATGACATGAAATATGTGATTTATCAACAACAGTTTCAAACGAACCCCGTTTTGTACCAGAAGTACCAAAAAATTCTTTCTAGCCAGAAACACACTTCTTATCATGTGTACTTTTATTGATCAAGATGGGGTTTAGTGGATACTGAACATTGGCACGTTTAATAGCACAGACGATTGTTTGAACGTGTCACTACATGTCAACAGCTGGCAAGCCATGCCATGTCAGTGGCCAGCAGTGATTCACATGTAACTTCTGGGGATAGACCTGAGTTCTTTTTGCATTGCTGACCATTATCACATTTTGCTGGACATTGACGTATACTACACATGTTGAAACCAAGGAGGTTACCCTAGTGAAATGAAACATGGCAGTGACACATCAAAAATTGTAAAGCGAGTATCCAAAAAATAGGTAACGCGAGTAACCAATGCTTTATCGTAGTAGAGCAGTGCCAGTGCTGAATACCTGGCATATTTTAAAGTGTTATAGTCCAGTCATTCTGTGGTTCAACCTCAAACAAATTGCAATAGTAAGTTTGGTGGCATTTTTAGATTCTACTTTATGTCCATGTTACCAGAAAAAAAGTCCATCAAAATCCACTTGGTGGAACATTGTCATTTTCACATGTTGCTAAATGATCGAAGGTCTCACTGAAATTTAGGGGAGTACATGTAATTCATGTTGTATAACTTATTTTCCTTAAAAACATTATAAAGATGATATATATCATTGGAAAGGTAATACATTTAGCTATTCAACGGTACCTCACAAGTGAAATTTCAATGAATATAAAAGCCAAAATATTATTCTAAACACTTTTGCAAATTATCGTAATTGACGCATACCCCGATTTTCGGCCTAGTCCCGTCAATATGTGGTTTAACATCAAACAAACTGTAATAGCAACTATAGTGACGTTTGTAATTAGTACTCTATGTCTACATTACAACAACAAAAGTTCACCAAAATTCATGTCGTGGAACATTGTCATTTCTGACGATAATGACGAATGGTTGAAAGCCGGTCATTGTTATATATATATATATATATATATATATATATATATATATATATATATATATATATATATATATATATATATATATATATATATATATATATATATATATATATATATATATATATATACGTATACACACATACACACAAACAACATACATTCACGCACACACATAAATATTATATTATTTATATTGCAGTGTTACTTACCGGTAAATGTCACTTTCAATCACTGCTGTCACCGAGAGCTATCACGGTAATGTCAGCTGAATTTTGACATGTGCTTCCTTTGCATACACCACACACAGAAGTACACTCAAGTCCATTCTTTCTGCAAGTACATCGCAGCGAATTGCAGTTTTTCTTGCAGTTACAACGGATCACCGACAGCAAATGGGCTGGTGCTGCTGGGAGGTCAGTCATCTTCGGAACATGGCAGTTGTCTTTGACAATCCAGCGCCAGTCCGTGGCTTTGAAAGATTTCTCGGATCCTTTCCACTGTTGGATTTGATAATAGATCCTGAGGCTGTGATAGTGGGCAGCAGCTGAAGTAGATTTTTTCCCTGTACCTAAGCTGCACTTGATGCTACCTTTTCAATGAAGCATTTATTATGCCAATCCCTGGAATGTGATGGGTGCACCATATCGAAACAAACTGATTCCAAAGCAGTGCCGTTCACCCTAACAAAGGTTAGTGTGGAGCTGATTCTAAAATAATGTTAGGTAATTGCTATGTTGTTGAATACAAATATTCATTGTTCCCAGAAGTGACTGGCATATATGCTGACATCAGAATGACTACTTTGTATCAGTGATGACCAGCTGCTTTGCATTACTGGAAAACGCTGAACCAGGGGGCCGCATTTATTATGGGATGTACAATGGTTAATGGTTCTTATTTTGTTCGTTTTTTACTTATTTTTCAATGTATTCTATCAGATCTATTGCAATTGCTTGGACAGCTGTAGCACAGGATATATTCACGCACAAACACACTCATCTCCTAAATACCTCACATGCGTATAGTGGTTTGGCTGCCTTAATTTTATGTCCGATTTTATTAAAACATTATTGCACAATAAAATATAATGTTAACCAAATTAAAAAATGCAAATAAATGATAACTGACGAAACCTTTCTCTTGTATACAGGTGGTATTAAAAACAAATTTCTAAATAATATTTTAGATATCAATAGTAATAATAGTAATAATGAAAATAATGAACTGCCTATGATACGCCGATCTTCATATTATGAATTTGAAAAAAAATATTCAGTAGCTAAAAACAATAATAAACATTTCAGTATGCTAAGTTCTAACATACAATCAATTAATGCAAAGTTCAGTGAACTCGAGGCATTTGTAAATTACTTATCTTCCTTAAATTTCAAATTGAGTATAATATATCTCCAAGAGAGCTGGTTATCTGATACGGATGACTTATCATTAATACAATTAAGTGGATACGACTGTATGTCCCAAGGAAAAAGCTGCAGCAATAAAGGTGGATTAATAACATATATAGATATACAATTTAATTATGAATTAAACATGAAATTAAACACGCATAAACATTGGGAGGGGCAAATAATACAAGTAAATGAAGGAGGCTTACCACAAACGATCACTATAGGAAATATATACCGACCTCCAAGGCCACTAAATGAAAATTATAAGGAATTTCTAAATTTACAACAGTCATATCATCTATGCAAAATCATCAAAAAAAATCTTATTCTAGCAGGGACTATAATATAAATATGCTAAAAATAAATGAGCAAGAACATTGTAGCAGGTTCTTTGACATGTTAACTTCATTTAGTCTCTTCCCCCAAATCACTCTTCCCACCAGGTTTACAACCTGTAATGCCACATTAATTGATAATTTCTTTTGTAATTTAACAAAATATATATTAGAAAGTACAGCAGGAATATTAATAAAACAATGCTCTGATCATCAACCGTATTTCGTAATTATGGATACTACTCTGAAAAAACAACATCCTACAAAATTCATAGAAATTAATATTCAAAACAAAAAGGCAATGTTAAAAGTCAACGAGGATTTAATCTCTACTAAAATATATGAGAAAGTAGACATAAGTCCAATGGCTGACACAAACTGTAACTATAACATTACCCTAGATGAAATCAATCAAGCTAAAAATAAATATATGATGAGTAAATTAGTTAAATTTAAATTTTCAGACAGAGGATCTCAGCTTGCAATATTAATTCAATTTTATCTTTTATTTAACTATCAACTTGGTGTATCTGCGCATGCGCGAACCGGTAGTTGACATCAATGTATCAATATCATAAACATATCATAGCTACCGTACTGTATATAATAACAATGAATTATAACAGATAATGCCAATCACGGGAAATAATGGATGAATTTTAATTCTGTCGTAAAATATTTTTTGTTAGATATAAACCGGCATTTTCTGTCGTCACACGCACGCACGCACGCACGCACGCACGCACGCACGCACACACACACGTATGTATGTATGTATGTATGCATGTATAAAATATATGTGCGCGTAACTAGCAACGAAACATACACCAAGCGGATAAAATTTGACGTCAGACAAATTTTAGCATGACACCGGGCTTTATGGACAATGGCGGATTTGGACAAGTTTGCAGCTTTTTTGTATATAGCCTCTCTGTCTTCATCCAGTGACTGCCAACTTGGAGTTTATTATAGAAGCGATCACATAGGAAAATGCTCCGCTGTAATTGGCCCCTTGCTGGGACTGATTTTTGTTGTTGAATTGCTTACCAGCGTACAGTGTCCGATTCTGCGACACGTCTTACACATCACACAACTTAGTTGCCGCGATTAAATTTTTGAATCGGTTCAACAACTGCTGCGACGGTTAAATCAACAAGCGAATCGTGTTTTGTTCGGTGGGGACCAGCGTACATTGTTTCAGTGGGGACCAGCGTACATTGTTTCAGTGGGGACCAGCGTACATTGTTTCAGTGAGGACCAGCGTACATTGTTTCAGTGGGGACCAGCGTACATTGTTTCAGTGGGGATCAGCGTACATTGTTTCAGTGGGGACCAGCGTACATTGTTTTAGTGAGGACCAGCGTACATTGTTTCAGTGGGGACCAGCGTACATTGTTTCAGTGAGGACCAGCGTACATTGTTTCAGTGGGGACCAGCGTACGTTGTTTCAGTGAGGACCAGCGTACATTGTTTCAGTGGGGACCAGCGTACATTGTTTCAGTGAGGACCAGCGTACATTTTTTCAGTGGGGACCAGCGTACATTGTTTCAGTGAGGACCAGCATACATTGCACGACTGATGAGTTATAAGGTCAATTAAGCACACAACTCGCAACAATTTAGTCATTTACGCCTAGCATTAGGATGACATAAAAAGTTTAATCGTCACACAAGGGAGACTATCATAATGTTTAATATTAAATGTATCCAGGCTATTTACACTACCAATGTGTTGACAAACAACTAAATAATATTGTGTGGTGCGGACATATATAGTGGACTGCAAACAATTATGGGACGTAGTGGCAAATGTGACATAGCAGTTCTATACAGTAATGATCTAGTTCAAGTTTTATTCTAGCCAATCAGATTCAAACCAGTAATACCAGGCGGGGTAGTAAAAGGGATCAATCAGTATCCACCCTACCTCCTACGGCGCCAACTGAACCCCAGCAGTGGGCCTTCTTGTCTCGACGCTCGACAGAGATACACGCAGATTTTCATCGTTCTTCCGTACGTACGTATTACTGGTCAACATGCCACGAGGCCGGCCCAAACTGAAAGCCACTGATACTCGGGGTCTGCCATCAGTCCATCGTCGTGTGATGGTGATGGTGTCACATTCTCCCTCGCCCGCTCCATATTCAATACACGCAGAAGTCGAAGATGTCGAAGATGACGTTGCTCGGGCTAGCGACGAGGCAGTGCAAGTTACTCACGACGCAGCGCAAGCCCGGAATGAAGAAGGTGCAACTTCTACGAATATACCTCGACAACTTCGGCGTCGACGACGAGATGGACGAGTCAGTAACCGTGGCCGCGCCTATGCCTTCTGCTAGTGGCAGCTCTGACCGCACGGACACGATACCGACGCTGACGACGTATCGCCGCTGATTTGAGTGGCTTTGCGACTAGGGCTCGACAACGACACCAGTCATCAGCATCGCCGGGAACTGGGAACCGGGACATCGCGTGGTGCGGGGATGCAATCGTACGTGCTGAGCCACGACGCGGCGGAGATTCGGGCTCGGAGAGCAGTGGGTACGACGGACCAATTGCGACAACCGGGCACGCCAACGTGCACGAGATGGAGCCACTGACGAACGTCGTGCGAAACCTGCAGCAGTCGATATTCGCGATGACTCAGCAAATGGGAGAGGACGGATCCTCAGTAACCGCGGGCTCGTCAGCCACCTTCCCCGACCCAACATATTCAGCTTAGCGATGGCCATTGAGATGATCGAGCGGTCGACCGGCGCTTCGTTGCGCTCTGCTACCGCATTCGCCGACAGGCGTCGCTTCGGAGAGTGCCCGACGTCGAGACGGTGTCCCAGGCTATAATAGCAGCTATCATTGACGGTAAAGACGTCAACTTGGCTTCACGATTGATACCATACTTCGACCTAGGAGATTACAGTCGCTAAGCTGGAGTGGACGACTCTCACCACCTCCTCCGCCCGCTGTTGTCCGACCCATTTTAAATCGTAACCTGACACTGGCTGAGATCACTGCTGCCTTCAATGATAATGATGTGCAGGGAAGACCCAGAGTTAGTGTTGATCAGAACGAAGTTTGCAACCATTTCAACCCAGACCGTGGTTGTACGAGCAGGACTGCAAATTTATTCACTCATGTCTTGTGTGCAGAGCATCACACGCTAGCGTCGTGTGCCTATCCAAATCCAGTAGCTAACGAGTTAGGGCATCTCAACCAGTGACGAGAACGAGAAACAGACCACCAACGACTACACAATGAATAACATCGAAGGACCAACTAGGTGGACAGACAGTGATCCCAACACCTATAGACATAGATAGAAGTTAGCTTGGCACCCAGATAGGAATTTTGTGGTTAATCTCATCAATTGTCTACGAGAGGAATTCTTTACGGGAATTAGCGAACTACCCACGATTATTAGAATGTCCAAATAATATGTCCGCTAACAGTCAACCAGAAATCGTCACTAAATTAACTGATAACGAAGTGAAGAAGGGATTTTTGGTAGGCCCCTTTAAAACAGCCCCTTTCTCACCTTGCAAGATGGGCTCCCTCGGTGTGGCAGAAGCACTTACTCTGGAAAGAAGGTGGCCGTCTTGTCCCAGTGATGGGGCAAGACGGCTTTTTGGGGTACTCTTGCTATTTTTCAAAAGCATCTAGTTTGTCTATTTGCTGAAAATAGTTTTCCAATAGGCAACACACATATTTGTGTATAATATATGAACACATTAAAAACATGTTAACGTAGTTTAATGGTGTACAGTTTGACAGTTTTCCTTTAGTGGTACAGCGCTGCTCCATGTTACCCTTACTGGAAGTGACGAACACCTCGGCCATCTCACTCAGGTCAGCTTTACTGGAAGTGTCGAACACCTCGGCCATCTCACTCAGGTCAGCTTTACTGGAAGTGACGAACACCTCGGCCATCTCACTCAGGTCAGCCTTGCTGGAAGTGTCGAACACCTCGGCCATCTCACTCAGGTCAGCCTTACTGGAAGTGTCGAACACCTCGGCCATCTCACTCAGGTCAGCCTTGCTGGAAGTGTCGATCACCTCGGCCATCTCACTCAGGTCAGCCTTACTGGAAGTGTCGAACACCTCGGCCATCTCAATTAGGTCAGCCTTACTGGAAGTGTCGACCACATTGGCCATCTCACTCAGATCGACGAGTCGCTTGTTTCGGTGAGACGATTCTTTTGAAACATTGTCATCTAGAACCGGCTTCTCCGGCCACAGATCTATAAATGTAGCCTCTCTGTCTTCATCCAGTCACTGCCAACTTGGAGTTTATTATAGAAGCGATCACTTATGAAAATGCTCCTCTGTAATTAGCCCGTTGCTGGGACTGATTTTTTTATTGCTGACCAGCGCACAGTGACCGATTCTGCGACAGGTCTTACACATCACACAACTTAGTTGCCGCGATTAAATTTTCAAATCAGTTCAACAACAGCTGCGACGGTTAAATCAACAAGCGAATCATGTTTTGTTCAGTGGGGACCAGTGAACATTGCACGACTGATGAGTTTTAAGTCAACTAAGCACACGACTCGCAAAAATTTAGCAATTTACGCCTTAGGATGACATAAAAATTGTAATCGTCACACAAGGGAGACTATCATAATGTTTAATATTAAATGTATCCAGGCTATTTACACTATCAATGTGTTGACAAGCAACTAAATAATATTGTGTGGCGCGAACATATATAGTGGACTGTAAACAATTATGGGACATAATGACAAATGTGACAGCAGTTTTATGCAGTATTGATCAAGTTCAAGTTTTAATCTCTAATACCTTACAATGGTGTATGAGGTAAATATACAATACCAAGAATACTTGCAAGTACACAAAACATTAAAAAATAATAACAGTCAATGTTAGTTAAACTTACCAATTACTATTTTGATCAACTTACAAATTCTTATTAGTTTATTTAAACTATGAATAGTAAACAACACAGAGAACTTGAAAGAATTATGGTGATTAATAAAATATGTTATTATTTCAGTTGAGTAATAATCTGCACATTATCACTGGTAACTTTTAATATTTTCATTGCGCTAGCTTAATCCAGAAATTGACCACCCTTTGCTTAATTTGTATCACTAGTGGCAGTCTGTCTAGTTAGCCATACATCATACATTTAGAAGTAGATTTGTTGACATGTAATACTATTCTACAGAATTCCAAGTGAAGTTTTTCAATGATACCACAATACTCATACCCCCATACTTCACAACCATATAACAAAATTGGTGCAACAGTATGATCAAATAGTTGAAATATTATATCAATTGGAAGAAGTAATTGTCGTAAACTTGTTAATCAAACTATACATAGCTTCCTGTGCTTCAACCTACAACGTCGTGACGTCACTGCATGAAACCGTTTAGTGCGTTAACCAATCAAATGTGGTGATATCATCAAGTGACGTGATACTTCCGTAGCAACCATTTGCGCGTTCGAAGTTGGAGTCGTCGGAAGTGTTTCTTATCGATTTACTTAGTTAAGCTGTCATTTCTGAATCGCTGTAATTTCTTGTAGGTAGCCAGGGTTCGGAGGAGAGTAAACTCCTTTCGCTGTTCATAGCATTTGGTAAATCACACCTCCTCCATCCCTTACGGGGTTATTGAGGTTGGGTGGCCGGCTTGCAGATTCCTTCCCTGGATTACCCGCCGTCTGTATATGTAAGTCATTTTCCGAACACCTTTTCAAATTTCGCAACCATCAAGTTTGGCTGCTTTTTGATTAATCTTAACATCCAAAAAGAAAAACATTGTTCAAATAAAACGTTAAAAACTATATCGCATTGTTTTGTTTTTTGGTAATTAGCGAAGCGGGTTAAGAAGCCTCGTTAGGATCAGGGTCAATAGATTGATGGGGGTGGGGGGCTTGGAAACAAACGTATCGATCGCAGTCCTAAGTTACTTCTGCACTACTGCAACCTTTCCCGAAATGCTTCTTGCCAGATTCCCGCTGTTACGTGATCTACTTCCGTTGACGTGGGGAGCGGTGGTCTAATGGTTAGAGCACCCGCCTGTCGATCGAGAGGACGGTGGTTCGATTCCACCTCCGCCGTTTCGAAGCTTGGGCAATTTCGTTCACCCCACTTTGTCTGTGTCTTTCGGAAGAGACACTAAAAGCCGTTGGTCCAAACTCCTGCGTTAGCTCAAGATTGGGTTGTTTGGAGTATAACTACTTGAGACGGCGCCACTAGATTACTTCCGGTCTGTCCGACATTGGTCGCCATACTCACTAGGTGGCGCACCATTTGCTGGACAGATCACTGATGTGTTACGCTGTTAAGCCATCAATTGGGCTTTGGCACTGAATGGGGACAATTGTGTCTGAAAAAAAGTGGGTTATCCGTCTGATATTTTCATAAATATATTGTCTAGAAGCTTGAGCAAGGCTTTTGAACACCATTGTCATTAATGTTGAAAGAAATGTTGCACAACGAGCATTAAATAGCAGTATAAGTATTTCTAGTAAGGGAGTTTGGCACATTGGCGATCCCATAAAAACCACGGCACAGGACTACATATGAAAAGTAACAATTCCACCAATGGTTGCTATTTATTAAATCTATAAAGATGTCGAAGTAACGATTTTTATCTAATCACAATTACTGAGATTTACTTACTCAACGTTGCGACTACTGCCGGGAGCCTTCATCTGGAACTGGATTCTGGGACTAGTTCTTCGTCTGTTCGCCAGATGGCATGGCAAGCGCCGTCCTATACGTGGCTATGCCGATGTTCTCAAAAGGAGTAAAGTATTGTCACTCACTAGATAAAAACTTTGTGTTAACATCCAATAGTTGTGTTACGCGCAATAATACCCACAGCAAAAACCGTTCTAGCTTTCAGATCCGGCTCAGATTCACAATAAAGTAGACGCCTCAGTCTTAACAGGCAGGTGTCATAAAGTCAAGCCAAATTGTTTCTTGAATAATAGTTATGCAACAACAAGTTGACGAATTGCTATCAAACCTGACGAAGCCATGCATTAATGATACTAAGCCTAACTGTTTGTATTGCAAAATCATGTTACATAGAAATATATTAAACTATTCTAGCACCTTGACCACGCAATTCTATTTTAATGAACGACAATGTTGTCATATCAGTTTACCATCATCTTATTAAATCTTCTTTCTAGATTTTTGTATTGCAATTGTATTAATATTATTGTACTTGTGTTTATATAATAATAATAATCAACCTCTATGGCGCCTATATCCTCAGGATCCTGAACTCAGATGCGCAACAAAACAGAATCATTAAGCATAGTTATGAACAGGGACGCGCTAGTCATTATCAGAACGAGGGGCAACCGAAGATGTATGCATGGTGGAAATGTAATTTGGAATAAATATGACGGTGTTACATTCTCCCCCGCCCGCTCCACTTCCAACACACACAGAAGTGGAAGATGTCGAAGATGACGTTGCTCAGGCTAGCGACGAGGCAGCGCAAGTTACCCACGAAGCAGCACAAGTTACCCACGAGGCAGCGCAAGCCCAGGGGACTCGCCAATGGGACGCGGGGCGACCTGCCAACTGGCCGATGGTTACGCTACGTCGTCGTGTCGAAGAGCGCGGCATCAAACTCCCGACGGGAAAGAAGAAGGCGCAACTTCTACGAATGTACCTCGACAACTTCGGCGGCGACGACGAGATGGACGAGTCAGTAACCGTGGCCGCGCCTATGCCTTCTGCTAGTGGCAGCGCTGACCGCACGGACAGGAAGCCGACGCCAACTCCACCGCTGACGACGCATCGCCGCTGATTTGAGGGTTCAGCCTAGTTACATTTCCCATTGGTGGCCATGTTAACCTTTTGCAAAATTATAAGAAAGCGTGACCATCAAAAATTCTAAAAGTTTTCACCAGCCGCTGTCATCATCCCACTGACATGCTGGTCGAGTTTGGTCAACATTTCTAACTCTTGTAATATGCCTGTATGTGCGATACCCCTCAATGTTTACCAATATTGGCATGAATTACGACGCACACATGTCTAATCATCAAAGACATCACAAATATCCTTCCGCCTATTAAAATCATCTAAAAATCCACCATTTCACTCTCAACAGCTGCCGCCATCAAAACTTGGTAATGTCCCCGCACAAATGCACTTATGTCAGATCGTATGATTTTTTTAAAACGTCCTATATCCAAACTTACTATGCCCTACATTCATATATATATATATATATATATATATATATATATATATATATATATATATATATATACACACACACATATATATATATATATATATATATATATGGGAGATATACCCCACTGATGTATCAAAATGGTGCAACTGGATTAGAAGAATGAGCTGCGAGATTACTGCAAACTATCATATTTACTACCCGGCATAGGACTAAAAAATACGAGATGATGAAAATGATTTTACTCTTCTATTTTCAATTAAATGTTTTCATAAAGTGACCCATCTTAGGCTTTTTAATGTGGGTTTGATGGATTCCTGTATCTAAAACAAAGGTGTAGATACTTAAATCATTATTGTAGCCTTATGATTGAAGAAAACATGCCAAAAAATGCATACGTCACTAAAAATTGCACTTTTTAGCTTTTGTTCACAAAAAGTGAGATATCACAGAATCTTTACCAAGTCATCCCCCCCAATGTTTTCTTTCTCCAGAAACATATGGCCAAGATGGAATCCCCTGGGATCTGACAATATCACCAAAATACATGACAGTTTGCCCCACCCCTAGACACCCACTCACACACTCCCCCTCCCCCCTCCCCCTCCGATACATGCACACTCTGACACAATTCTGCCTATTCATTCTAAGGAAGCATATTCAGTTGGAGGATTGGCTTTAAAACCACATTACTTCAATACATTACAATACACACAATAGTAGACTATCGTAATACAACCTCAGCTTTGACAATAGATATGCAGATGACATAACAATTATGTCCACCGTGGTTAAGAAGCTACAACTCTCAACAGAAGAACTTCACACTGCCTGTAGGAAATGGGGTATGAAAATCAACTTCTCCAAATGCAAGGCATCACTACACTGGAGAAGTGTATTGTTTTGGAAGGCGAAGAACTTGAGACTGTGGGTCACTATGGCCTAGCTTTTAAGTCAGTTTTAAGGGAAGTCAAGTCATTTGTCCGCTGTTCCACTCGGTGAACACTTGTAATGAAAACAAGTAACCAATTAAATAAACTGGCTACCATCACCACTACATTCACTGGCATGATGTGTCACCAATTAGCCACACTTAGTGCAGTTCACCAAACAACTGTTCCTTTAAGTTATACACATATATACACACGACACAAACCCAGACCTTTCAAGTGGGGGAAAGGATTAATACCCCTCACATTTGGATCAGGCTCTTTATGTGTAAACATTACCACTGTACAGATGTGTTATTTGTGAGAAATCACACTAACAATCAACTCACATCACTGTATGTAAACATTACCACTGTACAGATGTGTTATTTGTGAGAAATCACACTAACAATCAACTCACATCACTGTATGTAAACATTACCACTGTACAGATGTGTTATTTGTGAGAAATCACACTAACAATAAACTCACATCACTGTATGTAAACATTACCACTGTACAGATATGTGTTATTTGTGAGAAATCACACTAACAATCAACTCACATCACTGTATGTAAACATTACCACTGTACAGATATGTGTTATTTGTGAGAAATCACACTAACAATCAACTCACATCACTGTATGTAAACATTACCACTGTACAGATGTGTTATTTGTGAGAAATCACACTAACAATAAACTCACATCACTGTATGTAAACATTACCACTGTACAGATATGTGTTATTTGTGAGAAATCACACTAACAATCAACTCATATCACTGTATGTAAATAAAAGGCAAAACACTAGCTATTTCCTGAGTGAAAACTGACAATGTGATCAAAACGACTGACAGAACAAAATATGTTGGGCATCTTAAAATTTGCTGCAAACTTACTAAAATATCAGCGATGGTAAAAATGTGTGTTTGCAGTGACCCATTGTAAATATATATCACAGAGGACGGAGCTTTTTTGATAACTTGGCTCCCAACATGCTAAACAATTACATATGGTCCATTAACAATAATGACCATTTTACAGTAATATGTGGTGAGAGAAAATTACTGAAAAAAAAGCAGGCAAATACAAATGTGTAACTCCAAGAATAAAACAAAACAATGTGCTCTTAATATTTCAAATAAATTCTAACTCGGCATATATATACCCAGCCACCTATGAAAACTAATCGTTGCTCCCTAATCACAACCGCAACAGTCGTCATTCTCTGGAGCTATAATTCATGAGTACATTCATTCAATATATTAATTCAACCAATGATATAATTTACACTGTGCACAGCCAGTTAAGTATGTTTAAACTGTGTGCCCAGACAAGTAATCTGACTGCATGGTCAGACACCAGAAAGGATGACACTGAAAGTGCTATGACTTGACAGTTTCTCCTTCAATGGTGTCTGCCAGTCAGACCACTCGTCTATCACAGGGTCATAGTGTTCAATGGCCGCCGAGTCCTCCTTGCCACCACTACTGCACCCTGCCACCAGTATGCTGCCCTGCCACATGACTGCTGGGGCATTGCTATGTCCCTGGCGCGGCCGACTCAGCCTCGTCCAGCTGTCAGTGGCTGTGTCATACCGGAGACATGACCGGCTGAAGCCTCCCACCAGGTAGATACACCTGGTCACAGAGACTGCAGCACCAAGGTCACACACCTCAGGCATGTCCGCCAGGGTGAGCCAGTTGCCTGACACAGTGTCATAGGCCTGTGTGCAAGACAAATTCTTATTGTCTGCACTGCGGCCACCGAACACAAACACCCTGTGGCCGTAGCTGATGGCCGAGGCGGACGACACCGGCTGTGGCATGTCAGGTAGAGACGACCACTGACGTTGCTTCAGGTCAAACCTTTCCACAGAACCAATCGTCTGGTCACTGGCATCTTCCCCGCCCACTACATATACATAGTCTCCAAGAAGGACACTGCAGTGAAAGCAGCGTGCAGTGGCCAGTGATGGCATCTGTGTACTTTTCTTGTTGACCAGGTCCAGCAGCCAGCAGTCGCCCCTTACCCCACCTTTCCACCCGCCTGTCAGCAACAGCAGGTCACTGGCCAGCTGACACACGTCATAAAACCTGCCGACTGACTGTGGTAGCTCCATCAACAGCTGCCAACACTTAGAACTTTCCACCCAATAGTGGCACAGGTTGTGGTCCTCATCCCCTTCTCCATTCTTCCGGTTAGTTATTCCCCCTACCACTAGGAGGCTCTGCTTGGGGCTGGCGTTCGGCCATGCCATAACCGTGTTGTCAGACGAGGCTGCAGCAGAAGATGTGAATTATGATTAAAACAAAGACACATCAAGTATCAACAACAGTGAGAAAGGATAGATAGGAACCAGTTTCTGTAGAGGATGCACACATGTATTCTGTCCCAAGACATGTTGGACTTGAAGTGGCAACAAAGAGTGCAAGGAGACTCCACAGACCTAACTACTGCTATAGCTACACCTCATTATTATCATTAAGTTATTTATTTAATTTAATGTTTATTTGCTAAAGGGGAGAAAGATTGATGGCCACACAGAGGTTTCTTTCAAATGCTGGGAACTCTGTCAAATAATGGGTGATAAACCCAAACCGTAATAAAAACGCAATAGAACTGTTTTTATATATGGGGAAACAACTTCTCGTGCAGGAAGATATATACAAGCAGTAAAGTAATTTTCTATGAATTTGATCAAACTATTTAAGAGATTCTAGTGCACAAAAAACATTTTTATGACAATGACCAATCTTAAAATAAAAAGTGGGAACTTTTCAAGATGACCATAGTTAAAGTCACATGAAATTCCCAAGCCTAATGAAAGAAAGTTGGACCACAGTAATTCAACTTGCCGCCACACATTGATTTGTTGTTTGACCTTTGAACTAAATAAATGTTTGAACTCAATTAGACCACACTAGATGAACATTCTATAATGTTGTACATGAAAGTTTACCTTCAGCAGTGTTGCTCTGAGCCCGTTCACTTCTGACCTGTTCTTTCAGCTGGCGCAGTTCATCTGAAGGTCATAAAAGTTCACGTCAGTATTCATGTTTCATCACCTTGGAACAATCTTATCCCAAAATACATGATTGTTCTTTTTATGGGCACGCATGATCATATAAGGTGTGTAGTTTAACTCCAATGTTTTACACCTGGACATTCAAGAGGTTTACACAGATATAAAGGTTTTGTAGAATGATTGTGTGCTTTGATATCAAATAATTACAATAATAACCATACATTCTACAACTTCCTACATTTCCATAATCTTATTTAAAACTCCATCCTCAACTGATTTAGCCTATCACGAATCCTGTTCGTTGATGTCCTGGTATGTAGTGTTTGAATAATCTAAGTAATATTAAGTAATATCCACAGTCGGCTTAATAATAACGTGCGTATTTTTGTTCAAATCATAGAAAGAATTGACTTTAGTCGTTAGATCTGGCAAGGTTAAAAGACTTTAGGGGTCAAGGCTGATCATAGGCGTGACTACCATCCTCTCGCCGATCACATGACAAAGTTATGAAATTTCACCAAGGGCGAAATTCGTGATGTTTCAGTGTTTCCATTTTGACTTCAATAAATGCTGGATCAAGCATTAAATAATGTAACAGTTTGTCTGATGATTTAAAAAAAATTGCATATAGAAGTTGCGCAAATAAGCTAGGATGTCATAGTGGAAATTAGGTAGGTTTGAATTTTCCCAAAATGAATTTGAAATGAGACGAGCAAAACCATTGAATTGAGGAAGGAGCTTTAACTGGCTGTGTAAGATGTGTTATAATGTTAATGTTATATAAAGTGTGTTAAATCTATGTTGGTGTAAATAAAACTACCTTCAGCAGCCTCTCTTCGCTGCTTTTCACATCTGACTGAATCTGTTAGCTCACAGATGACCTCTGAAATTAATACAATATTTATTTCTGGATTCACATTTAATCAACTTTGAATAATCTTTATTATATTGTAGAATTACAGTACTTATAATTAATAATATGCTGATAATCCTGTGTTTGACTTTAGTAAAGTGCATTGTTTTTATGTTTTCCTTGTAAACTGTTTCTGTTCGACAGATGTTCAAAACAGCAGATTGTGCTGTAATATTTTCCTGCACATGATTGACCTCATTCAAGGTTGTCTTGGTACTAATCTTTACCTACTTTCCTGTGACAGGGTATGTTAGCAGGATTTAATTCGTAGACATTTTTTGTAGCGCTATCATACTTCTGAATATAAACACCATGTCCTACAAATTTTTTTTTTTACTAACTTCACATGCGATTTATCATCACACTTTGACCAGATTTAATTATATAAACAACTTTCTTATCAAAATTCTTCATTATTATCAACAAGCTAATGTAACTGTTACATTCTTTCCCCACCTACTTGTACTATCTAATATATTAATATCAAATTTGGGAATGGTTTTAAAGATAATACACAGTCTAGCTATTTAAGACCATACCTGTATTACACAATTTAATCAAAACAGATAAAAGGTAGTGGAACAAATATAACAATGGACAAATAACAATGTTGAATTCAAATAACAACAAATAACAACTAGGTAATGTGCAATTATTGCGTTTGACAAGAAATGTACCGTTGCTTTTTTGAAGTTCTTCTTTCAGCTTTTTTATAATTTTTAAAGAGATTTTTAAAATGTAATGCTCCAAGAATATTATTACTTAACAAACGTTCTATCTATTGTAAATTGCAGAATGGCATAAGACATTACTTTACTTATAGATATATTTATGGTACAAACAATGTTACTGAATATATAAAGATGTCTGTTTCTTATTGTGGACCCATTCTAACATGTGTTCAAAATTTATAACAACAAATGTGTTTATATATCAACCCTCTGATAAAGCAAGCTTCACAAGAAATGTACCATTTTTACCATGCGTTTGATCAAAATTGCATGCATGATAACTATTATCTCGATATCTTCTTCAAATTGTTATTATTTGGTTATATTTTCCTCCAATTGTCATAGGCTATGTTCCATGATTCACTGGCGTTTAACAATCTTATTTAAATACCACATCAATTAATGATATGCACAAGCAAGGTTCAATCTTAGGATCTCGACCAAGTGGGACGATGGCCCATCTAGACTGTAGAAATGGGCTATTCTGGATAATATTGCACTGATTTTGCAGCATGCAAGTGTATGTCATTTTACACATGTACCAAGCACAGTATTTAGTGGGGCACGCACTAACTTTGTACACCTTCAGTTATGTAAGGTAATTGTCATCCCAGACGTTCTCTCATAATTTACAGGAACAACGGGGATTATGTCATATAATTCATTATTTGTACGATTCAGTTCAATAATATCAATGTTTTGGAAGCCAATACAACTCTATTTTACGAATGTGTTGGTTTTCCGAATAGTCTATTAGCTATAATTTGGTATACAATATTTGCATAAGAAATGTTAATATCCTGCTACAATTTGTCACTACAATTAAAGGACCCTCCTGAATTTGATTTTTTTGCTCAACTCATTACAAATTCATTTTAATAAAATTCAAACCAACCTAATATCTACCAAGACATGCTAACTGATTTGTGCAACTTTTTATGTAGATTTTTTTGTGTGAAATTACATTTTACTTACAAACTGTTTCTGTTCAACAGATGTTCAAAATATCAGATTGTGCTGTAATATTTTCCTGCACATGATTGACCTCATTCAAGGTTGTCTTGGTACTAATCTTGACCTACTTACCTGTGACAGGTTGTGTTACTAATCTTTACCTACTTACCTGTAACAGGTTGTGTTAGTAGGTGGCCTTCTATTATAAATCCATATTAGCTAATGATACAGTATTCAGCAAAATAATGAATAAGACATTATGTTTATGAAAAAAAATACATTTAATTCACAGACATGTTGTAGAGACATCATACTTCTGAATATAAACACCATGTTCAACAAATTGTTTTACTAATTCATGGGCAATTCATCATTATACTTTAGCAAGATTTAATTATAAACAACTTTCTCATCAAAATTCTTCATTATTATCAACAAGCCTATGTAACTGTTACATTCTTTCCCCACCAGCTTGTACTACTTAATATATTGGTATCAAATTTGGGAATTATATGAAAAAAGATAACACCCAGTCTAGCTATTTATGACCACAACTATATTACACAATTTAATAAAAACAGATAAAAGGTAATTGAACAAATGTACTAAAGGACAAGCTAATATGTTGAATTCATATAACAACCAGGTAATGGGCAATAATTGCATTTGACAACAAATGTACCGTTGCTTTTTTGAAGCTCTTCTTTCACATCCTGCAATTCGTCTTTCACCTGGCGTAAGTCGTCTTTTACCAGTCGCATTTGTTCTGAAACGAATTCAGTTTATTATTATTTTTACTATCGTTTCTTCTCAACTCTACAATATTATCTAAATACAATTTCAACAAACACAGATCTTTTCACCTAATTAGCTTTGACAATTTCTAAAGAGAATGAAAAATGTACAGCTGTAAAAATATATTATTACTTAACAAATGTTCCATCTGTTACAACTTACAGAATGGCATAATACATTACTTTACTTATAGATATATTTATGGCACAAATAATGTTATTGAATATATAAAGCTGTCTGTTTATTATTGTAGACCCACTCTAACACGTGTTTGTAATTTGTAACAACAAATGTGTTTATATATCAACCCTCTGATAAAACAATATACCATTGGAGCTTTGCTTCCAAGTTTGAGATGTTTCTCGGGCTTTCTGCAACTGATCCTTGAGGTAAGGGACTTGCTCTGAAACAAATGAAACCCACTCAATATGTCCACGGCGTATTATATAAATATACAGTAGTACCTGCCTTCAACGGACACTTCTGTATCCAAGCAAAAATTACCCCTCATCGGAGGGACAGGCATGCTGGAGTGGAGGGTTCAGTACTACGCATATATGGTAGACATGTGCAGATAACACATTATCAATTAACTTTATAAAACATAAACAGCCTGCACAATAAGGATATCACTGAGGTACATTACTACAAATAAAAAAACAAAAACATTTTACAAATCACACAAATTTTATTTACAAAAAATCAATAGGATATCACCACCAAAAAATCAACAGTACATTCCACCACACAAAAAAAAAATCAACACCAACAATTCAACAGAACCACCACAAATATTCAATAAATAAAGTCAGTGCAATAAATAATAAATAAATAAATAAAAGTCACCACAAAATTAAACATCATGACATATGCATCAGCCACACCAATCATGTGACAGTTCATTGTGGCTGAAAAAAGTATGTGATCTCTTTCTGCTTGGCCATAGCAGCTTGCCTAATGCAGTGCCCCCGCCTCCAGCATTCGTGCATCATTCTCATTCAGTGCAAGGTTCACAATGTCTTTGATATGCTGCATCGCATCTTGGGGTGTGATGAGTGGCCGAGTTTCTGGCTCCTCATCACCACTGTCATCATCCTTCTCCTCCGTCTGCCCTTTTGCCTTTGCCAGGAGGACAGCTTCCCAGTCGTGACAGCTGTGTATGTTGTGACCGTGGCATCGTCCATGGCGATGTATGTTTCCCAAGACACATCATCCAACAACTCCTCGTATTCTTCACCTGGATACTCCAAGGGATCAGCTTCAGCATCCACCTGACCTCCCACCACTTCCTCCACAAACCCACGCTGGACAAAGCACTTGCTGTTGGTGCTCCCAGTCATACTGCACCAAGCCAGCCACAACCAGCTGATGGCGTCCATCACATCGACCTGCTTACTGAGTTCTGTGGCCGTAGTCGCTGAGTCCATCCCAGCAAGAACATGGCACACAAGACGCTTCCGGTAGTGCGCTTTCAGCATCGCAATGCATCACATGGCTGCAGACAGGAAGTCGTGTTGGGCGGCAAGAAGACAAGCTTGATGTTGGACAATTTCACGTCTGGGTGAGCCACGCAGTTGTCTACGAACATCAAAATGTTGCGCTTCTGGGCCTTCATCTTGCTGCACAACACAGCCAGCTTCAGCATCTAAGGGCCTAACTTGACCTTAACACTATGTGTCCATGCCATCTTAAAATTAAATTCACACATAAAACACCAAAATGCACAGCATCAGCAGTCGTATAAATTACGTAAATAAAAAATTCCATCGTAACACATTTCAACAGATGGTATGGTTTTGATTGCTGTGAGGGACTGACAAGATTTACGAAAGAATTTACTTTACTGATTCTCAGTTTAAAGTTTCGTGGTATTACTGGACCAAATATAGAAGTAAACAAAGTAAAATTCTAAGTAAAAATACACCTGTATTATTGTGCCACCGACAGGAAGTTCCTCGCATCTACCACCCGACTCCCATTCTTGTGCTATGGATGGTGGCTCTTTCTTGGCGAATTCATGCGATTTGCGACTTGCCGCAACCACACATAACTCATAATCACAACAGATTGACACGACTGGCCATTGTCTAACCTCTTCAAAACATCGACACGATGCTCTAAACTAAGAATTTTCCTCTCGTTCTTTGATGAATTTGCCATTTGTAACGTCTATCTTTTCGAAATCTCCAACTCTAACTATGCAGTTCAAATTTGATAACCATTTAGGAGTCAGACCACTGTTGAGAATTATAACTAATGTGATGGTAATTTACACAAAATTAGATTTATGTGGATCTCTGATGTTTTTTCAACAAAGGTTCTTCATTTAAAAGCTGCTGTTTAAAACAAATTATTTTAGCTATAACTTATCAGTGGACAAATTGTAATTCAAGTAACTGTAATGCGAGTAACCAACTATTTTGACAACTACAAGACAGAGAACTAGAGAAACACTGTTGGACATTCTTCTTGCAGTGCTGTGGTTGTATCAGTAAGTTAGAGCTCAAGACCCTCAAGTTGTGTGTTATTTATGTAACTAGTGACAGAGAACTAGAGAAACACTGTTGGACATTCTTCTTGCAGTGCTGTGTTTGTATCAGTAAGTTAGAGCTCAAGACCCTCAAGTTGTGTTTGCACAAGACAAGTTGGATCTTTGGTGGTACAAATTTGCATCATGTCATTTGTAGGCATGGAGTGGTTTTGAGATATTTCGAAGTACTGACTTAAGTCAAATCAATGACCATGTCTCTGTGAAGATCCTGCGTTGACTTTTAGTGACAACGCTGCCTGCTCACGATGTAGACACACTTGGACGACCATGTTGCATTTCTATTAGTGGTCAGATATCACAGTTGTATTTACTGGTGGATGTCAACAAACATGATACAGTGGGCTACACTTAACAGAATCACTTCGACGGAAACAATTTAATTCTATTGTTAAGCTGCTGACTCACTTAAGAGGAGCATTTTAATACAGCAGGAATAGGGAATGATTCCGTCCCAGCCATTTTGATTCTACTAAACGAGTGATTCTGTTATTCGCGATTCTATTAAGCAGAGCCCACAAAAAGAAGCAACAATGAACTATGGATGATACTGTCAGTGTTAAACACTCACCACTTCGGATGTACCCAGTTACGTCCGTCTTCTTCAGCTCCATGTATGCGCCACAAAGTATTTCGTACATGTCGCGGGACTGACAGCTTTTGTGTTATTTCTCCATGACTCAAGGACAGCAAACGTGCTAGTCACCGTTCCCACAGAGCCACTGAATATCTCTTGGACCGCAGAACGTGTCATCCCCAAGAAGACACCGAGCTGAACCAGTTCATCAGAGGTTAACTCGTGCCGAGCAACCCTCATCAAAAACTTGTCAGTCAATGGTCCTAACAAAAAGATGTACACAAATTGTCATTACATGCTTAGTGTTTGATGCTTGAAAAATGTTTTTATAGAAATATAATATTAGTGGTGTGTCAACCGCACAACAAATGGAGCATATAATTTACAAAATTACATGTTTGGTGGATGCTTTCCAAGCTCTGGGAAGAATTTAAACTATGGATGATCTATTATTTCATCCTCAAGAGCCAGCAGTTACCACTACACTGGAATATATCCTACACAATGTACCAGACTTGTTGGCAAGTCACAAAGTGACAAGTCAATGCATCATCTGCAAGTCATATCAAGTCTCAAGTCAATGACTTCCAAGCCCAAGTCACAAGTCAATGCATCAGCATTAGGACCTATATTATTCTTAATTTATATCAATGACTTGGACGACAGTATAACAAGTAACGTACTGAAATTTGCGGATGACACAAAACTGTTTAGAAAGGTTAATACTGATGGTGATAAACAACATTTACAAAACGATCTAGACAGATTAGTGAAATGGTCTGAGAAATGGCAGATGCTGTTCAATTTTGGGAAATGTAAATGCCTACATACAGGACATGGGAACTTGAATGTAAACTATAAAATGGGAGATACTGTTCTGGGTACTACTGTAAAAGAAAAGGACTTAGGAGTTACAATAAGCGCTGATATGAAAGTTTCAGAGCAGTGTGGTATTGCAGCTTCAAAGGGTAATCAAATTCTTGGATTGATTAGAAGAAACATAACATACAAGGGAAAAAAGTTAATTGTACCTCTTTATAAAGCAATAGTTAGACCTCATTTAGAATGCTGTATACAAGCATGGAGACCATATCGTAAGAAGGATATAGATACGCTTGAACGCATACAAAGGAGAGCAACTAAAATGATTCCAGAACTTAGAGACCTTAGTTATGAAGAACGCCTGAAAGAATGTGGTTTAACAACTCTAGAGACAAGGAGGTTAAGAGGAGATCAGATTGAAGTTTTTAAGATATTGAATGGGTATGAAAATATTGATAGAAATATGTTTTTCTCACTCAAGAAGGATAGCAGAACTAGAGGACATGAGGTAAAATTAGTAAAGGATCAATGTAGATTGGACATCAGGAAGCACTCGTTCTCACAGAGGACAATAAATGAATGGAACAAACTGTCTACAGATTGTGTAACTGCTAGCAGTGTGAATATGTTTAAAAACAAGGTTGACACATATATCAGGAGGGCGGGTTATAAGTAGGTGAACATTGTTGGACTCTCGATAAGCCAATGGCTTCCTTGTCCACTTGCCATCTGGGCCTTTGGCTTGGATGGCAAATCTTGTTAAATCTACTAAGGATCATGTTTACATCTACTGGGGTATCTATATATGACATCGCTATAGCAGTAACTGCAGTACTACACTGACAGATTGGCATAACAGAGCACCTCAAACGGTCTATTAAATTCACGCTTTCAACTTTCCTCGCTGTTCCGTGTTGCACTTCCACGACAAGAATGGCAGTTTATATTGTAACCAGTACATAATAGGGCAGTGTTATTACCTCTTGTCACGACAACAGCAGCTCCGGATGCGGCGGTAGCACCGACAATTGTTTTTTGGGGTTGAGCCATGTCTAGTCTGTAATACAGATATTCACATCATGATAACTACCATACCAGGGTATTATACGTTTTAATATTACTGCATAGCCGGATCATTCTGTTTCAAATCAACCAATTTTAAAGAAATGTAAAAGTTTGTCTCAGAATGTATTGAAATTTTAACTAATGACTAAATGGGTATACTTGAGCACTGCTACCGAACAAAGAACTATGTCTAAGCACTTACAATGCAAATTGTCCTTAATGGCTAATGTGCTGTACTAATCTAATGTCGTGACCAGTCCAAAATACCGGACACCCAATGCCACCAAATATGCCGCGTGCACAAAAATGTTAGCTGCTCTTTAAAGGTGCCTTCTCAATAAATTTTTTTGCTAGTCTCATTTCAATTAATTTTGCGAAAAAAAATTAACTACCTAGTAACCACTACAACATGCTAGCTCATTTGTGCAACTTTTGTATGTATTTTTTTTATGAAATCATCAGACAAACTATTAAATTATTTAATTCAAGCATTAAGTGAAGTGAAAATCGAGGTTCTGAAAAATCACAATTTTCATCCTTGGTGAAATTTTTTAACGTTGTCATGTGGTCGGCGAAAGGACTGAAGTCACACCCATGATCAGCATTGACTCGCACAGTGTTTACCATTTTGGATATCCACTATTTTGATCCTAACCAGATCTAATGACTGAAGTCAATTCTTTCGAATATTTGAACAAAAATATAGTGAAAACTGTGTTTACTTTGATAAAAGCTATAACATAGTGGAAACTGTGTTTACTTTGATAAAAGCTATGTGTTTTCAAATGTACGATCTATCCTTTCGTATAGACAGTTCGCCATAATTCGGAAGACAAAGAGAAGACGTGTCAACACCATCTTGCCCCAGGCCTGGGATAAGAGCCCCCTCGGGCCAATATTATTATATTTAATTCACATACTCACCAATGGGGACATTTTATGTGCATGCATTAGATTATTGTATATGTTAGTTTCTTAGTATATTTATGGTTATTCTTTTAGTTTCACTTGTTATTGCTGAACTTCTTTAAAGTATAGTTCTTAAGATTTTATTTTTAATATAATTGTATCAACAGTTTTTTACAGTTATATTCTTAGTCTTATTTGTATAAATGAATATATTTAAAGTAGTTTTTATAATTTTTTAGTATAGTATATTTAATTTTGTTAGTAGTTTCATGATCATTTTCTTACATTTACTTATATTACTAATTATATTTAAACTAGCGTTATAGAATATTTTAACATGTTTATTTTGTTAGCATTTCTCTTTTATGTTTAGCATTTGTGTAGACTATTCTTAGTATAATTATTCTCTTGGCAACTTATGGCCTGTACAATAGTACTATGTATGTAAAACACCTGAGAGCAATCTCGATTGATAGGGCGCCATATAAGTACTTTTATTAATATACTGTTAGTATTGTCAACAGTCACTTATGTTTTGGTATGACATACTATAGCCATACTCTTTTGGTCTTCCAAAAGAGACATGGCGGCGAATGGCGAAAAAAGAACGAGATGCGTTTGGGTGGACATCATGGGCAGAGGCAGCTCAGAGTGCGGCTGACAGGGTGGAATGGCGGACTATTGTGCATGCCCTATGCGACACATGGCGCCCGCTGCAAGGGACCCGTAAGTAACTATAACCACACAACAATCGTATGCTGGCATATGTACCTTGAAATAATACGTTATGAATAACTATAGCCATTTTCCCTTATAGAGGGTGTGCGTGTGACATCACCACTTTTGTGATCTGCCATCTTGGAGTGCACGCGTGGAGTACTAGGGCCGCTCGCACTGTGAATGTTCAGCGTTGTTTACTGTTGTTTAGTGCGGCACTGCACCAAAACTAGCACTTGTATTGTTGTATTGAGTGTCTTTGTCAATAGTATTGTTTAGTGCGGCATTGCACCAAAACTAGCACTTGTATTGTTGTATTGAGTGTCTTTGTCAATAGTATTGTTTAGTGCGGCATTGCACCAAAACTAGCACTTGTATTGTTGTATTGAGTGTCTTTGTCAATAGTATTGTTTAGTGCGGCATTGCACCAAAACTAGCACTTGTATTGTTGTATTGAGTGTCTTTGTCAATAGTATTGTTTAGTGCGGCATTGCACCAAAACTAGCACTTGTATTGTTGTATTGAGTGTCTTTGTCAATAGTATTGTTTAGTGCGGCATTGCACCAAAACTAGCACTTGTATTGTTGTATTGAGTGTCTTTGTCAATAGTATTGTTTAGTGCGGCATTGCACCAAAACTAGCACTTGTATTGTTGTATTGAGTGTCTTTGTCAATAGTATTGTTTAGTGCGGCATTGCACCAAAACTAGCACTTGTATTGTTGTATTGAGTGTCTTTGTCGATAGTATTGTTATTTGTGAAATACGGTTAATCTTTATGGAGTATTTGCTTGCGGGAAGTAAGCTGACAGAGACAGTCATTTGGTGTACTACTGACTACCAAAAATTTGTCTAACCCAAGGGGAACAGCCGTCAGATGAACGATAGTGTGCCTGGCTTTCAAACATAGGCCGGCGTGATATTAAAATGTTGAACTATCCATACACCCGTGTCTGCTCATTACATTTAGTGAACAGTAAGTAATATCACTAGGCAAAGTATTTAAAGTTGCACCACTAAAATGAAGTACCCTGTAAGGTTAACGTGTGTGTAGTGCCTCTGGTGTCTGGATCCGGGGCTTATTTGTTTTTAAATGTATGTCTGCATATGTGTTCGTGATTGATTAGCAAGTTTATAAACATTGAAACCAAAATATAACACATATTTTTAGAGCAGCTTGTAAATGTAATTTCAAACATAATCTTCCATTCAAAGTTTCAGTACATTTAAAGAAATAATTTAAAGTTTACAACGTCGTAATGGCCCACATGGGCTTTGATGTCAACAATGATGGCAACAATCAAAATGCCTGCATTCACTAATGGGAAAACACAAATGCCAGAACCAATTAAAAAAAAATCTAGTGGTTTTGACAACATTGACCCATGCATTGTTAAACAGGTAATACAGCAAAATGGGGGCAGCCGTGGCCAGGGCTGGGTCCAATTACACAAAATTATATCAATTACAATTACATTAATTTTTTTATTTCAATTACAATTACAGTCATAATTTTCCAAATCAATTACAATTACACTGTTTCAATTACAATTACATTATGCGGAACCAAATATATTCAGCATTTGTTAATTATGTATTTTTGCACGTTTTGCTGAATATAAATATTTTGCACACAATTGATAAACAAATATAATGGTAATGTTTGTACATTTTGTTGAACATTGACTTTGAATTATACTAAATAAAAAGATAACAGTTTAAAACATATTTCCGTTATATCAAAATACAATGCAGTATCCGGACATAATCCTACAGGACATATTCCTTACAGACAAAATCACAAAATATGAAAAGTTAACAAAATCCCACAGGACAAAATACAAAAATGTGAAAATTGGACAAAATCCCACAGGCCATAATACAATATTTATTTGTAGCTCTTCTCTAAGCATCCTTTCTAGTTTTACAGACATTTATCTGTGTGCATTTCTTACATTTTTCTTCCGAAAATACTAATAATAGCATATGATGTGTTAAGGTTGTAGCTCCTGCTCTAAGCTAACATTCTTAATTGGTCTGCCCTTTGCTTTGTGTGAGTTGGGAATGGGGAGAGAGGCCATATAAATGGTCTTTGCCACCTGACCTGTCTCCAACCCACCACAACACAAGGGGTGTAATTGGCTTGCTAACTCTGCAATGTTTCACAGAGCTGATATTTTCTGAAGTAATATCAGGCTACAGGTCTTTCCATGTTGTTTGAATACCAGCTTAGCCTTTGTCTGACAATGTCTGTGCATTGTTTATTGCTTCCTGGCTGTTACCAACTTATTGAAAAGGCTAATCACTAAGGCTACCCACCACTAGCACCACTGACCAGTACCCACCAGACAGTGAAAACTTAAATATAAATATATAAGCAGGTGTTATTATTATTAGTCTTGATTTTCAACTCATGTGAGACTTAAATTATATTTTTATTGACAATTCGTTCAGGTAGTTTGTAATATGAAATGTATGAGGCGTAATGCCTGGGGAATGACTTTACCTTACAGCAAACTGCAAATCAACTAACTCACATCTTCAACAGTTCATTTCTCACTGGTATCGTTCCCAGCAAGCTAATGATAGCTATGGTTATCCCTTTATACAAAAGTGAGAACACTGAACTATTCACAAATTACAAACCAATTTCTATCCTCCAATGCCAATCAAAAATACTAGAGCGCCTAATGTACAAAAGATTTCATAATTTCTTAGCATACTATAAAAAACAATACGGATCTAAGGAAAATTACTCAACATATATGGCAATTGATTTGGTTGATAAAATATCAAGCAACATTGACACCAAAAAACATAACATAGGCATTTTTCGTGACCTCAGCAAGGCTTGACACAACAGATCATAACATTTTAATAAATAAACTCCAGTGCTATGGTATAACTATAAGGTACTGCATGTGACTGGTTCAAAAGTTATATTGACAATAGAATACAATATGTTTCATATAACACAACAAACTCTGAGTGTATGAAAATAACATGTGGAGTTCCACAACGATATATATTAGGTCCATTACTTTTCATTTTATATAAATGCTATTGAAAATGTATCAGATGTCCTAAATCCTATACTGTTTGCAGATTACACAAATCTGTTCCATGCTCACACAAATTTTGACACTCTCATTGAACTACAACAAATCTCAACATGGTTCCATATCAATAAGCTTTCATTAAATAAAAAAATATATAATTTTAAAAGGGGAAAAATACAATAGTGACAACGCCTTAATAAATGGAAACAAACTAAAGCGTGTTAAATAAAAAAAAATTCTAGGAACATACATAGATGAACACTCGAGTTGGTCAACACATATTGATAACTTATAAAAAAAATTCAAGAAATGTAGGAATGCTTAACAAATTTAGGCATTTTCTTCATATATCCATAATGAAAATCATGTTATGGGCGAATTAATATACCACAAATAAAAAACTAAAGCTACTACAGAAGAAAGCTATAAGGATAATTACACAATCTCACTATATCTCCATTCAGACTCTCTATTCTCAAACTTAAAACTTTTAAAATTAGATTATCTCTACAAACATCAATTAGGTATTTTTATGTATAAATCCATTAATGGCCAACTCCCAGATTATAGCATGTCATCAATGTTCTTGGAAACAGGAATAGAAACCGAAATGGGTATTACATCCAGCACATGAGAACAAAAACAGGAAATTTACAAAAAATTATTCAGGACCAGTATTCCGGAATGCACCTCAACAGTTACGGCAGCCTATATCCTTAAACCAGTTTAAAAGAAAACTCAAAGAATTATTACTGTCAAAATATAATTAAATTCACATCATACACTTGTAATAAATTATAGCCACAACTCTAGCTATATCTAACTGCATGGCTAATGTTGACAAAGTGGCATAGTAGTTCTTACAATAGTAAATATCACTTTGTATACTTACATTGTATTACTTAGGAGTATTTAGCCTATTAATAATCATGAATTACACAGTGTATAAATGTTCACGTATCAGGTGGTATTATTTACATGGTAGAGAATGATCAGATATTAGTTAGTATTATTTAATGTACTAAAGTTTCAGTATTACTCACTACTGTTTAATATAATATTAATTCAGTATTATATAGTATATACATGTTCGTGTATTACTTAGCATTATTTAGTTGATTAGTAATCATGTGTTATATGGTATATCACTTGAATCAATAATTCAAAGTAAAAAAATCACATGTTGGTATTCAAACTGTTATCTCATAGGATTCAATCGAAACAATATTCTAAAAAGTTCATTATATATTTTATATACTGCTTTGGTTAATATAAGCATAAACATAGTTTTGGGTTTTGTTTTTTCTGTGTCATTATACCCTAGTTGGTCCTCGTCAAAAGCCTCAAGGGGCTTCCAGAAGAACTCCTCAGTTGCACATATTGTCTACTGAATGGCTCATAATGTGATGTAACTATGTGTTTCCAAATAAATTAAGTTCTAACAGTTAAATAAGTTATCTGGCAGTGACGGAACTATAGCTGAGCTGCAATTTTTTACCTGTTTTTGTTTAGCCGTTTTGCATTACGTCCGGGTCCAGACGTATATATCAACAGCCTATTAAAGTGAAACCAAACGCATTGTTTTGGGCCTTGCACATATAAGAATGCCTAAAAACTAACCATTTGAAACAATAATCACGAATATCACGCAAGTGGTTTAATTACTAGGAATCTGTTCTAAAAGTGCAAAATTCTGGTCTAATGTCATTTTTCGTGGAGGCTGACATATTCATCAGTGTTTGCAATTTTGACCAATCAGCGGCAAGCAGCCCATTAAAGCAGGCTGTGCATATTGCGTGTATTTTTAACGTGGTTGAGATGTGCAGCTGCATTTTAATTTGCTTTTATATTGGATTTACATGCAGCAAAAACGCTTACAATGCTGTACTGTGCTGCATTAATAAAAAAGTTATGCAATTTTAATCATACATTGATTGAAAGAAAACACAAAAATGAATCTTTTTCCTCTATACGATACAAACATTTTTCGAATTTATAGCGTATTAAAATCACAATATCTTTGGATGTAATAAAGATATATTAATAAAATAAGCAGCTTTTGGTTCCTTTACATTTCACCTTTCATTTAAATCAATTGCCAATGTTCTATCTTATCTAATTTTTCTTTGAAGTTCCTAATGTAGGTTAATTTTATTTTTTTTAGTTTTGTTTTTTCTTGGATATTTGTATATGCCAGTGCCTTTGTATGATCACACTGCTATTTTAACCATATACAGTCATCGTTTCTGCCTCCTCTGCTTGCGTTTGTCCTTTCGATATTCAGGGCAAAACCACTTTCCCTTTAGTTTAGCTCGGACAGCACGCCAACATAATATAGTGAAACCAGTCATGTCATGACTCATAAGTCATATTGGCAGCTTGCACTGTCACAAGCTTACCATGTCACCAGACGTATATATATGTTCCGAATGTCTACGTACCTTTGGTGAAAAGAGATACGTTAACAACGATCGAAATAGCTTCTTAGTTCCTGATGCGAACGTTAACTTGACACGTAACCGGTGTCAACGTAAAACAACTGCGCAAAGGAGTCGACTTCAAACCCTAGCGTGTGGTAGCAGCATCAACAATTAGCCAATCACAATGTATCGCAGGGGTGAGATGATGTTAGACTGGTGCCCAAGTCCACCGTGCGGCGCCACTTGTTACATGTGCATCCGCGCGAAATTGGACTGGCCTCGATTATCCAGGGTCCGCGCTGTGGCGCCAATGTTTGTCGCACACGTCTCTTCTCGGCGGATTCATGAATCCGAGCGAGAGTCGGATTAGCCTCGATTAGAGTCGGATAAGCGAGACTAGTCTCGCTTATCCGACTCTCGCTCGCCTTCAGAATTCGCCGAGAAGAGAATCTGGCCGCAGAAGCGTGGTCTCGTTGTTACCCACTGTCACCACTCCATTTTGCGTGGGCGTTCCCATGAATGTGCATCCGCCATAGAGTTACATCATTAATCACCCCCCTATAAACAAGAGCGACAAGCCAGCTCACTGCAGTGAAGCGGGTATGGACCACTGGCCGGCATTTCATTGCACGGCAGAAACAGTTGCATCCACTGCAAGACACATAGGGTAGTACTGTTTATAGTGTGAACATAGCATGTTAAAAATAGTTGTAGGATTCAGTTTTATAAATAATGTGTGCGTGCATGTATGCATATTTGTAACTCTTTTTATAAAACTCGACTAGATGTCAGCTCATTAATAAAAAAAAAATTCTTTATTAAGTCATCTGCATTTAATGAGGCTCTCCCCTTTTTGGTCGTCGTTTGCGTTTTCATCGTTGTATGAACCACTATCATATAACTCATTCTGTACACATTGCAACATTCATTGCATTCTATGTATTTGTTTGACAAACCATGTGAAAGGTTGCCTACTAAAACAATTGACAGCTTAAGTGCGAGAGCACATTTCTTTACATGAGGCGTGTCCTTGGGCTAGTTGGCCAGATAACATTCGAGAGATCTTGATCTGCAGGTGGAAATAGCTGTGATGGAGCAGCTGAGGAATGTGTTGGAAGATGGAAAAAGAATATTTTTGGGACCTTAGAGAATAATGTCCAACAGGGCTTAATGAGATTTTGATTTCTTGCAGTCATTAGCTAATACACGTATTATTAGAAAGTTCAGTTTCGATCATGTTTAGTGGTGCTACTGTTATTGTTAATATGTTATGATAGTTGATATGCAAGGTACATGGATATATTGTGCACGTAATATGGTATTAGGTATATATAGCTATAGTACTGTATATCTATAGATATATGATGAAGACTGGGTGCTGTACAGTATAAACACTGGGCCTCCAGTGGGTTCTTGCCGTGCAGCAGCATGGATGTCACTGGTCCATGCCGGCATCACTTTTACATGTGTCAACTGATAAGAGCTCAGCGGTCTTGTTTTACTAACGGGTGTTCTATTTATGTCTATGGCATCCGCACGAAATTGGACTGGCCTCGATTTAGACTCGATTATCCAGGCTCCGCGCTGTGGCGCCACCGTTTGTCGCACACATCTGTTCTCGACGGATTCATGAATCCGAGCGAGAGTCGGATTAGCCTCGATTAGAGTCGGTTAAACGAGACTAAATGTGACTAATCTTGCTTATCCGACTCTCGCTCGCCTTCTGAATTCGCAGAGAAGAGAATCTGGCCGCAGAAGCGTGGTCTCGTTATTACTAGAATGCAGAGAAGACGAAACAAAAGCCACAAAAAGGCAAAGCAAACTGGACTAAACAGTGACTGGGAAAAATTTAAGGAACTCCGAAAGCAAGCTACTAAACATTAGCAAAATCCTACAAAGACTATGTTAACAACCACATCGGAGACAGCCAGAAAACTAATCCAAAACGATTCTGGTCATTTATTAAGGCAAATAAACGAGAAAACATTGGCATCCCCACACTTCGAGTAAACGACCAACCAATAATTAATGATCGAGATAAAGCAAATGCCCTAAACAACCAATTTAGCTCTGTATTTACCAAAGAAAAGCACCCCATCCCCCAAATAGCCCCCTCTACTTACCCCCAACATCCCCCTTCTCGAAATTGGCATAGATGGCGTAATAAAGCAGCTGGAAAATCTAAACCAGAACAAAGCTACAGGCCCAGATGAACTCCCAGCCAGAGTCCTTAAAGAAACTGCAAAGCAGATAGCTCCCATCATCACCCAAATTTTCCAACAATCATACAACACAGGTAAACTTCCTAATGACTGGCTACAAGCATTAGTAACTCCTATACACAAAAAGAGCCATAAATCTGACCCAGCTAACTACAGACCCATATCACTAACCTGCATCCTCTGTAAAGTAATGGAACATATCATCCTAAGCAACATGTGGAAACACCTGCACAAGCATAACATCATTCTCCACTTCCAACACGGATTCCAGTCGGGACTGTCTTGTGAATCTCAACTCATTGAGACAATCCACGACTGGATGACTGCTATGGACAAGACCCAAATTGACGCAATCCTGCTTGACTTTGCTAAAGCCTTCGACAAAGTGCCTCACCTACGTCTTCTATCAAAATTGACCTCCTGCGGAATCACTGGAAACACTCAAAATTGGATCAAATCTTTTCTATCCAACCGCAAACAGAGAGTTTCAGTTAACGGTGCCCTGTCGGACATCACAGATGTCACGTCTGGTGTCCCACAGGGCTCAGTTCTAGGACCTGTCCTCTTCTTACTCTACATAAATGACATAAATAGGAACATCAAATCTTCTATACGCCTTTTTGCAGATGATAGTATTATATATCGTAAAATTTCTTCCAAAACCGACCACGAAATTCTCCAAACTGACCTAAGCCAACTCCAAACATGGTCAGACAAATGGCAAATGGAATTTAATGTATCTAAATGCGTCCACCTTCCAATAACAAACAAAACTAAACCCAGCACACACAAGTACTCGCTTTCTGGCCAGCCATTATCCACCGTATCCAGCCACTCATACCTCGGAGTAAAATTGGATTCCAAATTAACCTGGACAAATCACGTCACTGACATAACTTCAAAATCTTCGAAATGTTTAGGCATGATTAAACGAACTCTTGGCCCATGTAAACCCGAAGTTAAGCAAACAGCCTACAACATGCTAATCCGGCCAAAACTTGAGTACTCTTCACCCATATGGAATCCCCACACCTTTTCACAAGTTAAAAGCCTTGAAAGAGTGCAACACTCTGCTGCCAGATTTGTTAAAAATGATTATAGACGGAACACAAATCCAGCAGATCTAATTACTGCCCTTGGATGGCCAACCCTCGAACGAAGGCGTATTATCAAACAAGCCACTACCTTCTACAAAATTCTAAACAACATTATTGAGATCACCCCCCCCCCTCCAGGCCTACTAACTCGCTCTCGAACCCGTGGACAATACATAGCTCCCAAGTGTCGTATAAATGCAATGGTCTTTTCATTTTATCCCAGAGCCATTCGCATATGGAATATGATTCCATCAAAAATTACCAACATAAAAAACCCAAAATCATTTCAAGAAGCTATTATGGAACTCCCTTTCACCACACCTCCTCACCTAAACTGCCTTTAAAACACAGTGCTCAGCGTAAACTTATCCATGGTGTGGGTATGGAGACTGTCTATGTGTGCATGTGGCAAGGCAGCGACAGTATCCATACACACAACCAACCTATTAAAATTTTTCGTTAAACATCCTATACATAAAATAAATAAAACTATCAGATAAAAACCATTTCAGCAACATTAATGATACTAGTCTTCAAATCGAATGTACCACCCACAGCGCATGCGCACAGTCCACCACAAACTCCTGCGTTAGCCCAAGTTTGGGCTGTTTGGAGTAAACCACTTGAGACTTGAGACCGACTGTTACCACTCCATTTTGCGTAGGCGTTCCCATGAAGCGCCAGCAGCCAATCGGCGTAGTTATCGAGATGATGCACTAAACATTTTTTGCGTTATTTAATTTTCAGTCGGGCAGTTGTGTAATCAAAGTTTAAAGTTAATTCGAATTGCATCGTATAAACTGATAAAAGTTCACTCTGCATCCGGTTGAAGATGTGCGCGACAAACGGTGGCGCCACATTGCGGAGCCTGGATAATCGAGGCTAGGTTAAAATGGGACTGGAACTGGAACACTGATCTTCACCTTGACCCGCAAAGTTTACAAGCATGGCGGCTCTGCGTGGTAAGTCTGCTATAGGCAAAGTCAATCGCCCTACAATGTTTTTCTATCTGGCTGTTGCTACTAGTACGGCGAAGATCTCGCTCGGCCGAAACGTAAGTATTTTCATGAAACGTGAAACCTTACAAAAACGCCATAAACAGAGCAATAAACACGTCTTTCGTGTCTGTATGCATTCTTATATGTATATCACTAAAGTTACCTGACAATAACCATGTAAAAGTGTGAAATTATTACCTTTTTGTCAGAACGCATGTGCTTGTCAATGTTTGTTTATAACCGGATGTTGTTGTGAGCGAGAATAGCATGCGGGATTTCCATAGATCTATATAAGGTCACGCTAAGAATTGCCGTCTGCTGGCCATAGAGTTACATCATTAATAATGCCCCTATAAACTACTAACTTACTAACGGATGTTTTATTTATTTCTGTGCTGCTGGCCCATTCTGGCCTCATTCTACACGAAATCGCGTTTGATCATGTGACCCAAAGGCAACATCACGTGCACAGTATGGCGGCTAATTGTGAAATGTTTTCTATGTCACCGATAAAAGTACTCATAAGTAATTATTTGGAGCACATTTCTTCAGTTTCTTGACGCCCAATCGTCGGTTGTATGTCACGGAATACACATGTGAAACGGTTAGTGCGTATCGGTTTTAAAACTTAAGTTATTAGTTCCGTAGCCAAATGGCTACGGAACTGCCAAAATGTCGCTTTAGCAAATGCCCGTCCGGCCTTTCGCCCCAGAGACGAAGCGAATTTTTTTGCCTAAGTCTGCTATTGCGTTGATCCTCAAACAAATTTCGATTACGTAAAAAAGTTGAATTGGAATTAACATAAATTGAACGATTGAGAGTATGTTCATTTATATAAGTATTAGTGATACAAGAAATATATTTTATTACATTAGGCATTTTAAGCCGTTTAGAAATGTAGGAAAATCCAATTTTGGGAAAGAGTTCACACTTTTTTAAAGTTTGAGTCTTGAGACCTATTTCGACAATTGCACTCATCTATGTCCAGTGATTAATGATTGGATTAGAGTTAGACGATTGTATATATATATATATTTTAATGCATATGCGTATATTTATTTTTACTTAAAAACAATGTTGACATGTACTTTACACGACACAATCACAGCCGTATGTCGTATATTTTGTATGGTTTATTCTTAAATTATGCGCCACGTAAAAGAAAGACGCCCCGAGTACATCACGAGAAGTGGCAGAGTAGGATATAACCGTGCTGCAATGAGCACCTCGTTACATCCACCCCCTCTTGAATCTCCAATATCCCCCGGAGATTCACAAAATTAAACATCACAAGAACACAACCATACAACTATCTAGTTACAGTCACAACTACATGTTTTAATCACCATACCACACTCGTCTACTCTCACCCTGGCGTTACACTTGCTGCAGTGACCTACCCTTGGATATCTACAAGCACGTGGTTCCCTACGTATATTGGAATTATATCCAGCAGTGCGTCTATCACTACGCCGAGCAACGACCTCTTCCTCATCACTAGTGCCACTACTTAGCGGTACAGGACTCACTAACGGAGAGACACTGCGGGAAGTCGCCGACCCCGCATCTATCACCGCTATGACACCGTCTTCGGAACTGGATGGGCAGTCACGTGCACGAGGCCTTGTCTGGCGTAGACGAGGAGCAGTCGGTCTTGATCGATGCCGTGTGGGTTGTAAGTCTTCCGGGAACAACGGACGCTCGCTGATCTTCAGCTCAGCTCGGCCAACAGTCCGCTGGTTCCACTGTGTATACATTGTGTTGCCCATGCCTACTGACCACGCGATGCACTCGGTCTTTGCACGCATCTTGGATCTTGTTTCGTCCGGCAGGATGATTCCGGACGTAAACCAGTGTGCATACTTCTCCAGTGATGATCACAGTGGTGATGTGTATAATGCATCACTATTCATGATACTTTGTAATATTGCATTACCCGACTTAGCTATACACGTCATAAGACTATACACATTTTTCCTGATCAACATTTTGCAGGTAGGTAATCCCCGTGACACAAACATATAACTAGCACTACAATTCTTCGGTTCATTGCACAACAATCTAAACATATTATTGTATGCTACATATACTTTTCTAATTGATTCCGATTTATAATTATACCATAACCGACATGTATATAATGAAGTACAGTACGATTTAAACAGAGTACATTTTACATCTTCAGTACACATATAGAATTTTCGAATCAAGGCATTACCCTGAGCATAAATGCTCTTATACTGCCTAGCCATATCATCATCTGTTATACTGCCTGGCCATATCATCATATGTTATACTGCCTAGCCATATCATCATCTCTTATACTGCCTAGCCATATCATCATCTCTTATACTGCCTAGCCATATCATCATCTGTTATACTGCCTAGCCATATCATCATCTATTATACTTCCTAGCCATATCATCTGTTATACTGCCTAGCCATATCATCATCTGTTATACTGCCTGGCCATATCATCATCTGTTATACTGCCTATCCATATCATCATCTGTTATACTGCCTAGCCATATCATCATCTGTTATACTGCCTAGCCATATCATCATCATCACTGAGATCTTCAGTGAGAACATGTCCAAGATATTTACATTTATTAACTCTTGTCAATATTTCATCATTTAACACAAAGTTTGGCATATGTATATCTTTGAACTTTTTGCAGCAAAATATCATAACATTACTTTTGGTACTGTTGTATTTGATATCATATTCTAGACCATAATCTGAACAGACAGACAGCAACACTAATAAACCCAAGGATGAGGGATCCAAGAGCACTAAATCATCAGCATACATCAAATGGTTAATCAATGCTGCACCTATTATGCATCCAGCATTTACATTATTTAAATTTCTATTGAGATCATCCATGTAGACACAAAAAAGATACGGGGAGAGAATTCCTCTTTGATGTACACCATTAGTAACAGAAAAAACTGTCTGACACGATATACTTCCAGCGTACATACATTTTTTGAGTAGTATACCAAAATACTAGAATTTTAACTATATACAAGGGTATACCCCGCTTTATGAGTTTCTCAAATAGAACATAGCGATTTACACGATCAAATGCTTTGGATATGCATCCAAAAAACATGAATATACATTACTATTCAAACTACAGTATTTTAATACAACATCCTTGAAGGCATATATACACATATCTCTACTGTGTTTAGTTTTGAAGCCAAACTGATTGCTACATGTAGTCAAACTGTAAGCAATATGGTCATAAATTAACTTTTCAAAGACTTTGGACACAATACTAGCGAGAGCAAAGGGTCTGTAGTTACTCTTACTACATATGCTGGAACTTTTGTTTTTAACAATGGGCACACGTACAACAGATATCATAGATTCAGGTAAAAAACAATGGACAAATAAGCTAGTAAAACGCATAGATAACAGTGGAATTATTATGTCACTGCAATGTTTAAAGTTCTCCGCACATATACCATCCAAGTCACAACCCTTACTCTCTTTCAGATCTTTTATGGCCTGGATAATCTCGGAGTGTGACACCTCTGTCCATCTCATATTCAACATTTTTTCAAAGATTATTTATATCTTTGAATTTGTTTAAACAATTAAATAAATCCTCATAGTGAGATTTCCACATATTAACAATGTTGTGCGACCCTGTCACACCATCAATAACATTAGGAAGAGACAAATTACTATTATTCATCAGCTTAATTTCTCTCCAAAATACTTTGTAATTTTTACACAAAAGTTTTTAGCAAGTGATTCCTTCCTAAGTATTATCCTCATTATTTCTGATAAACCTCATAGCACCTTTAAACTTAGCTTTTGCTCTGTTTTTTTTTTATAAAAAAGCATATCTTGTCTAGGACTACCAGAGTTTTGCCAAAGGATATAAGTCTCTCGAGACACATCATACAAATCAGATGCAAATTCATTCCAGCCTGGTCGGTTGAGGTTGTTACCCTTGTATGTTTTCCATATCTTTATAGTATTCTGACCAGCAGAGGTTATTGCACACATTGTATCATCATAGTATTTGCTTAAGGCTTCTTTATTCTTTACTTCTGAACAATTGCAGTCTTTACACAGTAAAACGTCACTTGGTATCTCAACATTTCTCAGGTGTATTTCTGACTGTATACCATATTCATAGATTACATCTTCACTCAGAGCAGACCAATCAATTTTGTTTCCAATATTGTTGACTGCCCCATGATCAATGTCAGGAGCCAACTGTAAATCAATATTAACAGCGACCAGAATATGGTCAGACTGAACAGTACCATATAGTACACACATATTAGTCATAATATTGCTGCTATCTTCTGTAGTGATTAAGTGGTCCATCCATGAGTGACTGCCCCTGGCATCACTTACATATGTATACATTCCTTCTGGTAACTTAAGGCAACTAGTCCACTTATATTTGTACTGATTACAAAATTCTTTCATTAATACAGCAAAGTTTGTCTTTTTTAGCACATTAGCATTATAATCTCCAACTACGGTCACACAAGTACTGTCACATTCTACCAGCAGATTGTGAAGTTTTGTCAAACGATCAAGAATTCTTCCTCATTATTAGTTTTGTCATAAGGTAAATAAACATTAAATACATACATTTTCTTAGTGTCAGACACTATTTCAATACTAACAACCCAGTCATAATCATATTTATGTAGGATAATAAATTTATAAAATTTGTTATTCCAAAGGATAGCTACTCCTTCCTTTTTATGGCCAGTTGTTATATACAGTAAATCTTCATTAGGAGAATTTGATACTGCATTGAAATCCTTTCTCATGGCTTTGAGCTCCTCCTCTTGCTGTTTAGCCAACCAAGTCTCCTGGAGACACACACTGTCATCATCGCTTAGTAACTGCTCCACTTCTAATCTTTCATAATAGTAATTTGAACCTAATTTTAGTCCACAACACTTATAACTAAAAGCTTTAATAATTGTTCACTGAATACGTCCAGACTGAGTCCTCAGTTGAGTCATGATTCGCAGAAGTCAGAAAAGTATCTTTGTGCTGTATCTTCTCTGCAGGTCTATACCACCGAACATAAATACCTTCCTGCCATATATGGCCATCCATGAACACCTTGGGATCTTCCACTTCAGCAGATACATGGAATGAACTGTAGCTCTTGGGATGTTTCAACTCTAGTTGACTGATATTCACACTGATATTCAGCTTGCTTTCCAAGTATCGGTTCAGATCATTTGCACTCTGGTCTGGAGCAAATCAAGTGGCAAATACATTTGCCTTTCTTCTTTATTTTCCTGCAGCCACTATGCCGGCAACTTTGGCTGTGCCAATATCTAGTTTTTTTGTGTTTTTCACAGACGTGGCCGGGTTACGCTGTTAGATGGCTACGTTGGGTGCTGCGCGACGTTTGCTAGCTCTGCGTGCCACCATGCTCCACTGCTCGCCAATGGCAGTGGTGGTGTCCTTCTGCACTGGGATTGTAGCAGCTTTGCCTACATCAGTCACTGCCACAGGGTCAGTTCCACTGTCATGGATGCACAGCACGGATCACACGATTCTTATGCTGGGGTTTAGGTTGGCGTGTGTTACCATCATAGCAATCAGTGTTGTTCACATCGAAACTCTTACTTTCCAGTATGTCCACTCTTGACATTGTTTCTTTCCAAACCTTTTTCAAGGTCTCAGTTGTGGTTTGCTGGCATGTCATACCAGCCCTCAGCAATAGCACTTCATCATTCAGGCTCTCTATCTTTGTCAACAGTACTGACACATCTATCGAGTTGAACTTGATAGCAGGAAGATTTCCCAAGTTCCATGCCACAAAGCATGGAATTACATCAACATCAGGATCCAGTTCGTTTAGTCTCTTGACTATATCATCTTCTTCGGGCCATTCATGTTGAGTACCCTCGTGTCAATAGGACAAACCTCGTATAATTTCCTTTTGGCAACCTCAATTTCTTCACTTCCATAGTGTTTACTACACAGATGAGTAATTGTCTCCGAAGGCAGCAGGTTAATTTTGTTGTGGACAAAACACAGGAGCTTGCTTACCTCCACAGTTGGGATTCCATCTTTGTTTACACTTTCATACACACATGATTCCTGTGAATCATGCACATGCTCAGTACGTTCTGAATCACTTCCTCCCGCCTTGTGGATATCTCTTCGGATTTCTGTTCAAAACCACACCAATCGGAGATCAGATGTTACATGATCATGCTACCAGAATGTTCTCTGAGTGTCCATGTACTCGTGCAAGGTATCAATGGGCACAATGCCCAGATACCATATAAATTGCAGACAACAACACGAGCAAATCCAATTGGGCACAGATCAGTATTAGCGCATGTGTGCATAATAAAATAGCCATTTATAATTATCAATATTTGAATCAATAAATGAAAAATTTCTTTGCCGAGAGTTCCTCAGATGAATGTCATTTGACAATGCAGTTGTCATACTCTACTGCCAGGTCAGAAATTGTTTGAAGAAAAGTAAATTTGGGGGTAGAAAATAATAAAAAATGACATTTATATGAAATCTGTTATTTATCAACAACAGTTTCAAACGAACCCCGTTTTGTACCAGAAATACCAAAAAAATATTTCTAGCCAGAAACACACTTCTTATAATGTGTATTTTTATTGATCAAAATGGGGTTTAATGGATACTGAACATTGGCACGTTTAATAGTGCAGACAATTGATTGAACATATCACTATATGTCAACACAGCCAGCAAGCCATGCAGTGCCAGTGGCCAGCATTCGATATTCCAAGCAATATCGAACTTGATCTCGCTTACTTAGTCTCGCTTAATTCTGACTTGTGTTGACGTCACACACTGCACCAACCTCAGTTTAGCTGTCAACATCTGTAAAGAGAGTACTACATCAAGAGTAACCGAAATAGCTAATTTTTCCTCTCAGTCCTCTGTTTCTTGCATCTAATAAACAAGACCGGTTATTTTCCTACATTGACGTATACTACACATGTTGAAACCAAGGAGGTTACCATAGTGAAATGAAACATGGCAGTGACACATCAAAAATTGTAACGCGAGTATCCAAAAAATAGGTAACGCGAGTAACCAATGCTTTATCGTAGTAGAGCAGTGCCAGTGTTGAATAACTGGCATATTTTAAAGTGCTATGTCAATCCCTGGAATATGATGGGTGCACCTTATCAAAACAAACTGATTCCAAAGCAGTGCCGTTCACCCTAACAATGTTAGGTGACTGCTATGTTGTTGAATACAAAGATTAATTGTTCCCAGAAGTGACTGGCATGTATGCTCACATCAGAATAACTTCTTGGTATCAGTGATGACCAGCTGGACATTACTGGAAAACACTAAACCAGGGGGAAGCATTTATTATGGGATGTACAATGGGTAAGGCCCTGTGTGAACTTGATGTTGCATGAACATTTCAAGTTTTCTACTGCTTTTTAGAACGTGAGCTGAAATATTACTGTTGTGACTGAGGGAACTTGAAATTGACATTACACCAAAAAAATTTTAGTTATTGACAAATTACCTTCATATGACTAATTTGTTGGTAATTCATACATATTAGATTTGTGTGGGCCTCTGATGTTTTTTTCAACAAAGGTTTAACATTTAGAAACAGCCATTCTTTATAAAATCTGTTGTTTAGCTATTACTAAATAGCAGACAATTTGTAACATGAGTAACCGTAACCGTTCTTAATATGACAACCACAAGTTTATGAATTATGCAATTCCAAAACGGCTGCCATGCTAGGATTTAACAAGAAGATTTAACAAGATTTGCCATCCAAGCCAAAGGCCCAGATGGCAAGTGGACAAGGAAGCCATTGGCTTATCGAGAGTCCAACAATGTTCATCTACTTATAGCCCGCCCTCCTGAGATATGTGTCAACCTTGTTTTTAAACATATTCACGCTGCTAGCAGTTACACAATCTGTAGACAATTTGTTCCATTCATTTATTGTCCTCTGTGAGAACGAGTGCTTCCTGATGTCCAATCTACATTGATCCTTTACTAATTTTACCTCATGTCCTCTAATTCTGCTATCCTTCTTGAGTGAGAAAAACATATTTCTATCAATATTTTCATACCCATTCAATATCTTAAAAACTTCAATCTGATCTCCTCTTAACCTCCTTGTCTCTAGAGTTGTTAAACCACATTCTTTCAGGCGTTCTTCATAACTAAGGTCTCTCAGTTCTGGAATAATTTTAGTTGCTCTCCTTTGTATGCGTTCAAGCGTATCTATATCCTTCTTACGATATGGTCTCCATGCTTGTATACAGTATTCTAAATGAGGTCTAACTATTGCTTTATAAAGAGGTATAATTAACTTTTTTCCCTTGTATGTTATGTTTCTTCTAATCAATCCAAGAATTTGATTACCCTTTGAAGCTGCAATACCACACTGCTCTGAAACTTTCATATCAGCGCTTATTGTAACTCCTAAGTCCTTTTCTTTTACAGTAGTACCCAGAACAGTATCTCCCATTTTATAGTTTACATTCAAGTTCCTATGTCCTGTATGTAGGCATTTACATTTCCCAAAATTGAACAACATCTGCCATTTCTCAGACCATTTCACTAATCTGTCTAGATCATTTTGTAAATGTTGTTTATCACCATCAGTATTAACCTTTCTAAACAGTTTTGTGTCATCCGCAAATTTCAGTACGTTACTTGTTATACTGTCGTCCAAGTCATTGATATAAATTAAGAATACTATAGGTCCTAATACTGATCCTTGAGGTACCCCACTCAAAACTGATTTCCAATTTGAAACTTCTCCATCTACTACAACTCGTTGTCTTCTGTCAGTCAGCCATTGTTCTATCCAGTCAGTTATGCTATCCCCGATACCATGGGCTTTTAATTTAAGTAGTAATCTTTGATGTGGCACTTTGTCAAAAGCTTTCTGAAAATCTAAGTAGATAATATCTACTGGCGATCCCATGTCTATCCACTTAGTGATTTCTTCCAAAAAACATAATATATTTGTTAAGCATGACCTCGCTTTAAGGAATCCATGTTGAGATGAATTTAATAATTTATGCTTAACGAGGAATTCCACCATATGATCTTTAATTAACCTTTCTAATAATTTACAAATCACTGACGTTAAACTCACTGGTCTGTAATTCTCTGACTTATTTCTCGAACCCTTTTTAAATAATGGTATGATGTTTGCTTCTTTCCATTCAAACGGAACAACTCCCTCTTTTAATGACAAGTTGAATACTCTTGCAAGTGGTATACTGATTTGTTTTACTGTTTCCATTAGTAATTTTGGAGGAATCCCATCCACTCCCGGTGATTTGTTATCCTTCATTGCCTTTATTTTCTTAGCCACCAATTCTGGAGTTACAACTAACGGACCTAAATAGTCAGATTTAGCCCCCTGAAATTTAGCATCAGCAACTGGTAATGAACTAATATCTTCTTTGGTAAACACTGAACTGAAGTAACCATTTAGGTCTTCCGCCATTAAAAACCCCTGTGATATTATATTTCCAGCACTGTCTTCTAGAGGTCCAACCTTGTCTTGTACGTTTTGTTTACTCCTGACATATGCATAAAAACTCTTGCTGTCATTTTTTATGTTACATGCTAGTTTTTGCTCATATAGCTTCTTTTAGATTGTCTGATTTCAGTTGTAGCTGCATTAAGTGCCTCTTTGTATTTTGCGTAGTCTTCGTCCTTTCTGGTACGGCTATAAACCCTCCACATAGTTTGTTTTAGCATTATTTTTCTAATAGCCTCTTTTGACAAGTGTTTCTTTCTACACCGTTTTCCTTGTTTTTGGAAGGGAACAAATTTATCGATGATACTCTCAATTTCATATTTTAGAATATTCCAACATTCAATTGCGGTCTTATTCATCAGCATGTTATTCCAATCTAGCTTTGCTAAGTATTTTCTCATATCTTTGTAGTTACCTTTGTGGAAGTTTCTCTTGTACGTTTTTTTATTTTTACTTTCTGATTTTACATTGATGTCAAAATGTATTTGATTATGGTCACTATTACCCAATGGTTCAAATATTTTTACATTGTCCACTAATTCTTTTTGTGATGACAAAACTATATCTAATACATTTTCTCCCCTGGTTGGTTCTAGTACGTGCTGAGTAAGAAAGCTATCCTGGATTAAAAATAGAAATTGTTGGTCCTCAATCCCTGTGCTCTCTAGGGAATTCCATTGTATGTGTCCATGGTTAAAATCTCCCATTATGATACATTCCCCTTTACTAACTTCCTTTATAGCGTTTTTTATTTTTTTTTGTGCCCATTGATACCTTGATATCTTAGTTATATAAAATATGCAGCCATTTTTTGACAGCACACTAAGAACTGACATTGCCTACACATTTATTTTTATCTATTGAACAACTACCTTCATATAAACAGTTTGATGGTAATTTATACAAATTAGATTTATGTGGATCTCTGATGTTTTTTCAACAAAGATTCTCTATTTAAAAGCTGCTATTCCTCTTTAAACTCAATTATTTTTGTTATAACATATCAGTGGAGTCACTGTAATGTGAGTAACCAACTATTTTGACAACCACAACTTTATTAATTATGCTATTTCAAAACCGTTTATGTAATGGTACTTTGATATCTAGAACAGAACAGACTTTTTATTTTGTGTGTGTTCAGATGTTGGTTTCTCACGTTACAAAAAGACTTGCCAAAAAATGGATACATGTATTTAAAATCCAGTCTCCTCAAACTTCAACTGCTGTGAATAAATGGCTGCATATACTACGCAGCCAATATATCAAAGTACCATTACATAAACGGTTTTGGGTCACTAGGTGCGGGTGGAGGTGGATCACTAGGTGCAGGTGGAGGTGGGTCACTAGGTGCAGGTGGAGGTGGATCACTAGGTGGAGGTGGGTCACTAGGTGCAGATGGAGGTGGTTCGCTAGGTGCAGGTGGAGGTGGATCACAAGGTGCAGATGGAGGTGGGTCACTAGATGTAGATGGAGGTGGGTCACTAGGTGCAGATGGAGGTGGGTCACTAGGTGCAGATGGAGGTGGATCACTAGGTGGAGGTGGATCACTAGGTGCAGGTGGAGGTGGATCACTAGGTGCAGGTGGAGGTGGTTCACTAGGTGCAGGTGGAGGTGGATCACTAGGTGCAGGTGGAGGTGGATCACAAGGTGCAGATGGAGGTGGGTCACTAGGTGCAGATGGAGGTGGGTCACTAGGTGCAGATGGAGGTGGATCACTAGGTGCAGATGGAGGTGGGTCACTAGGTGCAGATGGATGTGGGTCACTAGGTGCAGATGGAGGTGGGTCACTAGGTGCAGATGGAGGTGGGTCACTAGGTGCAGATGGAGGTGGGTCAATAGGTGCAAATGGATGTGGGCCACTAGGTGCAGATGGAGGTGGGTCACTAGGTGCAGATGGATGTGGGTCACTAGGTGCAGATGGAGGTGGGTCACTAGGTGCAGATGGAGGTGGGTCACTAGGTGCAGATGGAGGTGGGCCACTGTGTGCATATGTAGTGACCCACCTGAGATGATGAATGGGTGAGGCTGCTGGAAAATGGGCTGACCACAAATAAGATGGGAAGACTTCATTAATTGGGATGTGAGAAAGACAGAGGAGGGTGAGAAGTGGAGGGGAAACCTGCAATAGGAGCAGTGGGAAAGGTCAACAACCAATGCAGTGTGGCAGTACAACGACAAAAACTAGTCTTCCTCACCCCTTTGTAAAGAGAACTACAAAGGAAGAACATCTGTATCATTATAAGCACACTTCTTTTATAACAGAAAATTTAGAAATGTTTGACACGTTAAAACTATTTTAACGTTATATTGGTTCTGTTTGTTTCAGATGATCCTAAGGCATTTTTGGTGCAGTTTTTGGAAGAACTAGATGCTGGCCTGGGAGGGACGTATGACTTGTTTGATGAAAGCAACATCGAATCAATGTTTGGGATGCTCGACCCAACCACGACTGGCTTCATTACTTTCGAGCAGTACAAAGAAGGTATGTCTTGTGCATTCATGTAGTGGAACCCGGGGGGGGCATTCAATTCGTTGCCAGCATACCGTCCTTGAGGCAAATTCCATGTTTTTTGGGTATATTTTGTGCACATTGATGCATGAAATGTGTTTGGGATATTAAGGGTATATATTTAGAACAAGAGCTGTGATTTAATTTCAGGGTAACTTTGTGTAAGTTTAGTTAACATTAATCAATCAATACAATGTGTCAGTGAATTAATCTATATCATATATCATGGAACAGTGCAAATTTTTAACATTAAAAATTTAAGGGAATACAAACAAATAAAAAATTACAAACATCTCAGAAGGGCTGGTTACATATCTAGATGAATACTTGATAAACTTGGACTCTATAATATATATATATATATATATATATATATATATATATATATAATATATGGCATGGAATAAACAAATCCATGTTTCAACACGTCTTTTGGCCAGGGGTAGTGTTGCTACTACCACCCCTGGCTAACGATGTTGATGTGTGTCTGTATATGTATATGTACAAGCAACATGCCCTTAGCCAGAAAACCTTTTTTGCCAGTCTTTCTAAAAAGTGTAACCTTAAGCACATGAAAGGTTTCCGTGGAAGCCGTTTGCGTCTATGACAGCTATTATCGGTCTTTTATTTTGACCATCTTCATCAGACATTTGACCGCTTTTAAGAAGGACAGATGGGTCTGTGGTAAGGGCTTGGTGTGCAAGTATACATTCTTGTATGGATGACTGCTTGTATATATGTACATGGGCGATAGCGTAATAACAATTGTAAACATGAATGGGTGAGAAGGTGAAAATAACTCAAACTTAAAATGGAACAAAATTGATGTTTAAAGGTTGCTTTCTTTTATTTTCAGCAATTTCGACACTTGGCATTACAGAATTTGATCCACACCCGGAAGGGTTGGAGAATAAAAAAATGTCAGTGGACACATTTATGCAGCAGGCGTAAGTATTAAGGGTCCTCAATGTCTTTTTTGTTATTCTCATCTCGGACTCATTCTGCAAAAACATCGAACTGTGGTACCATTTGTGCAAGTGTGTTATTTAGTTATGATGAAGTATACGGATAAACGAATTAATTATTTTTAACTGGGTTAAGCAAAAAAATTAGTTAACAATGGCAAATGTTGTCTCCCTCTATATATTATAACATAAGACAAATTAAATTTTTACAAGTTACCAGATGTGACGACGAATGGCCATACATTATGTTATAGTATACACAGCTGGACAACTTTTGTCGCTGAATTGTGATTGGACTGTGTCAGAAATAATTAAATAGCACGTCCGATGATTTCATTAAGACAAAATAATTATTATAAAATTAGATCAGTAAAATGACATTTAAATCGGTGATTTAAATCACTCCAAAATCAATGATTTAGTTTTTTATTTCTCGTACATATCTGAATATAACACCAATAAGAGTTATTGTTATTATCCATTGTTATGATAATTATTACACAATTACATGTATTGATAAAGGTGAGGAGTAAGGAGGTTTGTTAGTCTATTCATTGTGGTTCATCTTAGTCCTGGGTTTGTCTTCAGTTGGATTTATTTTAATAACTTTTAAAAAAAAGTTTCTGATTTAAATTATATCTGATATAGAAAGCTATCAGGCATGGTGCAGTCAAATTTAAAATGTTATTAATTAAATTACAATTAACCTCACTCATTTCTCAGGTCAGTTAAATTAAACTAACTTCCCAAATTCTTCAGTTAAATTAACAATTAACTTTAATTCAATTAACAATTAAATCATGTGTTGGTAGACATGCAGATTACATTTATATGCGAATGATTTTTGTAAGTTTAAGCACTTGATGCAAGTCATCATTGAAATAATAAAGTTAATTCTTATTGTTTACACATTTAAAACAGTTCTAAAATAACAAGTTAGTTTGTACACGTTAGTGTCATGAGAGTACAGCATTCATATACATTGATGGAAGTACTTTACGTATTACATCTGAGGAACATTATTACAGGCAATCAATTCTTAACAGTATTGTTGACTTATAACAGAAATGTGTTTTGTAGCTTCTTTGTAAAGAGATTTGCTCATACAATATTGACATTCCAAGACATTTGTTCATGGGGCGTTTGATGACATTTTAAAAGTTGTGGTGCTTACAAAAAAGGATTGTAAAGTTGTGGTTGAAGATTTCATTAATAAACTTTACCAGAAAGGCTGTTTTAATTTAATTGACAAATTCCCAATTAACTCTCACTTACGTGCTAATTTAACAATTGGAATTATTGGATAATTCACAGCCATGTTACCCAGGCTTTCCAGAAGGCCTGTGTTACTCTAGTCTCTAGCCTGATAGAGATCAGGTTCAGGCTTGTGTGAATGGGAGGGAGAACATCACAGAGCACATAGACCCTGTACCAACTGGGTTGGGCTGGTCATTCAGGCACATGTGAATTGGAGGGAAGGCCTAGATAGTACAATGTCCTCTGGTAGGGTGATTAATTTATTGTTTAATCATGGCTTCTGCAAATCTGTCTAAAGTAAACATTTGGGGTTGGCCAATTGTGCCTGTGGAACAATTTGACCTATACATCTATAATTTTTTGTCTAGGATCTTGTAAGGGGGCCAAGCTTAGTCACCCATGCTACCATGTAGTAGCATATCTAGGATCTTGTAAAGGGGGCCAAGCCTAATCACCCATGCTACCATGTAGCATATCTAGGATCTTGTAAGGGGGCCAAGCCTAGTCACCCATGCTACCATGTAGCAATGCAACGGAAAAATACAATAAAAAATAAGCCATACGTATACATGTGTATATATGCAGAGAAAGGTAAAAAGTTAAAATAACTTCAGTTTGGCATCTTTTTACAGTGCCAACCTAAATCAAATGCAAACCTGTTCTAGTGATGCATAAAAAATAATGTGTAAATATTTAAATGCTAGCATGTAAAGGGGAAACTTAATGATTTAGTATAAAACGCTGCATAAATAACAACTTGATGCATACAAATGATGTATATAGTTGCCCGGGTTTGTTAATTTGGTGGTTGAATATAGGAGACAACCCCACACTCTGCAAATATTCAGCCACAATTTTACAATCCTATCAGTTTTTTCAATAAGCATTTATAACTTTTAAAAAGTTATCAAATGCACCATGAACAAATGTCTTGGAATGTAAATATCATATGAGCAAATATCTTTCCAACAAAGTTACAAAACACATTTCTGTTAAAGTCAACAGCACCGTTCAGAATTGATTCCCTGTAATAATATTCCTCAGATGTAATAAGTTAAGTATTTCCACAAATGCATATAAACGCTGTACTCTTGTGACAGTAAAATGTACAAACCTATGTGTGATTTTAGAACTGTTTTAAATGTGTAAAAAATAAGAATTTTCTTTATTATTTCAATGATGACTTGCATAAAGTGCTTAAACTTGCAAAAATCAGTGACATAATAATATTATGAATGTAATTTGTATGTCTACCAACACCATGATTGAATTGTTTATTGATTTAAGGTTAATTGTTAATTTAATTGAAGTATTTGGGAAGTTAATTTAACTGAATTGACTTGAGAATTAGGTGAGGTGAATTTTATTTAATTGGAGAATTTCTGGGTTAATAGTAATTTAATTAATTACCTTTTAAAGATAATTGCCCCATGCCTGATATAGAGACCACTGTCCAGCAGTAAGACAGACCAATAAATCTTCAACTTTGAAGATAAAATTATAACATTTAAAAAATTTCTGACAGTAAATATACTTCAGCAATAAAGGTCAAAACATGAAGTAGAATATTATTAATTTAGATGAACTTTGAGATACAAAATTATGAGAATTTGGCATATTAATTAATAAAAACCCATATCGGTAATAGACATCGTTGTACACTCCATTTAATATAAAATGTTACTTTTCATTGTAGGAAGCGAGGACTGATCAAATCAGCAGCAACCTTCAAACTCTGAATGACCTTCACATCAAATATGTATATAGAAGATTGCACGTAGAAGCATAGACATTGAATACACGAACAGACACAAGATATGTTTAGTTTTCAGTGTCTCCAGTTTGTGTGATATTGTTTTGTATTTGATGATGAAAATAAATTACTGTTTATCAACTAACAAGTTGTGTGTAAATTGTATGCAGTTTGAAACAGTTAAGTGGTATGTGTAAATATATATTAGCAATAACGTGATCATAGTTATCTTAATAAATAGTTATATTTGTACTTTGGGTCACTTTCATTTTTCTCTAATGAAACTGATAAAGAGTAACCAAACATGATTATACACACTGTATGTATTACGGACAAAGGTGGATTTTGCAGATATTTTGTTGAATACAACTTGTTTCAAAATACAGTCAAACCTGCTCAAGCGAACACCTGCATTAAGCAACCACCTGTCATGAACGACCACAGTCACCTCCTACTGAAGTACCACCTGTATTAAGATACAACCTGTATTAAGAGACCACCTGTATTAAGATACAACCTGCAATAACAGACCACCTGTATTAAGAGACCACCTGTATTAAGATACAACCTGCAATAACAGACCACCTGTATTAAGATACAACTTGTATTAAGATACCACCTGTATTAAGATACAACCTGCATTAACAGACCACCTGTATTAAGATACAACCTGTATTAAGAGACCACCTGTATTAAGATACAACTTGTATTAAGATACAACCTGTATTAAGATACAACCTGCATTAACAGACCACCTGTATTAAGATACAACCTGTATTAAGAGACCACCTGTATTAAGATACAACCTGCATTAAGAGACCACTTGTATTAAGATACAACTTGTATTAAGAGACCACCTGTATTAAGATACCACCTGCATTAAGAACCTGCATTGAAAGACCACCTGTATTAAGATACATCCTGCATTAAGAGACCACCTGTATTAAGCTACAACCTGCATTAAGAGACCACCTGTATTAAGATACAACCTGCATTAAGAGACCACCTGTATTAAAGTGCCTATGACACGGTTTCTGCAATTTTTGCTGCTATTCCAAGTGAAAAATCTGAAATTAATTTTAAAAAAATTTTTTAGAACTAGATATAGAGTGAGAAACTTGAAATGGTGTCAGCGGGAGTCATTTAGAATTAGTTATGTACAATTGTTCTCCTGCGTTAGCTCAAGTTTGGACTGTTTGGAGTGTAACCACTTGAGACAACACTGACTGTTTGTTATGATCGTTCCAAGTTACGTAATCCTCATCAAACGGATCGTGAAAGCACACCTCCTGAGAGATATACCCCCACTGATGTCTCAAAATGCTGCAACTGGATTAGTAGAATGAGCTGCCAGATTACTACGAATTATCACATTTAGTGATGAATATATCTTACTGTAAAGTCATGGATTGTATTACCATGTATTTTATTTGGCAAAAAATTGTTTTTCAAAAAGAATATGAACCCACAGCAACCATATCAAAGGCACTTTAAGAGACCACTTTTCGACCATCCATATATACATTTTTAACATACTGTGAAAGTATTTGCCCATGCACTAATGTAGGTACAGGATGGAAATGTAATAATATTGAAAACACTTGTGAATTAATTAATTATTTTATTTCCACAAACAACTTAGTATATGCATTTATAATAAAACACGTTTGAGTAAAAATGGCTTCTGATAAAGTAGGTGACGACAAGCTGATTCATAAACAACCACATTCAAGATGCACAAATTTATTGGATTCACAAAAGGATAACACATAAATGTCACACAAACCACTTTCACACAGGCGCCACAGTACACCACACCACACCACACATGCTACACACACTCCCCACACAAACGTGCATGCACAAACACACATTACACATGCACCACTCCACACGCTACACACTCTCACCACATATACACCACACAAACACACTCCACACACATTCACCACCCCCAACACACATACACCTCACACAAACACATTCACCCCAATGCACACCCACCCCCACATGCACATAATAATATGCACCCACACGCACGCATGCACGCACACACACACATCTCAGAGGCTCCCATTTTATTTGATGACCATATGTGTCAGGTGAAAGAAAATACAAACATTTGGAAAATTGGTGAAGATTCTGCCTAATTTCCCACCTTTTTTGTGAGCTGTTAGCTAAAAAGTGCAATTTTCAAGTGCAAAATCAGTTGCGGCATAATTTCATCATCTACAATCATGATTTACGTACGTAATACTATGTTTATAGATGCAAGGAATTCATTAAAACCATATTTAAAAACCTAAGACGGAGCACTCTCATGAAAATAGCATTTTTATTAAAAGAGCAAAATAAAAGTTTTCATTGTCTCTTATTTTTGGCATTATAGCAATAGATTGGGAGCCCAAAGCTTTTATTTATGTAAACAACTCAAAAAGGTTTGACCCCACAGACTGAACGGACCACCCCCCGACATCCCAAAAATACACCAAAAAGGTCCGGGGTGGGAGTTGTCCCAAAATCTTCAATCGAAGGGAACAAAAAAGTGCATTTATTTATGCGAATGACGACAAGGCTAAAAACAATGTCAAGTGTTCCTGTGGGGTTCCCCGAGTATGGAATGAACGCCAGCAATTTTAGGAGGGGCTTCTTCCTGCCAGCAACCCCCCAAAGTGTGAGAGAAATGGGGCATTTATTTATGGGATAAATGCCCCCCTTTTGGAGTGTAAAATGGAAGATTTTACATTTGGATTTGCTATGTTGTTCCACGGACATGTGCTTATCGAAATAAGCACCCAAATTTCACACACAATCTCGTGCATGTACTACATTGCCCATGATGTTAATAAACATGTTAGTGCATTTTGCGAGTTGTTGTGGAGTACTGATTAGGATGTACTCAGTCTTGGAATCATTCATTTTCAGTTTCATGCTGCTGATATCACTGATGCACCATTCCACAGAATCATAGTCACTGTCCATAGAATCAGGAATCAGGGTGGAAACTACAGTATACTTGATGGTCATCAGCGTAGGCATGCCCCAGTTTCTCATGCTGATTAATGACATAGAAAATGGGGCTAGAGTACTCCATGAATTCAACAGGACGTAGGCATGATCCTTGCGGTACTCCCTGTTCAAACTGGTCAGACACCGTACCATTGATAGTAATACACTGTGATCTTGACTGCAGACAGGAGGAGAACCAATTTAGTGTGGTGCCTAATACTCCAAAAGTGCAATTCATGATATGAAGCAAAATGTCGTGGTCCACGGTATCCAAAGCCGACTACATATCAATTAAAACCAGTTGTGTTACCTTCTGTTGGTCCATGTTTAGAACAATGTCAGACTGAACCTAAACAAGAGCAGTTTCGGTAGAATGCCCTGCTCTGTAAGCAGACTGACAAGGTGGCAGTGGAAATCCACATTCTGAATGAAGACAAAGTTAGTTTAAGACAACCTGCTCAGTTAGTTTGGACACATATTGGAGATTTAATAGACGGTGTTCATCTATTGTAGGAAGGCACAATTCTACCTACTCATTCTAAGGCGGCATATTCATTTGTAAAACAGTGTAAAATCTTCCATTGGGTCCCCCAAGTATGGAATGACCAGTGTCAGCAATTTTAGGTGGAGCCTTCCCCTGCCGGCAACCCCCAAGAGTGAGAAAAGGGGCACTTATTTAATGGAAAGATGCAAAGGATAAAAATGGCGTCAAATGTTCCCATGGGTTCCCCCAAGTATGGAATGACCAATGCCAGCAATTTCAGGTGGGGTATTCCCCTGCCAGCAACTCCCCAAAACAAATGTGAGGAGGCATTTATTTATGAAAACAGTGTCAAATCTTCCCTTGGGGTCCCTGTGCACGGAATGACCAATGCCAGTAATTTTAGTTGGAGGCTTCCCCCTGCCAGCAACCCTCAAAGGGTTATAACAAGGGGCATTAATTTAATGACGCAAACTTTGTTACACCCCTAATCCACTCAGTTGACAGCAGATGTGATGTCACTACTACTAGTTAATTTGAAAGTCATATTTCTTGAGAAAGACGTCGCCAGTCCCCAGTTGGCTTTACAGAAAGAAGTTGCTCACATTCTACAGAATTCTCTGGTGTGGGATATCGCCACTGATAATGGGTACCCATCAGGGCAATGTACATATTGACAATTGAGTCATTATCAAGTGAGGTGCGGTACCCAATGTACTAGACGTTTTCTCCATTTTTCTTCCAAAGTGTCGCATACCGTTGATTCACTTCATTTGACTCAGCTGAGGAAGTTCAGATGGATTTTAAGGCATCACTGTCTGTGGTCAGTTTGCGAACGACGAGACCTCCATATCTGAGGAAAATGCACAGTCTCCAGCCTTTTTTATGGCAGATACCATTTAGTTTTTATTGTCATTGACCATATTCACTGTGTCCAGATGGGTAGTTATTATCAATGGTGATTTCCCACACCTGGGGATTCTGTCTGATTCTACGAGCAACTGCTTTCTACAAAGCCAACTGCCAGACTGTGTGGTGTCTTCCTCAAAAATATGTACTGTCTAATTAACTAATGACAGTGATATCATAACTGTTGCCACTGGCAGTAGATGAACACTGTCTATCATATCAATGTCATATTCACGAGTATTTGCTTTAGGTATTTCATATGTTAATCTAAGCATATAGAGGAGTGGCTTAGGTCATAAAGTATCCTAATGACTGAAGACATGGGAATAAAGTTCAATAAACTCATTAACCATTATAATACGACTAAAAAATAAGAGATATGAAAATGTTTTTTACTCTTCTGAAGTTTATTTTTCAATAGAAAGTGATTATTTAATAAAGTGACGCGTCTTAGGCTTTTGAATGTGGATTTTATGGATTCCTGTGTCTAAAACAAAGGTGTAGATACTTAAAACCACAACTGTATCCTAATGATTGAATTTTTTTTATATTTCATAAAAAAATTGCACTTTTTAGCTTTAGTTCACAAAAAGTGTGAAATCACACTGAATCTTTACACATTTTTCTTCTGAAACATACTGCCAAGATGGGAGCCCCTGGGTTTACAGCTCACGTTCTACTCCAACAGAATCCCCTGGTGTGGGATATCGCCACTAATAAAGGGTATCAATCAGGACAATGTACATAAGGTCAATGATAACCGAGTCAGTATCAAGTGAGGTACAGTACCCAATGTACTAGATGTTTTCTCCATTTTCCTTCCAAAGTGTCACATACTGTTGATTCACTTCAGTTCACTCAGCTGAGGAAGTTGAGATGGATTTTAAGGCATCACTGTTTGTGGGCAGTCTGCCAATGACGAGACCTCCACATCACTGTGGAAAATGCACAGATTCTCCAGCCTTTTTTCATGGCAGATACCATTTAGCTTTTATTGCCATTGACCACATGCACCATGTCCAGATGGGTGGCCATTATCAATGGTGATGTTCCACACCTGGGGATTCTGTCTGACTCCATGAGCAACTGCTTTCTGTAAAGCCAACTGCGGACTAGGTGGTGTCTTCCTCAAATATATACTCTTTAATTAACTAATGACAATGATATGACAACTGTTGAGACTGGCAGAAGATGAAAACTGTTTATCAATGTCATATTCACTAGTATTTGCTTGAGATATTTCATATGTTGACCATAACATATAGAGGAGTAGGTTAGGGGGTCAGAAGATATTCTAATGACTGAAAACATTAACCATTAACTCATTAACCATTACTATAAGACTAAAAATAAGAGATTTTACTGGATGGATTCATGTGTCTAAAACAAAGGGGCAGATACTTTAATCATGATTGTAGCCCTATGATTGAAGAAAACATGCAAAAAAAATTATATTTCACACAAAAATTGCACTTTTTAGCTTTAGTTCACAAAAAAGCAAGAAATCATACAGAATATTTACTGATTTTTCTCCTGAAACATACTGCCAAGATGGGAGCTCCTGGGATCTGACAATATCACCAAACTAAGTGACAGTTTGCCCCACCCCTAAACACACACACACTCACACACACCCCGATACAAGCACAAATGCACACAGTGGCACAATTCTACTTATTCATTCTATGGCAGCATATTCAGTTGGATGCTTGGCTTTAAAACCATATTATTTCAATACATTACACACAATAGTAGACTATCATAATACAACCTCAGTTTTGACATCAGATATGCAGATGATATAACAATTATGTCCACCGTGTTTGAGAAGCTACAACTCTCAACTAAAGAACTTCAAACTGCCTGCATACAAATGTGTGCCGGTCTGAGAAAACCCGGCGGATGTCGCGTGACGCGATCGCGAGTAAAATCGTCATAATAGTAAAAATGCGTCACCCTGTCTATTTGGGGATTTCCTCATAATGTTTCAGCTAATATATTCATATATAAACTGACAAAGCGGTTTTATGTAATTCTTAGTATAAGTTGTTCATTTCTGTGTTTTTATAACAATAGTATTTTGTAAGGATCGCGCAATTTCAAACTGAACTTCGCACTGCGTTGCGGACGGTTACATGTTCTGAAAAGAACTTGCTATACCCATATATGGCATATCACTCTCAAGGTATTTTTAGCAGGCATCTACCTACCCGTAGTGCGCATGAATACATTGAGATGCGTTTGAGTGCGCAGGATTGTTATCGAAAGTTCTGGAAGTTTTGTTGTCGCGAGTTCGTTGTCAGATCGAAGTGTTTACATAGATAGAATATAGTTTAGTTGGTTGTTTTTTTGGTGTAGTTTATATCTGTATATATTACAGAATTACGTAGCGTGGTGTATATAACTATTTCAAGTGGAATTACGCTTCCAGTGCGTGATTTTCGTCATTGTTTACGTTCTGCGAAAACCAAGATGGCGGACGCATCGAAGCCGGACGATGTAGCTCGCTGTCTGAACTCGTTGACGCTGCTAAACATGCGGAATATAGCAAGTGATGACGTTTTGTCGGAGCTTGTTAACGACTATTTTGTCGCTCGCCCGATAACTAACGATGACGATGACTCTGATTTATCGGAGACTGAGTTGACCGAGGAGGAAAGCGACCCGGAGGGGAGTGGACCAGCCAGGCCAGGCCCCGGCGGTGACAGCGTCACTGACACTGACAGTGCGTCTGTCACTACTGACGACGACGACGGAGCTGCATTCGCTGGAGCTATCGAGAACTTGGCCGATGAGATCATGCCTCGTGATAATGGTGATACTACAGAAGCCGAGCCAGAATGCCAACTGACCTGCAAATGCAAGTTGTACGATGGCCAGCCTTGCCATGGCATGGGCGTTTCTCGGTGGATGAACTAGCCAATGTTCGCTTGCAGTTTCTCGGCATGACACATGATGATCTCGAAATTGCGATCCTCGCCAAGCTGTCATGTGGAATGCACCTGTCATCGCTGACTACATCGTCACGGAAAGGGCAGCAGAATGTTCGGAAGGCTCAACGGACCGATTTCTTCTATCACGGTTTCAGGGTCTGTCGCGACATCTTTCGATACATCCATGATATCGGTCAAGACAAGCTGACAGCCCTGATGTCACACTACAAGACAGCTGGTGTGGAAACCCGTGTTCATAAGAACAAGCGGAAGAGGCCGGTTCATGCCCTAAAGTATGAAGATACTCGAGCTGTCATTGACTTCATTGTGAACTATGCTGAAGTCCATGTCATCATCCTTCCCGGACGCACTCCAGGACACTGGAAGACTGACGTAAAGCTGCTGCCGACCAACTGCACCAAGAAGACGGTGTACACTCAGTACTGTTGTGCTGTTGATGCTGCGTCTACACTCGTGAAGCAGCCATTGCCGAGTCATCATGCAATGCCCGAGATCATTGTGCCGAGAGGACTCGATGCGAAGCGACAATGGTACCTGTATGACGAAATACAGCCATTCACATCAGAGCACTGCCAGGACACGACAACACCTCTGCCTGCAGTTGCTAAGCCATCTAAGAAGACCACTGCATTGGTGTCATCAGACAGCGACGATGACATACCACCACCACCCCCTAAGACAACCCGTGGGCGTGGCTGAGGCCGCAAAGCTACAAAGTGAAGCGAGAAAGTTGTACCGGCTTGACAACACAAACAATGGCTCTCTTCAGAGCCGAAGAAAAACAAACAGCTCTTTTCAGAGCTAACCTCATTCTGTGAAAGAGTTTGCTATCAACCGAATGATGATAACATTTTAGTTTCAACCTTTTTTTCACCAAAGTTGACCAACAAATATTTTGTTTGAAAAGTAACTGGTAGATGATGAAGTTTGTCTTATACAAAGCTGACATGCAAAGCTACATATATTCCAATTTATAGCACAACAGTAACAACACAAACAATTTTATATGATTATGAAATATTAATAATGGGTGCTAACTTTAAAAGTGTTTTTCTCCATTAAATGTTTATGACGGGTGCTCTTTTAAAACCAGTGTAACTTCAAAACTAGTGGGAATATTTCAATAATTCAAACTGTTCTTGAAAGGAGAATAGTAGCTCTTTCCATTTCCACCATAAAATGACAATTGAAAAAAATTATGATGTGACTGGTAATCCCAGACCGCCACACAAATGGGGTATGAAAATCAACTTCAGCAAATGCAAGACACCACTTCATCAGAGAAGTGTATTGTTCTGGCGAAGAACTAGAGACTGTGAGAGAGTTCTGCTTCTTGGGTAGCATAGTACCATCTACAGAGAGAGATGTTAGTCAACACATAGCCTTACCATTGGCAGGCTTTGGTAGACTCAGAAATGGCATATTTTCCAACAGAAGCAGCTCAACAAGACTGAAAGCCAGATTATTATGCTATTAGAGGTGTTACGAAGGTGGACAGACTACAAAATATTAAGATCAGAGAGGACACTTTAACCCGTGAATCTACCACATAATCAGACACAGAAGGTGGTTTGGGCATGTTTGAGACAGCGTCGACAGCAGAACAGAAGAAGGCCACAGAAGAAGTGGAGTGACCAGATCAGGAATGACACTGGGCTCCCCCTGTTGACAGCAGAGCAGCATGCCATAAATAGAACAGAATCGAGGGGTGCAACTTCCCGGAGGACAGTTAGGGGGTCACTATGGCCTAGCTTTTAAGTCAGTTTCAAGTAAAGTCAAGTCATTTGTCCGCTGTTCCACTCGGTGAACACTTGTAATTAAAACAAGTAACCAATGAAATAAACTGGCTACCATCACCACTACATTCACTGGCATGATGTGTCACCAATTAGCCACAGTTAGTGCAGTTCACCAAACAACTGTTCCAACATATATACACATGACATAAACTGTGACATTTCAAGTGGGGGAAAGGGTTAATACCCCTCACATTTGGATAAGGCTCTTTATGTGTAAACTATTGTACAGTTATTTGTGAGAAATCACACTAACAATAAACTCACATCACTGTTTGTAAACAAAAGACAAAACACCAGCTATTTTCTGAGTGACAACTGACAATGTGATCAAAAAGACCGACAGACCAAAATATGTTGGTCATTCTATAATTTGGAACAAACTGGCTAAAATATCAACGATAATAAAAAATTGTGTTTTGCAGTGACCCATTATAAATATATATATATCACAGAGGACGGAACTTTTTTGAAAAAACTACCTGAGTCTGAAAAGATAACTTGGCTCCCAACATGCTAAACAATTACATATGGTCCATTAACAATAATGACCATTTTACAGTAATATGACATTATGTGGTGAGAGAAAATAACTGAAAAAAAACCTTGTCACCTTGTGCCGTCGAGTCGTGTCCGACCCCTGGCGACAGCCGCGGTAGCTCCTCTCCATTCCACTCGCTCTCTGGCGTCCCGTCTCATAATGTTAATAGAGGGGCCCTTTACATCTTTGATAGTGTCTAGCCATTTTGTTCTTGGTCTCCCTCGCCTTCTTTTCCCTCTCATTCCCCCAAGCATCACATCATTCTCCATTCCACGTTCTTTTCTCACCACATGTCCAAAATAGCTTAATGCCGCCTTTATCACCCTTGATTCCAGTGTCCATTTTGGTTTGACGTTTTCGAGCACCTATACGTTTGTTTTTCTCTCCATTGAAAAAAAACAGGCATATACAAATGTGTAACTCCAAGAATAAAACTAAACAACACTAGTATTTCAAATAAATTCTAACAGTCGTCATTATCTGGAGCTAAAATTCATGAGTACATTCATCCACAACATTAATTAAACCAATGATATAATCTACACAGCCCACAGCCAGTCAGATATGTATAAACCGTGTGCCTAGTCAAGTAAACCGACTGCCTGGTCAGACACAAGAGAGGATGACACTGGCTTGACAGTTTCTCCTTCAATGGTGTCTGCCAGTCAGTCCACTCGTCTAACACAGGGTCGTAGTACTCGATGGCCGCTGAATCCACCGTGCCACCACCACCACCCCCTGACACCAGTATGCCACACTGCCACATGACTGCTGGGGCGTTGCGGTGTTCCTGGCGCTGCCGACTCAGCCTTGTCCAGTTGTCCGTGGCTGTGTCATACCGGAGACATGACCGGCCGAAGCATCCAACCAGGTAGATACACCTGTTCATAAAGACTGCAGCACCAAGGCTACACACCTCAGGCATGGCAACAAGGGTGAGCCAGTTGCCTGACACAGTATCGTATGCCTGTGTGCAGGACAACTTATTGTCTGCATCACGGCCACCCAACAAATAGACCCTGTGGCCGTAGCTGATGGCTGTGGGATCAGACACAGACTGTTGCATGTCAGGTAGAGACGACCACTGATGCCGCCTCAGGTCAAACCTTTCCACAGATGCAATCGCCTTCTTACGGGCACCTTCCCCGCCCACCACATAGTCTCCAAGGAGCACACTACTGTAAAAGCGGCGTGCAGTGGCGGCATCTGTGTACTTGTCTTGTTGACCAGGTCCAGCAGCCAGCAGTTGCCCCTTACCCCACCCTTCACCCCGCCTGTCAGCAGCAGCAGGTCACTGGCCACCTGACACATGTCATACAACCTGCCGACTGACTGTGGTAGCTCCATCAACAGCTGCCAACACTTGGATCTATCCACCCAATAGTGGCACAGGTTGTGGTTCTCATTCCCTTCTCCATTCTTCTTGTCAGTTACTCCCCCTATCACCAGGAGGCTGTTTGGGGCCAGTTTTTGGGCATGCCCCATACGTGTTCTCAGATGAGGCTGCAGCAGAAGATGTGAATTATGATCTAAGCAGACATATCAAACATCAACAATTGTTAGAAAGGATAGACAGGAACCAGTCACTGTACAGGATGCACACACGAATTCTCTCCATCCTGAAACATGCCAAGATGTTGGACTTGAAGTGGCAACAGAGACTGAAAGGAGATCTAACTATGGCTACACCTTATTATCATCATCATTATCATCATCACAATGTTGATACCTGGCACGTGATGTATTCTTTGTTTATTTGTTAATGGGGAGAAATGGATTGACGAATTTATGAATTAAACAAGAAAGTCCATTCACAATTTTTTTCAACATTTGTGTACACAGATAAAATATCCATCTTACCATTAAAATCTGTTTATTTGCAATTTAAACACATTCCAATTATAAAAAGATACTTTCGATGATGACTTGTATTTGAATTGGCATATATAAGTAAAATATTTTAAATGCGTTTTTCTCATATATGCATTTGTCATGTTGAAGAAGTAATAGGATAACTGTGTTATCAGTAAGTTCACTACGGCATACACTGACCAACAAGTGGCCGACACTGAGCAGTAAGTGACAGAAACTTACTGACCAGCAAGTGGTACTGCGGTGAAAGTGTTACATCAGTGCTACTGCTATACACATTGCACACAGAAGATGCATAATAATGTTCATCGGTTTTACTGTTCAAAATTTGTTCCTCACTAAGGTTCTGTGGTAGGATTCATTAGTTGCGTTGCTGCGGTGCTTTCAGATGTGTTGCCTGGCAATAAGGTTCTGTGGTAGAATTCATTAGTTCTTCTTCTTCCTGTCAAGGACTGGGCTCCTTAAGAGCATTGTAAGTCCTGCTAAGTTAGTTGCATTGCAGTGGTAGGATTCACTGGGTCCATGCGTTTCCGTTGTTGCCTGGACTGACGGGAACCATCTCTGGCATGGTCTCATACAGCTGGGACTCCTGGGCTCGCAACACTCCCTGTAAAAAGAAACAGACACCTCAACACCTACACAACAATAGCATGTAGGGTGCTTCCAACACATCAAATGACAATCCAACAAGTCAAATAGCAACACAACACCTCAAATAGAAACCCAACACATCAAATAGCAACAAAACACGTCAAATAATTTTAGCACTTGCAAATATATTATCAACCATTTTATTTTTTATAAAAAGATTTTCTAATTAAAAAAAATATTTTTTAGTAACTGGCGTTTTGGCCAGCAGGAACACAAGCCTTTTTATGAGCACAAAGTGTTCAATACTAGATTGAGACAATGATAATCTAGCTGACCAATGAGGACCAGACTTGAAAGCAATCAGGTATCATGAAGTAAGGTATAACAAAGTAAATGTTTTATAATCTAGGCATTCACATAATCACATCTGTCATATGAGAAATGTTCCCAGCAGGGATTCAGTACAGACTTACTACACATATAAAATAATGGAAATATAAATTTTAAGTAAATATGTTCTGTTTGAACTAGTTTGCTTTGTCGTGACTACATTTTGACGCATGTGTGCGACATATTTTAGCAAGCAAACTCCTCGCTGATGTCATGCCCATGCCGTATATTTAAAATAAAACCCAGCAAATGATCTGCATGTTTAATTCATGATCCAATATCAGATTTAATGAGATTGTTCCAATTAATCAGTCTTCAGTGCAGTGCTTCAATGAGACATACCTGCTGGAAGCAATACATAAACTCATCCAAAGTATCTGTGGTACTGAACTGCACTCGGAAGTGTCTGGGTATTGGCTCGTTTGTGGAGAAGTCTTGGCCTGCCCACTCATAACAGTTCTTTGATGTTTTTCTATGAAACAATGCAAATTACTATCTGGTTAAGCCTAGATCTGTTTTTTTTCTGATATCAATGGTACAACTACTAATAACAAATATCACCAAGCTTGTAAGAGTTATAACAAACAATTATTTGACAGCATGGTATTTATTATAACATCTACAAACATTAAATAGAAAACAAAAGGCCAGATCCCTGTCCATGCAAACAAAACAACTAGCTCTGAAAGGAAGTTGTCTGATCACTGTTTCCAAAGTAATACCAATTATTCCCTGAATGTTACGTTATCTTAGAGAGCAGTTATTAGAAGGTGCTCCATCAGGAATGAGAGAGATGTGGCGAGATGACTTACGTTACTGAGTATCCACAACAGATGACATGACTGCACACCAAGTGGCCTGCATCAGTCTTCATGCAAACCCGCAGACCAACAACGTTCTCATCTACAACCACACTCAGTTCTCCCTGGCCCCTAGACTGCAACAGTGAAAGATTCATTCTCATCAACAACTCATGTCCATGGCTGTATAACAGTAACTATATTGTGTTTTATTATATAGGTATGTATATAAATACATACCTAAATAACAAAACACAATATACTTACTGTGTGTGTGTGTGCGTGTGCGTGTGGGTGTGTGTGTGCGTGGGTGCATGTGTTTAAGTACATACTCATATTTGTACATGTCTACCTGAATAATTCGAAAAATATCTAATTTGTCCAAGGGTGGCCTCACGACAGCAAACAGACTGGTCTTACCAGCAGTTTCCCTGACCAACATATTTGTTTAATTTACTTATTTTTGTTTTTCCGCTGTCAATTTTAATTTCCTGATTTGTATTCGATATTATTGTACATATGTTTTTGGTCAAAATAAATGTATCCCTCTCTCCCGTGGCCCCTGGACTGCAGTAGTGAAACATTCATTCTCATTAACAACTCATGGTCATGTGTGTACAACTGGCCCCAAGACTGCAACAGAGAAACATTCATTCTCATTAACAACTCATGTCCATGTTTGTACAACTGGCCCCTAGACTGCAACAGAGAAACATTCATTCTCATTAACAACTCATGTCCATGTTTGTACAACTGGCCCCTAGACTGCAACAGTGAAACATTCATTCTCATTAACAACTCATGTCCATGTTTGTACAACTGGCCCCAAAACTGCAACAGAGAAACATTCATTCTCATTAACAACTCATGTCCATGTTTGTACAACTGGCCCCTAGACTGCAACAGAGAAACTTTCATTCTCATTAACAACTCATGGTCATGTGTGTACAACTGGCCCCAAGACTGCAACAGAGAAACATTCATTCTCATTAACAACTCATGGTCATGTGTGTACAACTGGCCCCAAGACTGCAACAGAGAAACATTCATTCTCATTAACAACTCATGTCCATGTTTGTACAACTGGCCCCAAGACTGCAACAGAGAAACATTCATTCTCATTAACAACTCATGTCCATGTTTGTACAACTGGCCCCAAGACTGCAACAGAGAAACATTCATTCTCATTAACAACTCATGTCCATGTTTGTACAACTGGCCCCAAGACTGCAACAGAGAAACATTCATTCTCATTAACAACTCATGTCCATGTTTGTACAACTGGCCCCAAGACTGCAACAGAGAAACATTCATTCTCATTAACAACTCATGTCCATGTTTGTACAACTGGCCCCAAGACTGCAACAGAGAAACATTCATTCTCATTAACAACTCATGTCCATGTTTGTACAACTGGCCCCAAGACTGCAACAGAGAAACATTCATTCTCATTAACAACTCATGTCCATGTTTGTACAACTGGCCCCAAGACTGCAACAGAGAAACATTCATTCTCATTAACAACTCATGTCCATGTTTGTACAACTGGCCCCAAGACTGCAACAGAGAAACATTCATTCTCATTAACAACTCATGTCCATGTTTGTACAACTGGCCCCAAGACTGCAACAGAGAAACATTCATTCTCATTAACAACTCATGTCCATGTTTGTACAACTGGCCCCTAGACTGCAACAGAGAAAGATTCATTCTCATTAACAACTCATGTCCATGTTTCTACAACTGGCCCCAAGACTGCAACAGAGAAACATTCATTCTCATTAACAACTCATGTCCATGTTTGTACAACTGGCCCCAAGACTGCAACAGAGAAACATTCATTCTCATTAACAACTCATGTCCATGTTTGTAGAACAGTAACATACTGGGTACAGGTAGAATAAATTGAAGAAAACAAACATACATTTTAGAAATATGAAAAGATGAAGTCAGAAATGTTTTGAAATCACTGAAAAAGAAGAAATGTTGAAGGAAAAGAAGACAGTTGGACAGAGAGAATGTGCTACTGACCACGGCGTGTCCATCTTCTATGTAGTACATTGTCGCTCGCTTCCAGAACACCTGCTCAAGCTGTTCTTGTGAACTGTCATCATCGTCGTCATCATCATAGTCATAACGAGGTGATATGAGGGCCTGCTTGCCACTGTTGACATTAGCGCCGCTGCCACTGCTCGTCGGTGTGTCACTGAGTGTGTCAGCGGGCGGCTCAGTGTTGGCTACCAATGTAACAAACATGTAGACAATGACAACATAACATATGAAGAAGTGCATAGACTAACATCATGGTGCAGTGAAAACTATCTGCAGTTCAATGTAAAGAAAACCAAAGGAATTGTAATTGACTTTAGCAGAAATAGAAATCCACCACCACCACTGACTGTTAATGGCGAAACTGCAGAGCGTGCTACCACTTATAAATATCTGGGTGCGATTATAGACGGAAAAACTAAACTGGAATGAAAACACAGTATCTGTGTACAAGAAATGTAGACAAAGACTGCATTTCCTCTCGAAACTATGAACATTTGAGGTTAGTCAAATTGTGCTGTCATGCAAGCTGAAGGAAGGCTTCCGTAAAGACAGATCACACACCGACCAAATAGCTATGCTCCAAATCATGGTTGAACAATCCATGGAATGGGACTCATCCTTCTACATCAACTTTGCAGACAATGAGAAGGCATTTGATAGCCTCGACAGGGAGACACTATGGAAGCTTCTACGACACTTTGGGATACCAGAGAAAATTAATTCTTTGATACAAAATACCTATGAAGGCATGACATGTAAGGTCATTCATGCAGGACAAACAACATACGCATTTATGGTGAAGACAGGAGTGAGGCAGGGATGCCTTCTGTCACCTTTCCTCTTCCTGTTAACCATAGACTGGATAATGACGAGGACCACAGAAAACAGAAAAAAATGGTATACAATGGGTGCCTTGGAGCCAGTTGGAGGACCTGGATTTTACAGATGACCTCGCTCTCCTGTCACACATTCACCAACAGATACAGGAAAAAAACAGACCTTCTAAACACAGTATCAACACAGACATGACTCAACATCAACAGGAGCAAGACAAGGATCATGAAAGCCAACATGAAGAACAACCCAGTCACATTGAGATGGGAACCACTGGAAGAAACCGACTCCTCCACGTACATGGGCAGCAATAAGACGGGAGCCACAGAAGATGTCAAAGCAAGGATACAAAAAGCCAGAGTTGCATTCCTCATTTTGGGAAAAATTTGGAAGGAAAAACAAATCAAGCTTAAAACCAAACTGAGAATATTTAACTCAAATGTCAAGTCAGTGTTACTCTGCGGCTCGGAGACATGGCGAATTACACAGAAAACACTAAAAAGAATATAGACCTTCATCAACAATTGGTCAGACAAGGTATCCAACACTACGCTGTGGGAAAGGACCAAACAACTGCTAGTAGAAAACGAAATAAAGAATAGAAAATGAATGAAGGTGGATAGGACACACACTGAGGAAACCAGCAACAAACATCAGAATCACTTACATGGAACCCCCAAGGGAAGAAAAAAGAGGAAGGCCAAGAAACACCTGGCAGAGAAACACCAAAAACAAAAGAAAGAAGATGGGATACACTGGGAAAGAAATGGAGAAAATGGCCACAAACAGACAAGAGTGGAGGAGCATGGTCGATGGCCTATGTTCCCAGCGAGCAAACAGGCCAAAGTAAAGTAAGTAAAAGTGGCAGTAGTGCAGTCAGTTGTTTTGTATTGTTTTCTGTGCTACCATAGCTCACTCTCAGCTGAAAACATGAACAAGCTAGAGCGTGTGTCAAAACATGCTGCCAAATCCATCCATGTTACACCACTTCGTAGCTTGCACTGTCATTACATGACAAAGAAGACAGAAAACATCTTACACAATGCAACACATCCACTACACACCACATTCATTCCAGCGAGATCAGGCAGGCGGTATCTGTCCATTTCTGCACGCACTGCCCGTTACAGCAGATCTTTTGTACCATCCACCATCACGGCCCATAACTCATGATTGCTAAGTTACAGAGGGATATGTGCGAACTATAGAACTATATACATATTCTTGCTGGTTCTTTTTTTTTACAAATCTTGTGTTTTTGTTAAGTTGAGTATTTTTCTTACAGGTTTTTGTACTTTGTATTTTTAACTCCTTGCCGTATAACCCTGTTTTTGTACTTTGTATTTTTAACTCCTTGCCGTATAACCATGTTTTCATACTTTGTATTTTTAACTCCTTGCCGTATAACCATGTTTTCGTACTTTGTATTTTTAATTCCTTGCCGTATAACCATGTTTTTGTACTTTGTATTTTTAACTCCTTGCCATATAACCATGTTTTTTGCACTTTGTATTTTTAACTCCTTGCCGTATAACCATGTTTTTGGACCAATATAGGTATTATTATTATATTATTATGATTGGGGGCAGTTCCACGCTGGACGTACATTTTGGACAAATTTGCCATGCACTGCATGCTGGGATAGAAAATACCACAACTTTTTACTGCCATATATTATAGGAACCAACTATGACATTATTGTCATATATAAACTTCCTTCCATATAGTCATTCTAGACATACAATGAAAAACATGCATGGTGTCAGACGTACTCACATGAACCTGAATTTTCCACCTGTGTAAGGTGATGTCCAAATCTCTGAACATTTTATGTTATATGCTGATAGGGCAGGAGTTAATCTCTTGACTAGATCCAATAAAATGTTGTGTCTGTGGTACACTGAAGAAAAATTTGTCTAGTATCGGACATGCATTTTTTTGGTGTCGGACGTACCCGTGTAAAATACAACAGTAGTAGATAAGATGATGCTCATATTTTCTAAATAAGATACTTGGGGGTAGTAACAATGACAAAATTGTATTTTTTAGCTAAGATTGAATCTTCTATATAAACGCTGATGCTGGTCTGTGGCCGTGCTAGCTGCACCACCAAACAGGGTGGTCACAGCACCACTGAACGCAAACAGCTCATCTATGGAACCAGCACTCAAGGTCAGTGGTGAAAAACTACAGCTTTCTTATGTTTGCTTTGACACCAACCCTAATTTTTAACACCTGACTTCACTCAACAAGTTGCAGTAAAATTACACATTCAACTATCTCTACTGAATAAGTCAATGTCTACAAGTCTTTGAATCACATTACCTTTGCATGCATGAACAGTTTCAGAAACTGACAAGCATAATAGTACTTGGTGATGTGAGCTGCCTTAGATACCAACTAGTAAACAGATGGACAGACAATTGGCCATCACCTTAAACACCAAACGTGATACATTATTAAACAAAAATAATTACCTTTTAATAGAAATTGTTTATTCATGGACAGTTATTACTTTAAAACTCCATCCTCAACTGATTTAGCCTATCGCGAATCCGGTTCGTTGATGTCCTGATATGTAGTGTATGAATAGTTTAAGTAATATCTGCAGTCGGTTTAATAAAAAAGTGTGTATTTTTATTCAATCATCAAAAAAATTGACTTTAGTCATTAGATCTGGCAAGGCTCAAAACACTGGATATCCAAAATGGTAAACACTTTATGGGGTCAAGGCTAATCATGGGTGTGACTTCTATCCTCTTGCCGATCAAAATTCGTGATGTTTCAGTGTTTCCGTTTTCATTTCAACAAAGGCTGGATGAAGCATTAAATAATGTTATAGTTTGTCTGATGATTTCACAAAAACTACATATAAAAGTTGCATATACGAGCTAGGATGTCGTAGTGGAAACTAGGTACGTTTCAATTTTCACAAAATGAATTTGAAACGAGACAAGCAAACATACTGAATTGAGGAGGGACCTTTAAATGGCTGGTGTAAATAAAACTGTACCTTCAGTGGCCTCTGTTTGCTGCTTTTCACATCTAACAGAATCTGTTAGCTCAGAGACGACTTCTGAAATTAATAAAAAAATTATTTATGGATTCACATTTAATCAACTCTGAACAATCTTATTTAAACATAACATTCTTAAAATCTGACATTAATGTTCATTTTGGGACGTAAATTATACTGTTTTTAAATGTTGTAGAATTACAGTATTTACAATTAATAAAATACTAATAATCTTGTGTATCACATTAGTCCAATGCATTGGTGTTTTCCTTACAAATGGTTTCTGTTCGACAGATGTTCAAAATATCACGATTGACCTCATTCAAGCTTGTCTTGGAACTAATCTTTACCTACTTTCAAATGAAAGGTAGGATACCTTGTAACTCCACATTAGCTAATAAGACAGTGTTCAGCAAAATAATGAATAAGACGTTGCGTTTGTGAAAAAAAATACATTTTATTCATAGACATGATGTAGTGCCACCATACTTCTGAATATAAACACCATGTACAACAATATTTGTTTATTTTACTAACTTCACGTGCGATTCATCATCATAATTTAGCCAGATTTAATTATATAAACATCTCTCATCTATGTCTATGTAACTGTTACATTCTTTCCCCACCAGCTTGTACTATTTAATATATTAATATCAAATTTGGGAATGATTTTAAAAGATAATACACAGGCTAGCTATTTAAGACCATATTACACAATTTAATCAAAACATATAAAAGGTAATTGAACAACTATAATAATGGACAAATTAACATGTTGAATTTATATATCAACCAGGTAATGTGCAATAATTGCATTTGACAATAAATGTATCATTGATTTTTTGAAGCTCTTCTTTTACCTGGCATAAGACGTAATATTTTCCTGCACATGATTGACCTCATTCAAGCTTCTCTTGGTACTAATCTTTACCTACTTTCGTGTGACAGGGTATGTTAGGATTTCATTCATAGACATTTTGTAGCGCCATCATACTTTTGAATGTAAACTCCATGTTCTACAATTTTTTTTTATATTTCACTAACTTCACATGCAATTTATCATCACACTTTGAACAGATTTAATTATATAAACAACTTTCTCATAAAAATTCTTCATTATTATCAACAAGCCTATGTAACTGTTACATTCTTTCCCCACTAGCTTCTACTATCTAATATATTAATATCAAATTTGGGAATGGTTTTCAAAGATAACACACATAGTCTAGCTATTTAAGACCATGACTATATTACACAATTTAATCAAAACAGATAAAAGGTAATTGAACAAATATAATAATGGACACATTAACATGTTGAATTCATATAACAACCAGGTAAGGTGCAATAATTGCATTTGACAAGAAATGTACCGTTGCTTTTTTGAAGCCGTTCTTTCACCTCCTGCAATTCGTCTTTCACCTGGCGTAAGTCATCATTTACCAGTCGCATTTGTTCTGAAACGAATTCACTTCATACGTTTTTTTATTCTTGTTTCTTCTCAATTCTACATTATCTAAATACAATTTCAGCAAATACAGATCTTTTCACATAATTAGCTTTGATAATTTCAAGAGATTAAAAAAATGTAATGCTCAAAGAATATTTTTACTTAACACCATTGTACCATTGCTTTTTTGAAGCTCTTCTTTTACCTGGCGTAAGACGTAATATTTTCCTGCACATGATTGACCTCATTCAAGCTTCTCTTGGTACTAATCTTTACCTACTTTCGTGTGACAGGGTATGTTAGGATTTCATTCATAGACATTTTGTAGCGCCATCATACTTTTGAATGTAAACTCCATGTTCTACAATTTTTTTTTATATTTCACTAACTTCACATGCAATTTATCATCACACTTTGAACAGATTTAATTATATAAACAACTTTCTCATAAAAATTCTTCATTATTATCAACAAGCCTATGTAACTGTTACATTCTTTCCCCACTAGCTTCTACCATCTAATATATTAATATCAAATTTGGGAATCGTTTTCAAAGATAACACACATAGTCTAGCTATTTAAGACCATGACTATATTACACAATTTAATCAAAACAGATAAAAGGTAATTGAACAAATATAATAATGGACACATTAACATGTTGAATTCATATAACAACCAGGTAAGGTGCAATAATTGCATTTGACAAGAAATGTACCGTTGCTTTTTTGAAGCCGTTCTTTCACCTCCTGCAATTCGTCTTTCACCTGGCGTAAGTCATCATTTACCAGTCGCATTTGTTCTGAAACGAATTCACTTCATACGTTTTTTTATTCTTGTTTCTTCTCAATTCTACATTATCTAAATACAATTTCAGCAAATACAGATCTTTTCACATAATTAGCTTTGATAATTTCAAGAGATTAAAAAAATGTAATGCTCAAAGAATATTTTTACTTAACAAATGTTTCATCTATTACAACTTACAGAATGGCATAAGACATCACTTTACTTATATATATATATATATTATTTAGGGTTGGTGGGGTGGTCACGTGTTGGTGACCGGTGGCGAATTGGCCCCACCTTTGTAGTTATTCCAGTTAGAGCTAGTGTATTTTTAAGCAGGTAGTTGTATTCATAGACTGCGTGATAGCATGTAGGGCATTATGCTATTTGGTTTAAGGGTGTTCCATGACAATAGTAATGCCATTGTTTCTTTTATTTGTTCTAGGAACACTGCTACTGCTTTGTATTGAAATGTGGGCTCTACTGAACCCGATGTCCAGGAGGCTCGCATTGGGCGTAGTCAGCCTGGCGTTGGGTTGTGGAGCCCACATTTCTTTGTTTTACATTTCTTTGAAAGTGGGCTTACCCTTAATCCCCACAATAAACGTCATTCATTTGGCCTTTTCATATCTCTATATCTGTGTTGTGTTGTTGATTGCATAAATGGGAGTATGCAACATTGACACAGCCAAGGTTGCATATGGGTTTTTATGCGAGCAACACCACATACAATTAATGATTGGTCCATTGCTAATTTATTCTATTATGCTAATCCAGCAGAGCTGGGTGATGCACTCTGTGACCCACTTTGCCTGCCTCCATATTTTGAACCAATCAGCACGCACCAGCTGCGCGACGCTACAGATTTCAAACTTGGACTAGCCACTTCGTTTTGTGAAAGCATACGGAGTGGATGCGCTTTGAAAATTTGTCCCACCCTCCTCCCCATCTTTCTCCCTGTTGTGTGTTTACTTGTTAGCAGCAATTGTACATCTTTGGTGGAAGTGGGGTGTTCCATGTCTCCAAGCTTTCCCATTTTTTTATTGCGATAGTGGACATGGGAGTTTTGGCTTTCCTAGAAGTGTTCATGGGTTTTAATGCTGGGACGCAGCTCGCTTCCCTTCCACCTTGGATTTTAGAACTGTTCGTGTAGCGAATTGGCCCCACCTTTGTAGTTATTCCAGTTAGAGCTAGTGTATTTTTAAGCAGGTAGTTGTATTCATAGACTGCGTGATAGCATGTAGGGCATTATGCTATTTGGTTTAAGGGTATTCCATGACAATAGTAATGCCATTGTTTCTTTTATTTGTTCTAGGAATACTGCTACTGCTTTGTGTTGAAATGTGGGCTCTATTGAACCCGACGTCCAGGAGGCTCGCATGGGGCATAGTCAGCCTGGCGTTGGGTTGTGGAGCCCACATTTCTTTGTTTTACATTTCTTTGAAAGTGGGCTTACCCTTAATCCCCACAATAAACGTCATTCATTTGGCCTTTTCATATCTCTATATCTGTGTTGTGTTGTTGATTGCATAAATAAATATATATATATATATATATATATATATATATATATATATATATATATATATATATATATATATATTTGTGGTACAAACAATGTTGTTAAATATATAAAGCTGTCTGTTTCTTATTGTGGGCCCATTCTAACATGTTCGTAATTTGTAACAACAAATGTGTTTATATATCAACCCTGTGACAAAACAAGCTTAAAAAAAAATGTACCATTGGAGTTTTGCTTCCAAGTTTGAGATGTTTCTCGAGCTGTCTGCAACTGATCCTTGAGGTAGAGAACTTGCTCTGAAACAAATGAAACCCATTCAATACTTCCATGGTGTATTATATAAATATATCAGCAAATGCTACATATTTGCACCATAAAATTTACCTGTACAATGTGTTCTCTATAAAATATTTTTTCTTTTGAGTGTTCTCAAACTTTTAATGTTCACTGTTTTTTATTTTGCAAATGAATAAGCCCAACAATATAACTTGTGAAACATATTAATGTTTGAGCAAGTCTTTCAGTGTTTATGATGTGCAAACTTGCACATTTACATTGGTTCAATATGTATTTTGAATAGTAGTTCAGACATATGTTTAAGATGAATAATTAGTAAAGCTGATTACCAAGTAATTCTCACTGCCGTTACTACAAATAAGACTACATTATCAACAAAGACAGCAAATATATTGCCAAAAATATTTTAGATTATACTAATCGAATTGATGAATTAATTTCAATGGAATTGTACAGCTACCTGAAGGAAACATTTATGCATGCCTGTTGTTTATCATATACTTTGTTTCGCGTTCAACTGTTCTTTGATCAAAATTGCAGGCATGATAACTATTATTTGGTTGATCTTCTTCCAATTGTCACAGGCTATGTTCCACAATTCACTAGCGTTTAGCAATCTTATCTAAATACCACATCATATGCACAAGGTTCAATATAGGATCTTGACCAAGTGGGCTAATGGCCCATCTAGATTGTAGAAGTGGGCTAATGGCCCATCTAGATTGTAGAAGTGGGCCAATGGCCCATCTAGATTGTAGAAGTGGGTCATTCTGGATAACATTGCACTGATTGTGCAGCATGCAAGTGTACGCCATTTTACTCATTTACCAAGCGCATTATTTAGTGGGGCATGCACTAAGTTTGTATTATATCATCATTCAGTTCAATAATATGTTTTGGAAGCCATTACAACACTATTTTTACGAATGTGTTGGTTTTCCTAATAGTATATTACCTACAATTTAGCATATAACATTTGTATGACAAATGTCAATATCCAGCTCCAGTTTGTCACTGAAATTAAATGTCCCTCCTCATTTAAATTTTTTTCCTCGTCTCATTTCAAATTCATTTTACTAAAATTCAAATCTAGCTTTAGATTGGTTATTGCTGCTTCAAACCCATTTACTGTACAGGTTTTTAATGTCTAATTCGGTGGTCTTTTGTTGTGCCCCAAATGAATTTGGGCTTAGTCGGTGTAATTAGTTCCAAATGTTGTGCTAATCCAATTATATCGATTAAGAATGACTGATATTGTTAATGTTTATTAACATAACACAGGAATTCAAAAACACTGATATTCTGTTTCAAAAATTTAATCCAATCAACATAGTGTATGGTGTCGGACGTATGGGGTGTCAGACGTATGGGGTGTCGGATGTACATTTTTTTTTTACGTACGTCCGACACCACAACTGCAGGTTAATTATTCCATAAGCAATAAAACTTTGTAATTTGCTTGTTCAAACAAATAAAATTAACATTATACCTCAGTTAATAACATGTTGTAACCACCTAACATTATACCTCAGTTAATAACATGTTGTAACCACCTAACATTATACCTCAGTTAATAACATGTTGTAACCACCTAACATCAGCAGAGATTTTAAAATGTAACTTTTTTGGTGTCAGATGTACTTGAGTAACACTCATTACTAATTTAATTAAGTCAGTCTAAAATATACCTAGCATTTTTATGTCATGTAAATTAACTAAATATAAGTCTGGGATTAAATGCAATAAAAATGAATAAGCCTATTTATAAATTAAAGTAGATATAGTGAAAAAAAATTAAAGGAGTTTGTTGTAAAATATTTTCGCTATCATTGACATGTAATTAGTTGCATTATAAATGATTACATAACATTTGTTGAAAATGTATTAATGTGATATGTGAAACTATGGAATATTACCTTTCAAATGATGCCACACTTGCCACATTTGAACCAGTTTCTAAAAATGGTGTTGCTTTACCTGAACGTGGAACTGCCCATTAGCAGGCAACCCAGTCAGTGGTGATTTATTTGAAACTAGCATTTATTTATTGCCCTCCTCACACGTTGTTCATTATGTCAACATACGGATTCAAGAAAAAAAACAAGGATTCTTGGTAAAATGAGTTTTTAAAACTACTGTGGACTATTTAAAAAACAAATCATATATACCATAAACACCTTTTGTTTACAAACATAACTGGATGTATATGTGCATGCAGTATGAGTGTGTACAATGTGTGTCTGCGTGTGTACATGTACATGTGTTTGTGTGCACTGAAGTAGACCTATTCATTGTCGTGCTGTATTTACCTGTGTCAGCAGTCAGTTGACTCTGACACTGCTCAAACACGTCCTTGAAGTGTGTGGCCAACTCCTTCGTCTGTAACACAAGCAGCTCACACGCTACACAACATAAACTTTGTCAAGTGTCTCATGTCTTCAAACATCGGCATACAGTGGCAAGTGGCCACAGTACAATCAAGAGCCAGTTGGTAAGTTTAGTAGTATAATTCTACATTTTTCAAACTCAACCTACACCCTGGTTACTATAATAAAGTCATGTAATACAAAATGGTAATTGGGAGACCTGTGAATTGACATGGACAACATTATGTCGACTGCTGTGATTGGTTACTATTGCTTCCACCACACTGACCTTGAACTTGACGGCGAATTGCTCATGCTGACCTTCGCCATCGATATAGTTGAGTGCGGACCAGCACCAGGCAGTCTCACAGGTTAGCAGGGGCTGCAGTGTTATGTCTGCTGTCAGGTTGTGGTTGCATGCCACCTTCAACACCTGTTCACTGCGCAGCAGCACGCGCACACAACCTGTACACATATGTATGCATGTTGTGTAGTTAGATAAATACTGGCCCATAACACTGATTGATATTGACATTCACTGTTTTACCAAAATTTACAGATTATGTGAAAATACAATATTTTCATTCCAAATTGTCACAGTTTCTGAGCAGCAATAAAGGCCAGAACTAGCAGCACTGGTGATGCCTGTTTTATTGCAGATTTTTAGACAGAAAATGATGATGAATCCGAGGGATTTATATTAGCGAGACTGATTTAGTCGATGTGATGTGATTGTGATGAGCATGGGCGGTCCAAATTCCAACTGATTTCACCCAGGAATGACAAGTATCAGTTTGTCACAAAGATTACAGAAATGTACAAAACGACAAAGAAAACAAATAATCAGCGACTTGAGAAATGTAAATATTAAACCAAAGTAGACGTTGACCTGTTTTCCTGTTTCTGAGTAGCTTCATTTCCCCAATGCCGCGTTCCTTCCACTGTTTGTCCGTGAAGCGATACAGCTTGGCACGTTGACAGAACAACACGTCACAGTCCTCCTCCCCAGTCCTCAGGTCAGTCACCTTGGGCAGACTGACCACTGGCTCAAAGTACATATTTTTAACACCTGTTAAAATAAAATGACTCATTCAAACTGTCTCTACAGAATAAGTCATTGTCTACATGTTTTTTTACAGCAGTATAATAGAAGTCTCTGAATCACATTACCTTTGCAGGCACAGTTACAGAAACTGACCAGTATAATAGTACCTGGGGTGTGACCTGCCTTAGATACCAACCAGTAAACAGATGCACAGACAATGGGCCATCACAATATCCTTACACCAAACATGATACATTAAACAAAAATAATTATCTTTTAATAGAAATTGTTTATTCATGGACAATCCTTACTTTAAAACTCCATCCTCAACTGATTTAGTCCATCGCAAATCCAGTTCGTTGATGTCCTGATATGTAGTGTGTGAATAGCATAATATGGTAAACAGTTTAGGGGGTCAAGGTGATCATGGGCGTGACTTCATCCTCTCATCGATCACATGACAAAGTTATGAAATTTCACCAAGGGCGTAATTCGGGATTTTTCAACGTTTCCATTATCACTTCAAGCAATGCTGGGTCAAGCATTAAATAATGTTATAGATTGTTTGATGATTTCACAAAAGCTACATACAAAAGTTCCATAGACAAGCTAGGATGTTGTAGTGGATACTAGGTAGGTTTGAATTTACCAAATATGAATTTGAAATGAGACAACCAAAAACATTGAATTAGGAGGAACCTTTAATTGGCTGTGTAAGATGTTTTACATTGTTATAATAAGAAAGTTGAATCTACGCTGGTGTAAATAAAACTGTGCCTTCAGCGGCCTCTACGGTTTCCTTGCAAACTCTTTCTGTTCAAGAGATGTTCAAAATAGCAGATTGTGCTCTAATATTTTCCTGCACATGATTGACCTCATTCAAGCTTTTCTTGGTACCAATCTTTACCTACTTTTGCATGATAGGGTGTGTTAGTAGGATGCCTTGTTAAAAGTATAACATAATATTAGTCCACATTAACCAATAAGACAGTGTTCAGCAGAATAATGAATAAAACGTTACGTTTCTGAAAAAAAACACATTTCATTCATAGATATGTTGTAGCGCCATCATACTTCTGAACATAAAACACCAAAATTATTATAAAAAAATTTAAGATTTTTCTACGATTCATTATCATACTGCGGCCAGATTTAATTATATAAACAACTTTCTCATCAAAATTCCTTCTTCGTTATTGTCAACAAGTCTTCTTTCCCCACCACTTTGTACTATTTAATATATTAATATCAAATTTAGGAATGGTTTTAAAAGATAATACACAGTCTAGCTAGTTAAGACCATATTACACAATTTAATCAAAACAGATAAAAAGGTAATTGAACAAATATAATAAAGGACAAATTAACATGTTGAATTCACATAACAACCATGTAATGTGCAATAATTGCGTTTGACAAGAAATGTACCATTGATTTTTTGAAGCTCTTCTTTCACCTCCTGCAGTTCGTCTTTTACCAGTCGCATTTGTTCTGAAACAAATTCAGTTCATACATTTTTATTTGTGTTTCTTCTTAACTCTACAATATTATCTAAATACAATTTCAGCAAACACAGATCTTTTGACATAATTAGCTTTTATAATTTCTAAAGAGATTAAACAAATGTAGTGTTCAAAGAATATTATTACTTAACAAATGTTGTATCAATTTGCAGAATGGCATAAGACATTACTTTACTTATAGATATATTTATGGTACAAACAATGTTGTTGAATATATAAAGCTGTCTGTTTCTTATTCTGGGCCCATTCTAACATATGTTCGTAATTTGTAAAGACAAATGTGTTTGTATATCAAGTGTTATAAAGCAAGCTTCACAATAAATGTACCATTTGATATTTGCTTCCAAGTTTGAGATGTTTCTTGAGCTTTCTGCAACTGATCCTTGAGGTAGAGGACTTGCTCTGAAACAAATGAAACCCACTCAATACTTCCATGGTGTATTATATAAATATATCAGCAAATGTTACAAAGTTGCACCATAAAATTTACCTCGGCAGTGTGTTCTCTATAAAATATTTTATTTTTTGAGTGTTCTCAAACTTTTCATGTTTACTGTTTTTTTTATTTGCCAGTGAATAAGCCCAACAATATAACTTGTGAAACATATTAATGTTTGAGCAAGTCTTTCAGTGTTTATAATGTGCAACCTTGCACAGTTACATTGGTTCAATATGTATATTAATCAGTAATTCAGACACATGTTCAAGTTGAATGATTAGTCATGCTGATTACAGTGTACCAAGTAATTCTCACTGGGATGTGAGCTGCCTTAGATACCAACTAGTAAACAGATGCACAGACAATGGGCCATCATCACCTTAAACACCTAACACGATACATTAAACAAAAATAATTATCTTTTAATAGAAAATGTTTATTCATGAATAATTCTTACTTTAAAACTCCATCCTCAATTGATTCAGCCTATCGTGAATCCAGTTCATTGATGTCCTGATATGTAGTGTGTGAACAGCAAAAAATGGTAAACACTTTAGGGGGTCAAGACGATCATTGGCGTGACTTCATCCTCTCACCGATCACATGACAAAGTTATGAAATGTCACCAAGGGCGAAATTCGTGATGTTTCAACGTTTCCATTATCACTTCAATCAATGCTGGATCAAGCATTAAATAATGTTATAGATTGTTTGATGATTTCACAAAAGCTACATACAAAAGTTACATAGACGAGCTAAGATGTTGTAGTGGATACTAGGTAGGTTTGAATTTAAAAAAAATTAATTTGAAATGAGACAGGCAAAAACATTGAATTGAAGAGGAACCTTTAAATGGCTGTGTAAGATGTTTTACATTGTTATATAAAGTATGTTAAATCTACGCTGGTATAAATAAAAATGTGCCTTCAGCGGCCTCTCCTGCTTTTCACATTTGAGATGACCTGACTGAATCTGTTAGCTCACAGACGAACTCTGAAATTAATACAATATTTATTTCTGGATTCAAATTTCATCAACTTTGAACAATCTTGTCTAAACATAATATGAATCTGACATAAATGCTCATTTTGGGGCATAAATTATACAGTTTTTAAATGTTGTAGAATTACAGTATTTACAATTAATAATGTCCTGCTAATCATGTGTATTACATTAGTCCAGTGCATTGTGTTTACGTTTTCCTTGCAAACTGTTTCTGTTCGACAGATGTTCAAAATAGCAGATTGTGCTCTAATATTTTCCTGCACATGTTTGACCTCATTCAAGCTTGTTTCGGCACCAATATTTACCTACTTTCACATGATAGGGTGTGTTAGTAGGATGCCTTGTTAAAAGTGTAACATAATATAATATATATATATATATACATATTATAACATTAACTAATAAGACAGTGTTCAGCAAAATAATGAATAAAAACACATTACATTTATGTTGTAGCACCATCATACTTCTGAACATAAAACACCATGTTCAAAAAATGTGTCTAATATTTTACTAACTCTACGTGTGATTCATCATCATACCTTGGCCAGATTTAATTATATAAACAACTTTCTCATCAAAATTCCTTCTTCATTATTGTCAACAAGTCTAACTGTTGCATTCTTTCCCCACCACTTTATTTAATATATTAATGTTAAATTTAGATAATACACAGACTAGCTATTTAAGACCATATTACACAATTTAATCAAAACTGCTAAAAAGGTAATTTGAACAAATATATTAATGGACAAATTAACATGTTGAATTTATATAACAACCAGGTAATGTGCAATAATTGCATTTGACAAGAAATGTACCGTTGGTTTTTTGAAGCTCTTCTTTCAACTCCTGCAATTCGTCTTTTACCAGTCGCATTTGTTCTGAAACAAATTCAGTTCATACATTTCTATTTTTGTTTCTTCTCAATTCTACATTTTCTAAATACAATTTCAGCAAACACAGATCTTTTCACATAATTAGCTTTTATAATTTCTAAAGAGATTAAACAAATGTAGTGTTCAAAGAATATTATTATTCAACAAATGTTCTATCAATTCACAGAATGGCATAAGACATTACTTTACTTATAGATATATTTATTGTACAAAACAATGTTGTTGAATATATAAAGCTGTCTGTTTCTTATTGTGGACCCATTCTAACACGTGTTTGTAATTTGTAACAACAAATGTGTTTATATATCAACCCTGTGATAAAACAAACTTCACAAGAAATGTACCATTGGAGTTTTGCTTCCAAGTTTGAGATGTTTCTCGAGTTTTCTGCAACTGATCCTTGAGGTAGAGGACTTGCTCTGAAACAAATGAAACCCACTCAATACTTCCATAGTGTATTATATAAATATATCAGCAAATTACAAAGTTACAAAATTGTGCCATACATTTTACGTGTGCAAAGTGTTCTCTGTGAAATACGTTATCCTTGGAGTGCTCTGAAACTTTTAGTGCTTACTGTTAATTTTAACTAGCCAATGAAGAAGCACAAGTCTTTTAGCAACCTTGCTCATTTACTTTGGTTTATATGCATTTTAATCAGTAGTTCAGACATATGTTCAAGTTGAATGGTTTGTAAAGCTGATTACCAGTAAAGCTGATGACCAGGTAAAGTTGATTACCAGGTTACACATGCTTTTAATTTATCATAAACTTAGTTTCGCGTTTAACTTTTTTTTTTTTAATTACGTGCATAATAACTATTCTTTGGTTATATAACCATTTTCTTCCAATTGTCATAGGCTATGTTCCATGATTCACTGGCCTTTTGCAATCTTATCTAAATACCACATCAATAAAATAATATGCAGCTGCACCACAAATAAATTGTAATATGTTTTCTTTTTGAATAATCAGACAACTTGCAATTAATCTCCAAGAGTGTTTCAGATTCTGTGATTTTTAATCTAATGCAGGTGATGGCCATGGTGTAGTTCCAACTGTTGGTCGGGTTATTTGTGCAAAATGCCTATTATTATCTGTGCTTTAGAAAAATGTAGCTCATGACAGAAACTATGAGAAATGCTGTGGGATACTCTTCTTGGGTCATTAAAGTTAGTGTGTCAAGTCTTAACTACACAAGACAACCTGGGTCTTTGGAGTGGTGCTGAATCATTTTGAAGCAGTGACTTAAGTCAAATAAAGTTGTCATATGTCTCGGATGCACCTGACTTTATGATCTGCATAATTATTTAGTGTAAACGCTACCTAATTAGTAGCAGCAATGCTCACACAATGTAGACACTTTCGGATGACCATGTTGCATTTCTATTAATAGGAAATAATATTTGTCTATTAATAGAAAATAATTATTTGTCAGATATCACAGTTGTATTTATTGTTAGATGTCATATAAAATGTGGCACAGTGAACTCCGCTTAACATAATCACTTCACGCAAAACAAAGTGATTCACTTAAGAGGTGCATTTTAATACAGCATTAATACGAATTATTCCATCCCAGCCAATATATTTGATTATGAACTACGGAAGGTCGATGGGAGATTGTGACCTTGTCACTGCGACACACTCACCACTTCGGATGTACTCGGCAGCGCCCGTCTTCTTCAGCTCCATGTACGCGCCACAAACTTGTTCATACATGTCACCGGAACTGACAGCTTTTGTGTTATTTCTCCATGACTCGAGGATAACGAATGTGCTGGTCACTGTTCCCTTGGAGTCACGGATTATCTCTTGGACCGCAGAACATGACAACTCCAAGAAGACACCAAGCTGAACCAGTTCATCACAGGCTAGCTCATGCCGAGCAACCTTCATCAAAAACTTGTCAGTCAGTGGGCCTAACAAAATGAAACACAAATTTTCATTATATGCACTCTTTCCTACTTGAAAATAAAACAGATAATTTCTATACATAACACGTGTATTTTTTTGTAAAATACAAAATTACATGTTCGGTGGATTCTTTCTGGTTCTGAATATAAAATAGCAACCATGCAAGATATACTAAAACTGAGAAACACTACTAGTACTAAGAAACAATTTTATAAGTATCTATATGACATCACTATATTATTAAAGTGTGCCATTCAGAAAGATTGACAACAGATTAAGCCACATCCATTTTTTTTCAACATTTTCAACACCATCTTACTAAGATTCTTTGCATAATAGTCTTGTAATTGCATGATATGAATGGTACTTTATATTGCATGTATCCATTAATTCAGTACACTGTAACAGTTCCTACAGTGCTACACAGACAGATTTGAGCAGAAAATAGAGCACCTATTAAATTCAGGTTTTAAATTTTGCTTCAAAGTGTTGCAATTGCACGACATGAATGGCAGGTTATATTGTAACCATCAACTCAGTATCATAATAGGGCTGTGTTATTACCTCTTGTCACGGAAACAGAAGCTCTGGATGCGGTGGCAGCACGGACACTCGTTTTCTGGGGTTGAGCCATGTCTAGTCTGTAATACAGATATTCACATCATGACAACTACTGCACCAGGGTATTATAGGTTTTAATATTACTGTATAGGGACATTCTGTTTCAAATTAACACATTTTCTGTACACCTGTTGATAAAAACACCAATTCGACTTTGCTGGGAAGTATTTAGCCATGCTGCAATGCAACAACTCAGACTTCGCAGGAATGTATTTACTATTTAGCCATGCTGAAACCATAGATCTACATATTTGTATATCATGTGATCATTGAAAACAAATCAACATAAGGTTAGTTAACTTCAGTACTAAAGACATGGATTCCGGATTGTCTGCCAGTTACAGCCCTGTTCAGTGACGTAGGGTAGGGTGGGGTAAGATGCCCTTCATATTTCCAACATTATATGTGCTTGCTGCCTTTCTCTGTTTGATGAATGCAATGCTGCTACCTACAGTGGCATATCTCGCTGACGGGGGGCAAGCCTTGTCACCCAGGCTACCATGTAATGGCACAGTGGAAAAATACAGTAAAAAATTAAGCCAAAGGGGGGCCAAGGCATTCCCCCTAAGTACGCCACTGGCTACCTAGTGCCATTCTGCCAAAGAGCACATCCATGATTTCATCAAATTATGTTTGTGATTAAATAGTTGAAATTGTGATTACTTTAATAAAAGCTACGCATTTTGAAATGTATGATCTATCATTTCGCATAGATGATACATGACCATTTGGAGTACTAAGAGACAATGCATCAGCACCGTCTTGTCCCAGACCTGGCCAATAATATATTTAATTAACATAATGTTAGTGTTGTCAACCGTCACTGATGTTTTGGTATGACATACAATAACCACACAACTGTATGACGGCATATGTACTTCAAAATAATATGTCTATGAATAACCGTCGCTATTTTCCCTTAAAATTAAAGCCATATAAAGGGGTATCCTTGGTCTTGCCCCACACTACCACATAAATGATCAACATATGCAGAAACCTGTCGTAGATTATAACCAACATTGGCTTCTTACGATGAATAATAATAACAACAATGTTTATTTCAGACAAAAATGTACACACACACACACACACACACACACACACATACAATACAAATAAAAAAAAAAAATATATACATACATGTTGTTTATTAAAATTACATGTAGAAAGAGTAAAATTAGATTTTAAAGAATTTGTAGCAAACATATAATTTGCACTACAACGGGGTGACAAGTTGTGTAGAATTCTAAAACTGTTGCTATATGCAACAGTAATGCCTTTCAGGTTGTTTTTTTATTACACCAAAGATTTGATGTGTAGATAGCACTACAGCATGAAACAAATAAACTTGTTTTAATGGTGCTGCTGTATAAGTGAAATTTTCTAGCAAAAATTTGCTTGAGCATAAATACATCTTTTCTGTCTGGCAATATCATCGTCGTCAGTAAGGTTATTGTTGACAATATGGCCAAGGTATTTACATTTCTCAGTGTGAGGTAGTATTTGGTTATTGATTGCAACAGAGTGAATAATTTTCTTGTCTTGAGGTTTGTTATCAATAACCACACAGTAAGAGTTGTTGGCATTTAAATTATATCACATTGCCATACTCGGCACAACAATCAGTGAGTTTTCTCAGCCCAGAAACGCTAGGTGAAAAAATACAAAGATCATCTGCGCACATCATATGGTTCATTATGGTGCCTGCATAAAGACAACCAATTTGTAGTTTGTTCAGATTTACACTTAAGTTATCCATGTTGAAACAGTAAAAAATTCAGAGAAGCTCTGATACCATCTGACAGTGACAGTGAATTTCTGAGTGCTGTAACAGTAATAGAGAATGCGCACAATAAAAGAAGAAGTCCTGGTCAATTAGTTTAGTGAACAGTTTACTATGATTGACTTTGTCAATGTCAAAGGTATTGGAGGCATCCAACATGGTGACATACATAGATGAACTATTCGCTATGTAGTGTCGAAAGAGTTATTTTAGTAAAAATATGAGCATTTCTGTTGAGTTGACTAAAACAATATGAGGGAGGCCTAACATAAAATTGTGTATCCAGTGCATAATCTAACAAATTATTATTATTCAATAATTAATTTTTAAATGCACTCATAAAAATGCAATAGCAGCAACAAAGGACAGCTCATAAAAAACATGTAGCTTGTTCTATGGTTAATAATGGCGAGTTCATTGTCTAAATTACCCAAATCGAGGAATAAAAAAAATATGCCATATAGTATAATATCAATATTTTAATATTTAATTTCCTGCAAAACATTTTGCATTACATACTAATGTAATATAACACTATATTCAATACGGAATGAAAGTTTTATTTACCAATAGTGTATTTGAAAATGGGTGAACAGAAATGTAAGTTACCTGTATAATAAATAGACATAATAAATTATAAAACAGTCATAGACATAATATACATAATGATGTTGTATAGAAGGGTGTAGTTAAATTGTTACAATTTAATTGTACCATTTCCATTTTACTCAAGTTTATTAAGATCTAAAATATTTTTTATACCAATACACATCCATCAGTGATTACCAGTATTATGGCAATATATGGTGTATAAACAGTAACCAACTATTGTAGGCCAATGTTTTTTTAGGTAGGTTGAGCACCATGGGAGGATGTGAACCAATGTGGTGCTTGGATTTCATCACATGATGCATACATTATGGAGAATCTTTACATGTGATGTGGTACGACAGCTTGCGTCATCACGTGCATGTGTTTACTAAAACGTTTTATGGAAAAGATGACGTTTGATTGGCATTGTTGGGGCGATTAATGACCAACATCAGATGATATGTAAACACCCGTGTGTGTGCGTGCATGATAATTATTTGCTTAAAATACATAAACATAGTGACATTTTCGCATCATTGTTTTTTATTAATTAAGTTTTTTTGCCAAAAGTCACAATGTCATGATGCCTAAATTAAAGCATAAACAATGGCAGCAATATTTTGCTGCAAATGTCGTAATTTCGGCAAAGAATACAGTAAAATAAAGGTACGTTTGTATAGACAATGTGATCTATAGATTATAGCAACCTTTACAGCCCTTAGAACTTCACATGTGTGCGAACTATCATACACATAGCCACATATTACTTGGTCATTCCATATGAAATCAACCAGCAATATTCTTTACCCCTCCGATTTTGATGAAATTTGGCACACATATTGGGTCTGTTGTGAAATTTACCTAAGCCAAATTTCAGGCTTCTGAGTGAAATAGTTTTTGAGTTACTGCATATTAATGATAAAAAAATTGCAACAATTTCACGTTACCTTGTAGCACATAATGTATACATAACTATGGCCCTAATGATCCTAAAGTGCTGGTTTTGGTCATGAAATAAAACTAAAACATTGTTCTATCAACTGATATGCATCAACAAAATTATTGTAAAGGTCACTGACACTGACTTTTGACCCGATATACCAAAAATGAGTAAACCCCGATTTTGATAAAAACAATTCTGTAACACGGTCATTGTATCAACAAGTTTCATGCAAAATATTTGAGTGGGACCGGCAATTTGAAGTGCGTTTTTAACAATTTTGCATTACATCTAACCATGTATGTAGCAATAACTTTGGTCCTAATGGCCCTAAAGTGCTGATTTTGGTCTTAAAATAAAGTCAATTAGTTTACTATGATGACTAGTAGATGAGATGACACGTAGTTGTACGAGTGGATGACAAGGCAACGAAGGCATTACTTCAGGCACAGGGTAGTACCGTTGGAACACCCGTTCACTACCCTGTGCCTGAAGTAATGCCTTCGTTGCCTTGCAGTCACGCATTCCTTCTTGAGTTTCAGGCTGCTAATAATTATACAGTGTCTGCTTGCTCTTGTCCTTTTGATATTCAGGGCAAAACCACTTCCCCTGCTTCGGCTCGGACAGCACGACTACAAACATTATAGTGAAAGTGAAACCACTCATATCATGGCAGCCACTAACACTGTCATACCCTACCACATAAATGTTCGAACTCTGAAGAAAACTGTCGTAGATTATAGCCAACAGTGGCTTCATACGACGTATATATGTTCAGAATGTCTACGTACCTAGCTTCTTAGTTCTTGATACGAACGTTGACTTGATCCGTAACCGGTGTCGATGACGATGTAAAACAACCGCGCAATGCCAATGGGACTGACTTTAAACCCTAGCGTGTGGTAGCAGAATCAAAAAATTAGCCAATAACATTGCATCGCGGGGCGAGATAACCTCGATTATCCGGGCTCCGCGATGTGGCGCCACCATTTGTCGCACACATAATTCTTCTCGGTGGATTCACGAAGCCGAGCGAGAGTCGGATAAGCAACAGTAAAATTAATGGGACTGGAATTGGGTAAAACGACCTTCACCTTGACCCGCAAAGCTCACTAGCATGGCGGCTCCGCGAGGTAAGTCTGCTATCGCGTTGATTCTCAAGCAAATTTCAACTACGTACAAACGTTGGCGCATGCGCACATGGGAATTAACATAAATTGAACAATTGAGATTCTTTTCATTTATATAAGTATTAGTGCTACAATAAAGATATTATTCAGCCTTTTATGCCGTCTAGAAATATAGGAAAATCCACTTTTTGCGTGAATGAGTTCACCCTTTTTTAAAGTTTCATCTATTTCGACAATTACACTCATTTATATATCCAATGAGTAATGATTGGATTATAGTTCGATGATTGCATATATTTGTTAATGCATGTGCGTATATTTATTTATTTTTATTTAAAAACAATGTTGACATGTACTTTGCACGACACGGGCGTATGTCGTATATTTTGTATGGTTTATAAAAACAATTACTGCCAGGTCAGAAATTGTTTGAGGAAAAAGCAAATGTTTGGGGGTACAAAACAAATAAACAATGATATTTATATGAAATCTGTGATCATTCAACAGCAGTTTCGAACGAACCCCGTTTTGTACCTGAAATGCCCCAAAAAAAAATCGTCTCAAGCACATTTATTATTATGTGTACTTTTATTGATCAAAATGGTGTTCAGTGGATACTGAATATTGGCATGAAAATTTTGCATTTATAAAAAAACTGAGAGCCATTTTACAATGCAGTTGTCATACTCTACTGCCAGTTCAGAAATTGTTTGAAGAAAAGTAAATTTGGGGGTAGAACACAATAAACAATGACATTTATATGAAATCTGTGATTTATCAACAAGTTACGAACGAACCCCGTTTTGTACCAGAAACACCAAAACATCTTTGTAGCATGAAACACACTTGTTATTACGTGTACCTTTAGTAATCAAAATGGGGTTTCAGTAGATATTCAACATAGGCACTAAACTTGGATCAATAAACGAGAAATTCCTTGGTCAAGAGTTATTTATATTAGGATAATTTATAGCAGTTTGCTACATTGTACTTACAAAGTGAATCATGTTTGAGAAGAGTGACTAATTATTGAAATATGCTGATTTTATACTGTAAATATAGACCAATTCCATGCAAAATTCACAGTTAAAGCTTCCTAATGCAATGCCCAATCGTAGTGTGCGGAGCGCCTCTAGGGAAGAATCCGAGAATCACATTAGTGATGACGTGTGCTGAAACACTGCAGAAATGGCCGGATGTAGAAAGAGGGTGTTTACTGACGTAATTCAATCGAAAGCAGCCAGCCGTGTAGAGCACGGTGGGGAGCGGTGGTCTAATGGTTAGAACACCCGCATGTCGATCGAGAGGACGGTGGTTCGATTCCACCTCCGCCGTTTCGAAGCTTGGGCAGTTTCGTTCACCCCACTTTGCCCGTGTCTTTCGGAAGAGACACTAAAAGCCGTTGGTCCAAACTCCTGCGTTAGCTCAAGATTGGGCTGTTTGGAGTATAACTACTTGAGACTTGAGACGTCACGACGTAATTATCTCACTGGATAGACGACTTCGCTTCAATGGTTCTTGTCCTTTCACCTTCACTAATAACCCCTCGTGTAAACCTTTATGCGGTTCAGTGACCTTGCATGCGTCACGGACACGTACAGCACGTAACAGTCACGATGTATTTGTAAGGAAGCAGGGCGTTTTTTATGATTGTCCAACTCCCAAAATGCACATTTAGTGGTCAGAACGGACACAGTTTTTGTAAAATGGCAATTTGCCCACTGCTCAGAGTCATACATGTCAATTCTCTTACATTTTGACATAGTCCATAAATCTCCGTCATTTGATGTCCAACGGATACTGGATAATTGCAAAGAAAATGTTTAGCAATTTCCTTTTATTATTCGCGAATAGTGCTTTTCCGTAACGTCATTCGATGATCACTATGTTCAGGCATATATAGTGGGTCATATATATCAGTGACCTAGAGAGCAAATAAAAATGTTGTGCTGGCTCATTTCCCAAAATGTGAAATTCTAGCGCGAAACAATCTCAATGTTAAGCCAAAGGGGGGCAGCCCCCTCCCCCCACCAAAAAAAAATACGCCACTGATCATAGACCCCTACATGCCAACATTTGCAAAAGTTAGGTATGTCAGTATGTGTGTCCGTCAAGTCAAGTCTCCAGTCATCTCTCTGAATTCCAAGATAAATCCCAACTCACCAGCGTTCACCAATTGCCATGATTGTTGTGGTTTGACTGCGGTAATTGTTAGCGGGAAAGTTAGGTGGATGCTGCCCAGCTGCAACATTACCCTATCATACTAAGTATTTAATAACTATTATTGCATTCGGTGCGGCCCCTTATAAAAATGTGGTCTCGTTTTGCGTACGCTTCGAATCATCAGACTTGTTGACAAGTCACAATCTGACAAGTCAAGTCCCAAGTCAACAACACCCAAGTCCAAGTCAACTTTCAAATCATCTCCCTGAATTGAAATCAAGTCGAAAGTCACGAAAATGGGCGAATAGAATCATCCCCTGTGACTCGAGTCAACGAGTTTGCTAAATACCCTGCTGATTACCTGCTCGTGCCACTGATACATCCCAGGGTGAGACATGTCACCTTGTCTCCGTAAACTATTCCTCACCACTCATAAACGCGATCAACTCACCCCCATTACCCATCTAATACGTACCAACGAGTTCACTATGACACCCATCATAATAGTTACCTGTCTGCTGTCACTAATTTCTCGTAGAAGCATATAAACATTGAATGCACGAATACAAAATATGTTTAGTTATCAGTTTTGTCCAGTTCAACAACATTGTTCAACACTCTGAGGACGCGCAGACAAGAGCAGCAGCTACGGCAGCAGTTGTTCTGCTTCATTGGAAGCGTCGTCGTCGGCGAAATCGTAATCGCTCATACTGGGCTAAGCCCTGACATCGCCTCCATCAAGAGTAGGATGGCTAGAGTAGCCTGATGCAGTCAACTAACTGACCACGATTCGTTTCGCGCCCAACTGCGCATGGGTGTCTTGGCGTACACATTTCTGTCGGAATACGTCTGTCCACTCATCTGGGCACGGAACACAGTCAGAATCCATCCGCCATTACAAAAAGAGTCCCAAGGAAAAAATGAATTGTGCAGTTTGGGTGTATTTGTGAGAACAGAAATTGTGTGAATGAGTGAGTGGAAGTGATGTTTTTGTGCACACTAGCATCTGAGCTTTGAAATGATGCCATTTGTCAGTTGGCATACCTGTTGCGTAAGGACTCAGTGGCCATTAGACAGAATGTAGTCATATTTTGGAAACCAAAAAGGAGGTATATAATTTTCACGAATTTCACACACCAGGTGTCTTAGTGGGTCTGTCATGTGCTGTGAAATAACAAAATTGTAGGATAAATTTTCAATGTAGGCGTAAGAATGTTATAATGGTCGTCTATGGGAAAAGTGTCTGCGGTCCGTGCCCATCTTCTCGTGCGGTCGTCCACATTGTCTCCGCCATCTTGCCAATGTGCGCGGACAGTCAGTGTGTGTGCTCCTCATTGGCTGACCGACCGGGAACAACTACCATCGACTGCCCGAATGAGCTGAATCCACTGGCAACTCCGATCAGACTGAACCAGAGCCAGAGACAGATAATCGGTTCCAGTGACAGTGTAACGACACTGCTTGAACAGTTTCGACTATACCCCCGACTGACACCAACTCACCCCGATTTCAGTCGGAAGTGTGGAGACATCAAGCCCGGGATACGCTAACACTCCCCCCCCTCCCCGACACGACCAGACCCGACTCAACTCAACTCAACTGACCCAGACTGGTCGGTCAGTCCGGTACCCGAGTCACCCCGACTGGAGTGGATACGATACACCGATTGACACCGACTGAGTCTGACCTGATCGGGTGCTACTGCCCTGACCTTAGCGGCAAATATTCGCACCATGCTGGCCCCTAGTGGAAAATCTAACAAAACCCCGAGAAAGGGGTGAGACGAGCAGCAGCTATGGCAGCAGCTATTCTGCTGTTGCGGAGGCGTCGTCGTCGACGACGACATAGCCGCTCGTGTTTGGTCAATTGTGGAGACATTAAGCTACGCCTCTATCAAGAGCAGGGTGCCTACGGTAAACTGGTGCGGGAATTTCGTCTTCCTGACCACGAATCGTTTCGCGCCCTGTTCCGCATGGATGTCTTGATGTACGAACTTATGTCGGAACACGTGTCATATAAACTGGGCCTCTCTTCCCATAAAGACACAAACGCATCTTCTATTGCTGTCGTCCACGTTCTTGTCTCCGCCATTTTTACCGGTGTGTATGGACAGTCACATGCGCCCCTGATTGGCTGCCACTTCACCGACCGGGAACAACTAACATCGATTGCCTGACTGGGGTGGATACACTGGCAACTCTGATCTGACTTAACCAGACTGAGTCCGATAATCGGGGCTATTGTTTCGACATTGCTTGAAAACTTCCGACTACCTCCGACTGATTCACCCCGATTTCAGTCGGCAGTGTGGATACACTAACCGACTGACACCGACCCGACCCGACCCGACTCAACCAGAACTGACTGGTTCAGTCGGGTCGGGCGAAAAGGTGTCAGTGTATCCCGGGCTTTAGCCGACTGACACCTGGTTGGCGCAGCCTCCAACAAATGAGAGCTGACATATGAATTGTCATCTTTGTAAGATCATACATGTCAAAGTAGTAGCCTTGGACCTCACCCCCCCCCCGCCAGACCCTCTCGGCACACACATTCCGAAACTTTTCAACTCCCACTAGTCACTAAACAATTCATCCAGTTCATGCTCTTACCCAGTTCAATAACAGCCAATTGGAACAAACTGTCAGTCGATGCAGCTACAGCGCCAAGTTAGGAGATCTTCAGACAGAGGATCTCAGCTACAGCGCCAAGTTAGGAGATCTTCAGACAGAGGATCTCAGCTTGCAATAATATTAATTCAATTTTATTTTGCATCTTTCACACTATCAACTTGGTGTATCTGTGCATGCGGGAACCGGTAGTTGACATCAATGTATCAATATCATAGACATATAGCTACAGTACTGTATATAATAACAATGAATTATAACAGAGAATGTCAACCACGGGAAATAATAGATGAATTTCCATTCAGTCGTAAAATATTTTTTGTTAGATATAAACCGGCATTTTCTGTCGTAACATGTATACACACACGCGCGCGCGTGCGTGCGTGCGTAACTAGCAACCAAGATACACCAAGCGGATAAAATTTGACGTCGGACAAACCGGGCTTTATGGAAAAGGGCGGATTTTGACAAGTTTGCAGCTTTTTTGTTTATCAAACCTGCTCAAGCGAATACCAGACATGGCGTTTCTTTGTTCTGCTCTGCAGTCAAGAGAGCACAATGTTATTGTTGGGCAACCACTACCTGCACTAACTTTAACGTGCACTGCCGGAGTGACCAAGCATGACGAACTAAAGACACGGGGACGGGAGTTGTGGACCGTATTGCCCCAGGCAGGTGGCCGTCTTGTCCCAGTGATGGGGCAAAACTATTTTTCAAATGCATCTAGTTTGTCTATTTGCTGAAAATAGTTTTCTAATAGGCAGCACACATACTTGTGTATAATATATGAACACATTAAAAACATATTAACGTAGATTAATGGTGTACACTTTGACAGTTTTCCTTTAGTGGTACAGCGCTGCTCCAGGTCAGCCTTATTGGAAGTGACGAACACCTCGGCCATCTCACTCAGGTCAGCCTTACTGGAAGTGTCGAACACCTCGGCCATCTCACTCAGGTCAGCCTTACTGGAAGTGTCGAACACCTCGGCCATCTCACTCAGGTCAGCCTTACTGGAAGTGTCGAACACCTCGGCCATTTCACTCAGGTCAGCCTTACTGGAAGTGTCGAACACCTCGGCCATCTCACTCAGGTCAGCCTTACTGGAAGTGTCGAACACCTCGGCCATTTCACTCAGGTCAGCCTTACTGGAAGTGTCGAACACCTCGGCCATCTCACTCAGGTCAGCCTTACTGGAAGTGTCGAACACCTCGGCCATCTCATTCAGGTCAGCCTTACTGGAAGTGTCGAACACCTCGGCCATCTCACTCAGGTCAGCCTTACTGGAAGTGTCGAACACCTCGGCCATCTCACTAAGGTCAGCCTTACTGGAAGTGTCGAACACCTCGGCCATCTCACTCAGGTCAGCCTTACTGGAAGTGTCGAACACCTCGGCCATCTCACTCAGGTCAGCCTTACTGGAAGTGTCGAACACCTCGGCCATCTCACTCAGGTCAGCCTTACTGGAAGTGTCGAACACCTCGGCCATCTCACTCAGGTCAGCCTTACTGGAAGTGTCGAACACCTCGGCCATCTCACTCAGGTCAGCCTTACTGGAAGTGTCGAACACCTCGGCCATCTCACTCAGATCGACGAGTCGCTTTTTTCGGTGAGACTATTCTTTTGAAACATTGTCATCTAGAACCGGCTTCTCCGGCCACATATCTATAAATGTAGCCTCTCTGTCTTCATCCAGTCACTGCCAACTTGGAGTTTATTATAGAAGCGATCACTTAAAAAAAATGCTCCTCTGTAATTGGCCCGTTGCTGGGACTGATTTTTTTTTATTGCTAGCCAGCGTACAGTGACCGATACTGCGACACGTCACACAACTTAGTTGCCGCGATTAAATTTTAAAATCGGTTCAACAACTGCTGCGACGGTTAAATCAACAAGCGAATCATGTTTTGTTCAGTGGGGACCAGTGTACATTGTTTCAGTGGGGACCAGCGTACATTGCACGACTGATGAGTTTTAAGTCAACTGAGCACACGACTCGCAAAAATTTAGCAATTTACGCCTTAGGATGACATAAGAATTGTAATCGTAACACAAGGGAGACTATCATAATGTTTAATATTAAATGTATCCAGGCTATTTACACTACCAATGTGTTGACAAGCAACTAAATAATATTGTGTGGCGCGGACATATAAAGTGGACTGCAAACAATTATGGGACATAGTGACAAATGTGACATGGCAGTTCTATGCAGTAATGATCAAGTTGAAGTGTTATTCTCTAATACCATACAATGGTGTATGAGGTAAATATACAATACCAAGAGTACTTGAAAGTACACAAAACATAAAAAAAAAATAACAATCAATGTTAGTTAAACTTACCAATTACTATTTTGATCAACTTACAAATTCTTATTAGTTTATTTAAACTACGAGTTTATTTAAATTATTTCAGTTAAATAATAATCTGCACATTATCACTGGTAACTTTTAATATTTTCATTGCGCTAGCTTAATCCAGAAATTGACCACCCTTTGCTTAATTTGTATCACTAGTGGCAGTTTGTCTAGTTCGCCATATATCATACATTTAGAAGTAGATTTGTTGACATGTAATACTATTCTACAGAATGCCAAGTGAAGTTTTTCAATGATATCACAATTCTCATACCTTCATACTTCACAACCATATAACAAAATTGGAACAACAGTATGATCAAATAGTTGAAATATTATATCAATTGGAAGAAGTAATTGTCGTAAACTTGTTAATCAAACTATACATAGCTTCCTGTGCTTCAACCTACAACGTCGTGACGTCACTGCGTGAAACCGTTTAGTGCATTAACCAATCAAATGTGGTGATATCATCATGTAACGTGATACTTCCGTAGCAACCATTTGCGCGTTCGAAGTTGGAGTCGTCGGAAGTGTTTCTTATCGATTTACTTAGTTAAGCTGCCATTTCTGGATTGCTGTAATTTCTTGTAGGTAGCCAGGGTTCGGAGGAGAGTAAACTCCTTTCGCTGTTGATAGCATTTGGTAAATCACACCTCCTCCATCCCTTACGGGGTTATATTGAGGTTGGGTGGCCGGCTTGCAGATTCCTTCCCTGGATTACCCGCCGTCTGTATATGTAAGTCATTTTCAGAACACCTTTTCAAACCATTAAGTTTGGCTGCTTTTTGATTAATCTTAACATCCAAAAAGAAAATGACTTGCTGAGTACTTACGGTGACTTTTCTCGTCATTCGATGTAACATTGTTCAAATAAAACGTTAAAAACTATATCGCATTGTTTTGTTTTTTGTTAATTAGCGAAGCGGGCTAAGAAGCCTCGTTAGGACCAGGGTCAATAGATTGATGGGGGTGGGGGGCTTGGAAACAAACATCGATCGCAGTCCTAAGTTACTTCTGCACTACTACAACCTTTCCCGAAATGCTTCTTGCCAGATTCCCGCTGTTACGTGATCTACTTCCGTTGACGGCGCCACTAGATTAGATCACTTCCGGTCTGTCCGACATTGGTCGCCATACTCACTAGGTGGCGCACCATTTGCGGGACAGATCACTGATGTGTTACGCTGTTAAGCCATCAATAGGGCTTTGGCACTGAACGGGGAAAATTGTCTGAAAAAAAATTGGGTCATCATCCGTCTGATATTTTCATAAATATATTGTGCTAGAAGCTTGAGCAAGGCCTCTGAACACCATTGTCATTAATGTTGAAGGAAATGTTGCACAACGAGCATTAAATAGCAGTATAAGTATTTCTAGTAAGGGAGTTTGGCACATTGGCGATCCCATAAAAACCACAGGACTACATATGAAAAGTAACAATTCCACCAATGGTTGTTATTTATTAAAACCATAAAAATGTCGAAGTAACGATTTTTATCTAATCACAATTACTGAGATTTACTTACTCAACGTTGTGACTACTGCCGGGAGCCTTCATCTGGAACTGGATTCTGGGACGACTAGTTCTTCTTCTGTTCGCCAGATGGCATGGCAAGCAGGCCGTCCTATGCCGATATTCTCAAAAGGAGTAAAGTATTGTCACTCACTAGATAAAAACTTTGTGTTAACATCCAATAGTTGTGTTACGCGCAGTAATACCCACAGCAAAAACCGTTCTAGCTTTCAGATCTGGCTCAGATTCACAATAAAGTAGACGCCTCAGTCTTAACAGGCAGTTGTCATAAAGTCAAGCCAAATTGTTTCTTGCATAATAGTTATGCAACAACAAGTTGACGAATTGCGATCAAACCTGACGAAGCCATGCATTAATGATACTAAGTCTAATCGTTTGTATTGCAAAATCATGTTATATAGAAATATATTAAACTATTCTAGCACCTTGACCACACAAATCTGTTTTTAATGAACGACAATGTTGTCATATCAGTTTACCATCATCTGATTACATTTTCTTTCTAGATTTGTTTTTATTGTAATTGTATTATTATTATTGTACTTGTGTTTATATAATAATAATAATCAACATCTATGGCGGCTATATCCTCAGGATCCTGAGCTCAGATGAGCAACAAAACAGAATCATTAAGCATAGTTATGAACAGGGACGCGCTAGTCATTATCAGAACGAGGGGCAACCGAAGATTTATGGTGGAAATGTAATTTGGAATAAATATGTCATGACTTTTTTCGGAAAAAAGCTATAGTTTCACATGTTTTCACAGTGATGGGGAGTTCATTCCAGACCCTAGGCGCAGCGACAGAGAAAGCGCTTTTACCCAAGTTAAGTTTTGTTGTTGGCACAATAAGTTGTTGTGAAATTGATGATCTGGGCTGCCTGGGGATATTTGAAAGATGCAGGAGACTAGCCATGTAGGGTGGTTGTTATGTAGATAGATCACGATATATAAGAGTGGACAACTGAAAATTAATTCGATAAGAAACAGGACGTCAGTGTAACTGTTTAAGTAGTGATAGTGATGGTGAAAACCGAGGCGCCCTGAGAACCACACGTGCCCGACAATTTTGTACTCGTTGGAGTTTAGCCAAGTCTCTTTTAGCAATGTTGTTTAGTTGATATTGTTTTAGCAGTAGATATAGATATGTGACGCCGAATGTGGTAGTTAAAACAGGAAAAGGTGAACGACTGCTACAGGGTTATTGCATTCAAAACGACATTGACAATACAATGGAATAGTTCTGATTTGGTAGTCTCACAACACAGAATTTGAAAAGGCAAACATATGTTTGTTCTATGCAACATATCTTCAGAACATCTTGGCAAGTTTTAAGCGCATTTTTTATGGACTCTCCACAACTATATCGTCAACTGATGTCCACGAACCCAGGTAGCACATGGAGAAACAAACACACATCGGTTTGACAGACAATATACACACAATAATTTGTAGCATAGTGTTATTCATTGTGCATAGTTTATGACAGCATTCCTAGCCAATCAGATTCAAACCTGTAATACCCCACGGGATAGTAAAAGGGATTAATCAGCATCCACGCTCCCTCCTACGGAACAAACTGAACCCCAGCAGTTGGCTTTCTTGTCTCGGCGCTCGACATAGATACACGCAGATTTTCATCGTTCTTCCGTTCGTACGTATTACTGGTCAACATGCCACGAGGCCGGCCCAAACTGAAAGCCACTGATACTCTGGATCAGCCATCAGTCCATCGTCGTGTGACGGTGTTACATTCTCCCCCGCCCGCTCCACTTCCAACACACACAGAAGTGGAAGATGTCGAAGATGACGTTGCTCAGGCTAGCGACGAGGCAGCGCAAGTTACCCACGAAGCAGCACAAGTTACCCACGAGGCAGCGCAAGCCCAGGGGACTCGCCAATGGGACGCGGGGCGATCTGCCAACTGGCCGATGGTTACGCTACGTCGTCGTATCGAAGAGCGCGGCATCAAACTCCCGACGGGAAAGAAGAAGGCGCAACTTCTACGAATGTACCTCGACAACTTCGGCGGCGACGACGAGATGGACGAGTCAGTAACCGTGGCCGCGCCTATGCCTTCTGCTAGTGGCAGCGCTGACCGCACGGACAGGAAGCCGACGCCAACTCCACCGCTGACGACGCATCGCCGCTGATTTGAGGGTTCAGCCTAGTTACATTTCCCATTGGTGGCCATGTTAACCTTTTGCAAAATTATAAGAAAGCGTGACCATCAAAAATTCTAAAAGTTTTCACCAGCCGCTGTCATCATCCCACTGACATGCTGGTCGAGTTTGGTCAACATTTCTAACTCTTGTAATATGCCTGTATGTGCGATACCCCTCAATGTTTACCAATATTGGCATGAATTACGACGCACACATGTCTAATCGCCAAAAACATCACAAATATCCTTCCGCCTATTAAAATCATCTAAAAATCCACCATTTCACTCTCAACAGCTTCCGCCAGCAAACCTGGTAATGTCCGTGCACAAAGGCACTTATGTTAGATCGTATGAATTTTTTAAAACGTCCTATATCCAAACTTACTATGCCCTACATTCATATATATATATATATATATATATATATATATATATATATATATATATATATATATATGGGAGATATACCCCACTGATGTATCAAAATGGTGCAACTGGATTAGAAGAATGAGCTGCGAGATTACTGCAAACTATCACATTTAGTAACGAATATATCGTTGTAAAGTCATGGACTGAATTACCATGAAAGTATTTCATCTGGCTAAAAATTGCCTTTTCAAAAAGAATATAAACTCGTAGCAACCATATCAAAGGCACTTTAAGAGACCATTTTTCTACCAACTGTATATACATTATTAACATACTGTGAAAGTATTTGCCCATGTACGAATGTAGGTAAAGATGGAAATGTAATGATTTTTAGAGAACACTTGCGAATGAATTAATTCTTTTTATTTTAACAAACAACTTAGTAAATGCAATTACAATAAAACACGTTTGAGTAAAAAGGTTTTTCTGATAAAGTAGGTGACCACAAGCTGACTCATACACAACCACAATCAAGATGAAGAAATTTATTGGATTCTCAAAGACATACAGGATAACAAAAAAAAGGATAACACATACATGTAACAAAAACCACACAAACACCTTTCACAAAGGCACCACTCTACCCACACCACACCAGAACACATCAGACCACACCACACCACACACACTCCCCATACAAACATGTGTGCGCACAAACACACATCACACACAATCCACACAAACATCCTTCACTCATGCACCAGTCCACATGCTACACATCCTCACCACATATACACCACTAAATATGCTACACACATACACCACTACACACGTTACACACCCTCACCACATATAAACCACTCTACACACTTCACACCTTCACCACATATACACCAGTCCACACACTACACACCCTCACTACATACACCACTCCACATGCCATTACCACATATACAATACTCCACATGCTCTCACCACATATACACCACTCCACAAGCTACACACCCTCACCACATATACACCACTCCACATGCTACATGCCCTCACATATACACCACTCCACGTGCTACACACCCTCACCACATATACACCACACAAACATACTCCACACACACACCCGACACACACATTCACCACCCCCAACACACATACACCCCACACAAACACGTTCACCCCCATGCACACCTACATGCGCACGTCCCCACACACATGCACGCACACACAAATACACATCTCAGAGGCTCCCATTTTATTTGATGACTATGTGTCGAGAGAAAGAAAATATGAAAACTGTTGAAGATTCTGTCTGACTTCCCACTTTTTTGTGAGTTGTTAGCTAAAAAGTGCAATTTTCAAGTGCAAAATCAGTTGCGGCGTAATTTCATCATCTACAGTAGTGACTCAAGTATGTAATACTATGTTTATAGATGAAAGGAACCCTTTAGAAACATATCTAAAAACTTAAGACTCGGCAAATAGCATTTTCGATTAAAAATATGCAAAAGTTTTCATCGTCTCTTTTATTTTTGAGTGAGAGAGAGTGAAATAGAGTGGGAGCCCAAAGCTTTTATTTATGTAAACAACGCGAAAAGGTCATGAAAATGTCACTGTCACTAGTTAATTTGAAAGACGTCGCCCAGTCCCCAGTTGGCTTTACAGAAAGAAGTTGCTCACGTTCTACTCCAACAGAATCCCCTGGTGTGAGATATCGCCACTAATAATGGGTACCCATCAGGACAATGTACATAAGGTCAATGATAACTGAGTCAGTATCAAGTGAGGTGCAGTACCCAATATACTAGATGTTTTCTCCATTTTCCTTCCAAAGTGTCACATAATGATTCACTGACTCAGCTGAGATGCATTTTAAAGCATCACTGTTTGTGGCCAGTTTGCCAATGACAAGACCACATCACTATGGAAAATGCACGGATTCTCCAGCCTTTTTTCATGACAGATACCATTTAGTTTTTATTGTCACTAACCACATTCGCCATGTCCAGATGGGTAGTCATTAACAATGGTGATATCCCACACCTGGGGATTCTGTCTGATTCCACGAGCAACTGCTTTCTCTAAAGCCAACTGCGGACTGGGTGGTGTCTTCCTCAAAAGTATTAACTTTCAAATTAACTAATAACAATGATATGACAACTGTTGAGATTGGCAGAAGATGAACACTGTTTATCAATGTCATATTCACGAGTATTTGCATTAGATATTTCATATGTGGACCAAAATATATAGAGGAGTGGATTAGGGGGTCCTAAAGTATCGTAATGACTGAAAACATGGGTATGAACTCATTAACCATTACTACCCGGCATAGGACTAAAAAATACGAGATGATGAAAATTATTTTACTCTTCTATTTTCAATAAAATGTTTTCATAAAGTGACCCATCTTAGGCTTTTGAATGTGGATTTGATGGATTCCTGTATCTAAAACAAAGGTGTAGATACTTAAATCATTATTGTAGCCTTATGATTGAAGAAAACATGCAAAAAATGCATACTTCACTAAAAATTGCACTTTTTAGCTTTTGTTCACAAAAAGTGAGATATCACAGAATCTTTACCAAGTCATCCCCCCCCCAATGTTTTCTTTCTCCAGAAACATATGGCCAAGATGGAATCCCCTGGGATCTGACAATATCACCAAAATACGTGACAGTTTGCCCCACCCCTAGACACCCACTCACACACTCCCCCTCCCCCCTCCGATACATGCACACTCTGACACAATTCTGCCTATTCATTCTAAGGAGGCATATTCAGTTGGATGCTTGGCTTTAAAACCACATTACTTCAATACATTACAATACACACAATAGTAGACTATCGTAATACAACCTCAGCTTTGACAATATATATGCAGATGACATAACAATTATGTCCACCGTGGTTAAGAAGCTACAACTCTCAACAGAAGAACTTCACACTGCCTGTAGGAAATGGGGTATGAAAATCAACTTCTCCAAATGCAAGGCATCACTACACTGGAGAAGTGTATTGTTTTGGAAGGCGAAGAACTTGAGACTATGGGAGAGTTCTGCTTCTTGGGTTGCATAGTGCTGTCTACAGAGAGAGAGATATTAGTCGACACATAGCCTTAACATCGGCAACCTTTGGTAGACCCAGAAATGGCATATTTTCCAACAGAAGCATCTCAGCAAGACTGAAAGCCAGATTATATGGAGCCCTTGTACTGCCAATAGCATTCTATGGTGCGGAGGCTTGGATTCTATGATCACAGGAGATACAATTTTTACGTTTTTGAGATACGTTGCCTCCGTGCTATTAGAGGTGTTACCAAGATGGACAGACTATAAAATATAAGGACCAGAGAGGACACTTTAACCCGTGAATCTATCACAGATGTCACAAGACACATAAGGTGGTTTGGGCATGTTTGAGACAGCATCGACAGCAGAAAAAAGGAAGGCCACAGAAGAGGTGGGGCGACCAGATCAGGAATGACACTGGGCTCTTGCTGTTGACAGCAGAGCAGCATCCCATAAATAGAACAGAATGGAAGGGTGCAACATCCCGGAGGACAGTTAGGGGGTCACTATGGTCACTAAATTTTAAGTCAGTTTTAAGGGAAGTCAAGTCATTTGTCCGCTGTTCCACTCAGTGAACAATTGTAATTAAAACAAGTAACCAATTAAATAAACTGGCTACCATCACCACTACATTCACTGGCATGATGTGTCACCACTTAGCCACAGTTAGTGCAGTTCACCAAACAACTGTTCCTTTAAGTTATACATATATATACACACGACACAAACCCTGACCTTTCAAGTGGGGGAAAGGATTAATACCCCTCACATTTGGATCAGGCTCTTTATGTGTAAACATTACCACTGTACAGATATGTGTTATTTGTGAGAAATCACACTAACAATAAACTCACATCACTGTATGTAAACATTACCACTGTACAGATATGTGTTATTTGTGAGAAATCACACTAACAATCAACCCATATCACTGTATGTAAACATTACCACTGTACAGATATGTGTTATTTGTGAGAAATCACACTAACAATCAACCCACATCACTGTATGTAAACATTACCACTGTACAGATATGTGTTATTTGTGAGAAATCACACTAACAATCAACCCACATCACTGTATGTAAACAAAAGGCAAAACACCAGCTATTTCCTGAGTGAAAACTGACAATGTGATCAAAACGACTGACAGAACAAAATATGTTGGGCATCTTAAAATTTGCTGCAAACTGACTAAAATATCAGCGATGATAAAAATGTGTGTTTGCAGTTACCCACTATAAATATATATCACAGAGGACGGAGCTTTTTTGATAACTTGGCTCCCAACATGCTAAACAATTACATATGGTCCATTAACAATAATGACCATTTTACAGTAATATGTGGTGAGAGAAAATTACTGAAAAAAAGCAGGCAAATACAAATGTGTAACTCCAAGAATAAAACAAAACAATGTGCTCTTAATATTTCAAATAAATAGTATGTTTAAACCGTGTGCCCAGACAAGTAATCTGACTGCATGGTCAGACACCAGAAAGGATGACACTGAAAGTGTGATGACTTGACAGTTTCTCCATCAATGGTGTCTGCCAGTCTGTCCACTCGTCTAACACAGGGTCATAGTGTTCAATGGCCGCTGAGTCCTCTTTGCCACCACTACTGCACCCTGCCACCAGTATGCTGCCCTGCCACACGACTGCTGGGGCATTGCTATGTCCCTGGCGCGGCCGACTCAGCCTCGTCCAGCTGTCAGTGGCTGTGTAATACCGGAGACATGACCGGCTGAAGCCTCCCACCAGGTAGATACACCTGGTCATAGAGACTGCAGCACCAAGGTCACACCTCAGGCATGTCCGCCAGGGTGAGCCAGTTGCCTGACACAGTGTCATAGGCCTGTGTGCAGGACAAATTCTTATTGTCTGCACTGCGGCCACCGAACACAAACACACTGTGGCCGTAGCTGATGGCCGAGGCGGACGACACCGGCTGTGGCATGTCAGGTAGAGACGACCACTGACGTTGCTTCAGGTCAAACCTTTCCACAGAACCAATCGTCTTGTCACTGGCATCTTCCCTGCCCACTACATATACATAGTCTCCAAGAAGGACACTGCGGTGAAAGCAGCGTGCAGTGGCCAGTGACGGCATCTGTGTACTTGTCTTGTTGACCAGGTCTAGCAGCCAGCAGTCGCCCCTTACCCCACCTTTCCACCCGCCTGTCAGCAACAGCAGGTCACTGGCCAGCTGACACACGTCATAAAACCTGCTGACTGACTGTGGTAGCTCCATCAACATCTGCCAACACTTAGAACTTTCCACCCAATAGTGACACAGGTTGTGGTCCTCATCCCCTTCTCCATTCTTCCGGTTAGTTATTCCCCCTACCACCAGGAGGCTCTGCTTGGGGCTGGCGTTCGGCCATGCCATAACCGTGTTGTCAGACGAGGCTGCAGCAGAAGATGTGAATTATGATTAAAACAAAGACACATCAAGTATCAACAACAGTGAGAAAGGATAGATAGGAACCAGTTTCTGTAGAGGATGCACACATGTATTCTGTCCCAAGACATGTTGGACTTGAAGTGGCAACAAAGAGTGCAAGGAGACTCCACAGACCTAACTACTGCTATAGCTACACCTCATTATTATCATTAAGTTATTTATTTAATTTAATGTTTATTTGCTAAAGGGGAGAAAGATTGATGGCCACACAGAGGTTTCTTTCAAATGCTGGGAACTCTGTCAAATAATGGGTGATAAACCCAAACCGTAATAAAAACGCAATAGAACTGTTTTTATATATGGGGAAACAACTTCTCGTGCAGGAAGATATATACAAGCAGTAAAGTAATTTTCTATGAATTTGATCAAACTATTTAAGAGATTCTAGTGCACAAAAAACATTTTTATGACAATGACCAATCTTAAAATAAAAAGTGGGAACTTTTCAAGATGACCATAGTTAAAGTCACATGAAATTCCCAAGCCTAATGAAAGAAAGTTGGACCACAGTAATTCAACTTGCCGCCACACATTGATTTGTTGTTTGACCTTTGAACTAAATAAATGTTTGAACTCAATTAGACCACACTAGATGAACATTCTATAATGTTGTACATGAAAGTTTACCTTCAGCAGTGTTGCTCTGAGCCCGTTCACTTCTGACCTGTTCTTTCAGCTGGCGCAGTTCATCTGAAGGTCATAAAAGTTCACGTCAGTATTCATGTTTCATCACCTTGGAACAATCTTATCCCAAAATACATGATTGTTCTTTTTATGGGCACGCATGATCATATAAGGTGTGTAGTTTAACTCCAATGTTTTACACCTGGACATTCAAGAGGTTTACACAGATATAAAGGTTTTGTAGAATGATTGTGTGCTTTGATATCAAATAATTACAATAATAACCATACATTCTACAACTTCCTACATTTCCATAATCTTATTTAAAACTCCATCCTCAACTGATTTAGCCTATCACGAATCCTGTTCGTTGATGTCCTGGTATGTAGTGTTTGAATAATCTAAGTAATATTAAGTAATATCCACAGTCGGCTTAATAATAACGTGCGTATTTTTGTTCAAATCATAGAAAGAATTGACTTTAGTCGTTAGATCTGGCAAGGTTAAAAAGACTTTAGGGGTCAAGGCTGATCATAGGCGTGACTACCATCCTCTCGCCGATCACATGACAAAGTTATGAAATTTCACCAAGGGCGAAATTCGTGATGTTTCAGTGTTTCCATTTTGACTTCAATAAATGCTGGATCAAGCATTAAATAATGTAACAGTTTGTCTGATGATTTAAAAAAAATTGCATATAGAAGTTGCGCAAATAAGCTAGGATGTCATAGTGGAAATTAGGTAGGTTTGAATTTTCCCAAAATGAATTTGAAATGAGACGAGCAAAACCATTGAATTGAGGAAGGAGCTTTAACTGGCTGTGTAAGATGTGTTATAATGTTAATGTTATATAAAGTGTGTTAAATCTATGTTGGTGTAAATAAAACTACCTTCAGCAGCCTCTCTTCGCTGCTTTTCACATCTGACTGAATCTGTTAGCTCACAGATGACCTCTGAAATTAATACAATATTTATTTCTGGATTCACATTTAATCAACTTTGAATAATCTTTATTATATTGTAGAATTACAGTACTTATAATTAATAATATGCTGATAATCCTGTGTTTGACTTTAGTAAAGTGCATTGTTTTTATGTTTTCCTTGTAAACTGTTTCTGTTCGACAGATGTTCAAAACAGCAGATTGTGCTGTAATATTTTCCTGCACATGATTGACCTCATTCAAGGTTGTCTTGGTACTAATCTTTACCTACTTTCCTGTGACAGGGTATGTTAGCAGGATTTAATTCGTAGACATTTTTGTAGCGCTATCATACTTCTGAATATAAACACCATGTCCTACAAATTTTTTTTTACTAACTTCACATGCGATTTATCATCACACTTTGACCAGATTTAATTATATAAACAACTTTCTTATCAAAATTCTTCATTATTATCAACAAGCTAATGTAACTGTTACATTCTTTCCCCACCTACTTGTACTATCTAATATATTAATATCAAATTTGGGAATGGTTTTAAAGATAATACACAGTCTAGCTATTTAAGACCATACCTGTATTACACAATTTAATCAAAACAGATAAAAGGTAGTGGAACAAATATAACAATGGACAAATAACAATGTTGAATTCAAATAACAACAAATAACAACTAGGTAATGTGCAATTATTGCGTTTGACAAGAAATGTACCGTTGCTTTTTGAAGTTCTTCTTTCAGCTTTTTTATAATTTTTAAAGAGATTTTTAAAATGTAATGCTCCAAGAATATTATTACTTAACAAACGTTCTATCTATTGTAAATTGCAGAATGGCATAAGACATTACTTTACTTATAGATATATTTATGGTACAAACAATGTTACTGAATATATAAAGATGTCTGTTTCTTATTGTGGACCCATTCTAACATGTGTTCAAAATTTATAACAACAAATGTGTTTATATATCAACCCTCTGATAAAGCAAGCTTCACAAGAAATGTACCATTTTTACCATGCGTTTGATCAAAATTGCATGCATGATAACTATTATCTCGATATCTTCTTCAAATTGTTATTATTTGGTTATATTTTCCTCCAATTGTCATAGGCTATGTTCCATGATTCACTGGCGTTTAACAATCTTATTTAAATACCACATCAATTAATGATATGCACAAGCAAGGTTCAATCTTAGGATCTCGACCAAGTGGGACGATGGCCCATCTAGACTGTAGAAATGGGCTATTCTGGATAATATTGCACTGATTTTGCAGCATGCAAGTGTATGTCATTTTACACATGTACCAAGCACAGTATTTAGTGGGGCACGCACTAACTTTGTACACCTTCAGTTATGTAAGGTAATTGTCATCCCAGACGTTCTCTCATAATTTACAGGAACAACGGGGATTATGTCATATAATTCATTATTTGTACAATTCAGTTCAATAATATCAATGTTTTGGAAGCCAATACAACTCTATTTTACGAATGTGTTGGTTTTCCGAATAGTCTATTAGCTATAATTTGGTATACAATATTTGCATAAGAAATGTTAATATCCTGCTACAATTTGTCACTACAATTAAAGGACCCTCCTGAATTTGATTTTTTTGCTCAACTCATTACAAATTCATTTTAATAAAATTCAAACCAACCTAATATCTACCAAGACATGCTAACTGATTTGTGCAACTTTTTATGTAGATTTTTTTGTGTGAAATTACATTTTACTTACAAACTGTTTCTGTTCAACAGATGTTCAAAATATCAGATTGTGCTGTAATATTTTCCTGCACATGATTGACCTCATTCAAGGTTGTCTTGGTACTAATCTTGACCTACTTACCTGTGACAGGTTGTGTTACTAATCTTTACCTACTTACCTGTAACAGGTTGTGTTAGTAGGTGGCCTTCTATTATAAATCCATATTAGCTAATGATACAGTATTCAGCAAAATAATGAATAAGACATTATGTTTATGAAAAAAAATACATTTAATTCACAGACATGTTGTAGAGACATCATACTTCTGAATATAAACACCATGTTCAACAAATTGTTTTACTAATGCATGGGCAATTCATCATTATACTTTAGCAAGATTTAATTATAAACAACTTTCTCATCAAAATTCTTCATTATTATCAACAAGCCTATGTAACTGTTACATTCTTTCCCCACCAGCTTGTACTACTTAATATATTGGTATCAAATTTGGGAATTATATGAAAAAAGATAACACCCAGTCTAGCTATTTATGACCACAACTATATTACACAATTTAATAAAAACAGATAAAAGGTAATTGAACAAATGTACTAAAGGACAAGCTAATATGTTGAATTCATATAACAACCAGGTAATGGGCAATAATTGCATTTGACAACAAATGTACCGTTGCTTTTTTGAAGCTCTTCTTTCACATCCTGCAATTCGTCTTTCACCTGGCGTAAGTCGTCTTTTACCAGTCGCATTTGTTCTGAAACGAATTCAGTTTATTATTATTTTTACTATCGTTTCTTCTCAACTCTACAATATTATCTAAATACAATTTCAACAAACACAGATCTTTTCACCTAATTAGCTTTGACAATTTCTAAAGAGAATGAAAAAATGTACAGCTGTAAAAAATATATTATTACTTAACAAATGTTCCATCTGTTACAACTTACAGAATGGCATAATACATTACTTTACTTATAGATATATTTATGGCACAAATAATGTTATTGAATATATAAAGCTGTCTGTTTATTATTGTAGACCCACTCTAACACGTGTTTGTAATTTGTAACAACAAATGTGTTTATATATCAACCCTCTGATAAAACAATATACCATTGGAGCTTTGCTTCCAAGTTTGAGATGTTTCTCGGGCTTTCTGCAACTGATCCTTGAGGTAAGGGACTTGCTCTGAAACAAATGAAACCCACTCAATATGTCCACGGCGTATTATATAAATATACAGTAGTACCTGCCTTCAACGGACACTTCTGTATCCAAGCAAAAATTACCCCTCATCGGAGGGACAGGCATGCTGGAGTGGAGGGTTCAGTACTACGCATATATGGTAGACATGTGCAGATAACACATTATCAATTAACTTTATAAAACATAAACAGCCTGCACAATAAGGATATCACTGAGGTACATTACTACAAATAAAAAAACAAAAACATTTTACAAATCACACAAATTTTATTTACAAAAAATCAATAGGATATCACCACCAAAAAATCAACAGTACATTCCACCACACAAAAAAAAAATCAACACCAACAATTCAACAGAACCACCACAAATATTCAATAAATAAAGTCAGTGCAATAAATAATAAATAAATAAATAAATAAAAGTCACCACAAAATTAAACATCATGACATATGCATCAGCCACACCAATCATGTGACAGTTCATTGTGGCTGAAAAACGTATGTGATCTCTTTCTGCTTGGCCATAGCGGCTTGCCTAATGCAGTGCCCCCACCTCCAGCATTCGTGCATCATTCTCATTCAATGCAAGGTTCACAATGTCTTTGATATGCTGCATCGCATCTTGGGGTGTGATGAGTGGCCGTGTTTCTGGCTCCTCATCACCACTGTCATCATCCTTCTCCTCCGTCTGCCCTTTTGCCTTTGCCAGGAGGACAGCTTCCCAGTCGTGACAGCTGTGTATGTTGTGACCGTGGCATCGTCCATGGCGATGTATGTTTCCCAAGACACATCACCCAACAACTCCTCGTATTCTTCACCTGGATACTCCAAGGGATCAGCTTCAGCATCCACCTGACCTCCCACCACTTCCTCCACAAACCCACGCTGGACAAAGCACTTGCTGTTGGTGCTCCCAGTCATACTGCACCAAGCCAGCCACAACCAGCTGATGGCGTCCATCACATCGACCCGCTTACTGAGTTCTGTGGCCGTAGTCGCTGAGTCCATTACAGCAAGAACATGGCACACAAGACGCTTCCGGTAGTGCGCTTTCAGCATCGCAATGCATCACATGGCTGCAGACGGGAAGTCGTGTTGGGCGGCAAGAAGACAAGCTTGATGTTGGACAATTTCACGTCTGGGTGAGCCCCGCAGTTGTCTACGAACATCAAAATGTTGCGCTTCTGGCCCTTCATCTTGCTGCACAACACAGCCAGCTTCAGCATCTAAGGGCCTAACTTGACCTTAACACTATGTGTCCATGCCATCTTAAAATTAAATTCACACATAAAACACCAAAATGCACAGCATCAGCAGTCGTATAAATTACGTAAATAAAAAATTCCATCGTAACACATTTCAACAGATGGTATGGTTTTGATTGCTGTGAGGGACTGACAAGATTTACGAAAGAATTTACTTTACTGATTCTCAGTTTAAAGTTTCGTGGTATTACTGGACCAAATATAGAAGTAAACAAAGTAAAATTCTAAGTAAAAATACACCTGTATTATTGTGCCACCGACAGGAAGTTCCTCGCATCTACCACCCGACTCCCATTCTTGTGCTATGGATGGTGGCTCTTTCTTGGCGAATTCATGCGATTTGCGACTTGCCGCATCACATAACTCATAATCACAACAGATTGACACGACTGGCCATTGTCTAACCTCTTCAAAACATCGACACGATGCTCTAAACTAAGAATTTTCCTCTCGTTCTTTGATGAATTTGCCATTTGTAACGTCTATCTTTTCGAAATCTCCAACTCTAACTATGCAGTTCAAATTTGATAACCATTTAGGAGTCAGACCACTGTTGAGAATTATAACTAATGTGATGGTAATTTACACAAAATTAGATTTATGTGGATCTCTGATGTTTTTTCAACAAAGGTTCTTCATTTAAAAGCTGCTGTTTAAAACAAATTATTTTAGCTATAACTTATCAGTGGACAAATTGTAATTCAAGTAACTGTAATGCGAGTAACCAACTATTTTGACAACTACAAGACAGAGAACTAGAGAAACACTGTTGGACATTCTTCTTGCAGTGCTGTGGTTGTATCAGTAAGTTAGAGCTCAAGACCCTCAAGTTGTGTGTTATTTATGTAACTAGTGACAGAGAACTAGAGAAACACTGTTGGACATTCTTCTTGCAGTGCTGTGTTTGTATCAGTAAGTTAGAGCTCAAGACCCTCAAGTTGTGTTTGCACAAGACAAGTTGGATCTTTGGTGGTACAAATTTGCATCATGTCATTTGTAGGCATGGAGTGGTTTTGAGATATTTCGAAGTACTGACTTAAGTCAAATCAATGACCATGTCTCTGTGAAGATCCTGCGTTGACTTTTAGTGACAACGCTGCCTGCTCACGATGTAGACACACTTGGACGACCATGTTGCATTTCTATTAGTGGTCAGATATCACAGTTGTATTTACTGATGGATGTCAACAAACATGATACAGTGGGCTACACTTAACAGAATCACTTCGACGGAAACAATTTAATTCTATTGTTAAGCTGCTGACTCACTTAAGAGGAGCATTTTAATACAGCAGGAATAGGGAATGATTCCGTCCCAGCCATTTTGATTCTACTAAACGAGTGATTCTGTTATTCGCGATTCTATTAAGCAGAGCCCACAAAAAGAAGCAACAATGAACTATGGATGATACTGTCAGTGTTAAACACTCACCACTTCGGATGTACCCAGTTACGTCCGTCTTCTTCAGCTCCATGTATGCGCCACAAAGTATTTCGTACATGTCGCCGGGACTGACAGCTTTTGTGTTATTTCTCCATGACTCAAGGACAGCAAACGTGCTAGTCACCGTTCCCACAGAGCCACTGAATATCTCTTGGACCGCAGAACGTGTCATCCCCAAGAAGACACCGAGCTGAACCAGTTCATCAGAGGTTAACTCGTGCCGAGCAACCCTCATCAAAAACTTGTCAGTCAATGGTCCTAACAAAAAGATGTACACAAATTGTCATTACATGCTTAGTGTTTGATGCTTGAAAAATGTTTTTATAGAAATATAATATTAGTGGTGTGTCAACCGCACAACAAATGGAGCATATAATTTACAAAATTACATGTTTGGTGGATGCTTTCCAAGCTCTGGGAAGAATTTAAACTATGGATGATCTATTATTTCATCCTCAAGAGCCAGCAGTTACCACTACACTGGAATATATCCTACACAATGTACCAGACTTGTTGGCAAGTCACAAAGTGACAAGTCAATGCATCATCTGCAAGTCATATCAAGTCTCAAGTCAATGACTTCCAAGCCCAAGTCACAAGTCAATGCATCAGCATTAGGACCTATATTATTCTTAATTTATATCAATGACTTGGACGACAGTATAACAAGTAACGTACTGAAATTTGCGGATGACACAAAACTGTTTAGAAAGGTTAATACTGATGGTGATAAACAACATTTACAAAACGATCTAGACAGATTAGTGAAATGGTCTGAGAAATGGCAGATGCTGTTCAATTTTGGGAAATGTAAATGCCTACATACAGGACATGGGAACTTGAATGTAAACTATAAAATGGGAGATACTGTTCTGGGTACTACTGTAAAAGAAAAGGACTTAGGAGTTACAATAAGCGCTGATATGAAAGTTTCAGAGCAGTGTGGTATTGCAGCTTCAAAGGGTAATCAAATTCTTGGATTGATTAGAAGAAACATAACATACAAGGGAAAAAAGTTAATTGTACCTCTTTATAAAGCAATAGTTAGACCTCATTTAGAATGCTGTATACAAGCATGGAGACCATATCGTAAGAAGGATATAGATACGCTTGAACGCATACAAAGGAGAGCAACTAAAATGATTCCAGAACTTAGAGACCTTAGTTATGAAGAACGCCTGAAAGAATGTGGTTTAACAACTCTAGAGACAAGGAGGTTAAGAGGAGATCAGATTGAAGTTTTTAAGATATTGAATGGGTATGAAAATATTGATAGAAATATGTTTTTCTCACTCAAGAAGGATAGCAGAACTAGAGGACATGAGGTAAAATTAGTAAAGGATCAATGTAGATTGGACATCAGGAAGCACTCGTTCTCACAGAGGACAATAAATGAATGGAACAAACTGTCTACAGATTGTGTAACTGCTAGCAGTGTGAATATGTTTAAAAACAAGGTTGACACATATATCAGGAGGGCGGGTTATAAGTAGGTGAACATTGTTGGACTCTCGATAAGCCAATGGCTTCCTTGTCCACTTGCCATCTGGGCCTTTGGCTTGGATGGCAAATCTTGTTAAATCTACTAAGGATCATGTTTACATCTACTGGGGTATCTATATATGACATCGCTATAGCAGTAACTGCAGTACTACACTGACAGATTGGCATAACAGAGCACCTCAAACGGTCTATTAAATTCACGCTTTCAACTTTCCTCGCTGTTCCGTGTTGCACTTCCACGACAAGAATGGCAGTTTATATTGTAACCAGTACATAATAGGGCAGTGTTATTACCTCTTGTCACGACAACAGCAGCTCCGGATGCGGCGGTAGCACCGACAATTGTTTTTGGGGTTGAGCCATGTCTAGTCTGTAATACAGATATTCACATCATGATAACTACCATACCAGGGTATTATACGTTTTAATATTACTGCATAGCCGGATCATTCTGTTTCAAATCAACCAATTTTAAAGAAATGTAAAAGTTTGTCTCAGAATGTATTGAAATTTTAACTAATGACTAAATGGGTATACTTGAGCACTGCTACCGAACAAAGAACTATGTCTAAGCACTTACAATGCAAATTGTCCTTAATGGCTAATGTGCTGTACTAATCTAATGTCGTGACCAGTCCAAAATACCGGACACCCAATGCCACCAAATATGCCGCGTGCACAAAAATGTTAGCTGCTCTTTAAAGGTGCCTTCTCAATAAATTTTTTGCTAGTCTCATTTCAATTAATTTTGCGAAAAAAAATTAACTACCTAGTAACCACTACAACATGCTAGCTCATTTGTGCAACTTTTGTATGTATTTTTTTATGAAATCATCAGACAAACTATTAAATTATTTAATTCAAGCATTAAGTGAAGTGAAAATCGAGGTTCTGAAAAATCACAATTTTCATCCTTGGTGAAATTTTTTAACGTTGTCATGTGGTCGTGAAAGGACTGAAGTCACACCCATGATCAGCATTGACTCGCACAGTGTTTACCATTTTGGATATCCACTATTTTGATCCTAACCAGATCTAATGACTGAAGTCAATTCTTTCGAATATTTGAACAAAAATATAGTGAAAACTGTGTTTACTTTGATAAAAGCTATAACATAGTGGAAACTGTGTTTACTTTGATAAAAGCTATGTGTTTTCAAATGTACGATCTATCCTTTCGTATAGACAGTTCGCCATAATTCGGAAGACAAAGAGAAGACGTGTCAACACCATCTTGCCCCAGGCCTGGGATAAGAGCCCCCTCGGGCCAATATTATTATATTTAATTCACATACTCACCAATGGGGACATTTTATGTGCATGCATTAGATTATTGTATATGTTAGTTTCTTAGTATATTTATGGTTATTCTTTTAGTTTCACTTGTTATTGCTGAACTTCTTTAAAGTATAGTTCTTAAGATTTTATTTTTAATATAATTGTATCAACAGTTTTTACAGTTATATTCTTAGTCTTATTTGTATAAATGAATATATTTAAAGTAGTTTTTATAATTTTTTAGTATAGTATATTTAATTTTGTTAGTAGTTTCATGATCATTTTCTTACATTTACTTATATTACTAATTATATTTAAACTAGCGTTATAGAATATTTTAACATGTTTATTTTGTTAGCATTTCTCTTTTATGTTTAGCATTTGTGTAGACTATTCTTAGTATAATTATTCTCTTGGCAACTTATGGCCTGTACAATAGTACTATGTATGTAAAACACCTGAGAGCAATCTCGATTGATAGGGCGCCATATAAGTACTTTTATTAATATACTGTTAGTATTGTCAACAGTCACTTATGTTTTGGTATGACATACTATAGCCATACTCTTTTGGTCTTCCAAAAGAGACATGGCGGCGAATGGCGAAAAAAGAACGAGATGCGTTTGGGTGGACATCATGGGCAGAGGCAGCTCAGAGTGCGGCTGACAGGGTGGAATGGCGGACTATTGTGCATGCCCTATGCGACACATGGCGCCCGCTGCAAGGGACCCGTAAGTAACTATAACCACACAACAATCGTATGCTGGCATATGTACCTTGAAATAATACGTTATGAATAACTATAGCCATTTTCCCTTATAGAGGGTGTGCGTGTGACGTCACCACTTTTGTGATCTGCCATCTTGGAGTGCACGCGTGGAGTACTAGGGCCGCTCGCACTGTGAATGTTCAGCGTTGTTTACTGTTGTTTAGTGCGGCACTGCACCAAAACTAGCACTTGTATTGTTGTATTGAGTGTCTTTGTCAATAGTATTGTTTAGTGCGGCATTGCACCAAAACTAGCACTTGTATTGTTGTATTGAGTGTCTTTGTCAATAGTATTGTTTAGTGCGGCATTGCACCAAAACTAGCACTTGTATTGTTGTATTGAGTGTCTTTGTCAATAGTATTGTTTAGTGCGGCATTGCACCAAAACTAGCACTTGTATTGTTGTATTGAGTGTCTTTGTCAATAGTATTGTTTAGTGCGGCATTGCACCAAAACTAGCACTTGTATTGTTGTATTGAGTGTCTTTGTCAATAGTATTGTTTAGTGCGGCATTGCACCAAAACTAGCACTTGTATTGTTGTATTGAGTGTCTTTGTCAATAGTATTGTTTAGTGCGGCATTGCACCAAAACTAGCACTTGTATTGTTGTATTGAGTGTCTTTGTCAATAGTATTGTTTAGTGCGGCATTGCACCAAAACTAGCACTTGTATTGTTGTATTGAGTGTCTTTGTCAATAGTATTGTTTAGTGCGGCATTGCACCAAAACTAGCACTTGTATTGTTGTATTGAGTGTCTTTGTCAATAGTATTGTTTAGTGCGGCATTGCACCAAAACTAGCACTTGTATTGTTGTATTGAGTGTCTTTGTCAATAGTATTGTTATTTGTGAAATATGGTTAATCTTTGTGGAGTATTCGTTTGTGGGAAGTGAGCTGACAGAGACAGTCATTTGGTGTACTACTGACTACCAACAATTTGCCTAACCCAAGGGGAACAGCCGTCAGATGAACGATAGCGTGCCTGGCTTTCAAACACAGGCCGGCGTGATATTAAAATGTTGAACTATCCATACACCCTTGTCTGCTCGTTACATTTAGTGAACAGTAAGTAATATCACTAGGCAAAGTATTTAAAGTTGCACCACTAAAATGAAGTACTCTGTAAGGTTAACGTGTGTGTAGTGCCTCTGGTGTCTGGAGCTGGGGCTTATTTGTTTTTAAATGTTGGTCTGCATATGTGTCCGTGATTGACTAGCAAGTTTATAAACATTGTAACCAAAATATAACACATATATCCAAAATATAACACATATATTTAGAGCATCTTGTAAATGTAATTTCAAACATAATCTTCCATTCAAAGTTTCAGTACATTTAAAGAAATAATTTAAAGTTTACAACGTCATTATACCTGACAGGGGCTTTGACGTCAACGATGATGGCAATGATCAAAATGCCTGCATTCACTAATGGGAAAACACAAATGCCAGAACCAATTCAAACAAATCTAGTGGTTTTGACAACATTGACCCATACATTGTTAAACAGGTTATACAGCAAAGTGGGGGCAGCCATGGCGTAGTGGTTAAGGTGTTGGACTCAAAATTCAAGGTTTGTGAGTTCAAGTTCAGTGCACGGTTCATTTTCGAAGCTTAGGCAATTTCGTTTACCCTACTTTGCCTCAGTCTACTCAGCTGTAAATGAGTACAAACACTGTTTGGACTAGTGTCCCATCCAGGAGAGTCAGCATAACTGCACTCTAAGTTGCTTCGTACTACAGAAACCAAGTTTAAGCACTGGCCATATAAGCCTTCATGGCTTCCTAAGGCGTAATGCCTGGGGAATGACTTTACCTTACAGCAAAATGCAAATCAACTAATTCACATCTTCAACAGTTCATTTCTCACTGGTATCGTTCCCAGCAAGCTAATGGTAGCTATGGTTATCCCTTTATACAAAAGTGAGAACACTGAACTATTCACAAATTACAAACCAATTTCTATCCTCCAATGCCAACCAAAAATACTAGAGCGCCTAATGTACAATTGGATTCATAATTTCTTAGCATACTATAAAAAACAATACGGATTTAAGGAAAATTACTCAACATATATGGCACTAATTGATTTGGTTTATAAATTATCAAGCAACATTGACACCAAAAAACATAACATAGGCATTTTTCGTTACCTCAGCAAGGCTTCTGACACAATAGATCATAACATTTCAATAAATAAACTCCAGTGCTATGGTATAACTATACGAGGTACTGCATGTGACTGGTTCAAAAGATATCTTGACTATAGAATACAATATGTTTCATATAACACAACAAACTCTGAGTGTATGAAAATAACATGTGGAGTTCCACAACGATATATATTAGGTCCATTACTTTTCATTTTATATAAATAATATTGAAAATGTATCAGATGGTCCTAAATCTTATACTGTTTGCAGATGACACAAATCCGTGTTCCGTGCTCACACAAATTTTGACAGTCTCATTGAACTACAACAAATCTCAACATGGTTCCATATTAATAAGCTTTCATTAAATAAAAAATATATAATTTTAAAAGGGGAAAAATACAATAGTGACAACTCCTTAACAAATGGAAACAAATTAAAGCGTATATTAAATAAAAAAAATGTCTAGGAACATACATAGACGAACACTCGAGTTGGTCAACACATATTGATAACTTATAAAAAAATTCAAGAAATGTAGGAATGCTTAACAAATTTAAGCATTTTATTCCTATATCCATAATGAAAACTTTATACTATTCATTTGTCGTGTCACATTTGCAGAATTGCGTCATGTTATGGACGAATTAATATACCACAAATAAAAAACTAAAGATACTACAGAAGAAAGCTATAAGGATAATTACACAATCTCAATATATCGTCCATTCAGACTCTCTATTCTCAAACTTAAAACTTTTAAAATTAGATTATCTCTATAAACATCAATTAGGTATTTTTATGTATAAATCCATTAATGGCCAACTCCCAGATTATAGCATGTCACCAATGCTCTTGGAAACAGGAATAGAAACTGAAATGGGTATTACATCCAGCACATGAGAACAAAAACAGTAAGTTTACAAAAAATTATTCAGGACCAGTATTCCGGAATGCACTACCTCAACAGTTACGAATTTTTTGCGTATTAGAATCACATCTTTAGACCTAATATCTTTGGACCTAATAAAATAAGCAGCTTTTGGTTCCTTTACATTTCGCCTTTCATTTAAATCAATTGCCAATGACAATGTTCTATCATGATATCTAATTTTTCTTTGAAGTGCCTAATATATTATAGGTTAATTTAATTTTTTTTTAGTTTTGTTTTTTTCTTGGATATTTGTATATGCCAATGCCTTTGTATGGTCACATTGCTATTTTAACCATATACAGTCATCGTTTCTGCCTCCTCTGCTTGCGTTTGTCCTTTCGATATTCAGGGCAAAACCACTTTCCCTAGGCTTTACTTTAGGCTTTACTTTAGTTTAGCTCGGACAGCACGCCTACATAATATAGTGAAACCACTCATGCCATGACAGCTTCCACTGTCACATGCTTACCATGTCACCAGACGTATATATACGTTACGAATGTCTACGTACCTTTGGTGAAAAGAGATACGTTAAGAACGATCAAAATAGCTTCTTAGTTCCTGGTGCGAACGTTAACTTGACACGTAAACGGCGTCAATGTAAAACAACTGCGCAAAGCAGCCGACTTCAAACCCTAGCGTGTGGTAGCAGCTTCAAACAATTAGCCAATCGCAACGTATCGCAGGGGTGAGATAAAGTTAGACTGGTGCCCAAGTCCACCGTGCGGCGCCACTTGTTACATGTGCATTCGCGCGAAATTGGACTGGCCTCGATTATCCAGGATCCGCGCTGTGGCGCCACCGTTTGTCGCACACGTCTCTTTCGGCGGATTCAAGAATCCGAGCGAGAGTCGGATTAGCCTCGATTAGAGTCGGATAAGCGAGACTAAATGTGACTAGTCTCGCTTATCCGACTCTCGCTCGCCTTCAGAATCCGCCGAGAAGAGAATCGGGCCGCAGAAGCGTGGTATCGTTGTTACCCTCTGTCACCAATCCATTTTGCGTAGGCGTTCCCATGAATCGCCAGCAGCCAATCGGCGTCATTCTCGAGATGATACACTAAACATTTTTTTGCGTGATTTAATTTTCAGTCGGGTAGTTGTGTAATCAAAGTTTAAAGTTAATTCGAACTGCATCGTATAAACTGATAAAAGTTCACTCTTATTTTATGAATTAACCAAATGCCCAGATTCTGGGCGCATACATAATTTTCGTCACGATGAGAACCCCACTCTGCATACAGGCGAAGATGTGTGCGACAAACATTGGCGCCACATCGCGGAGCCTGGATAATCGAGGCTAGGCTAAAATGGGACTGGAACACTAATCTTCACCTTGACCCGCAAAGTTCACAAGCATGGCTGGTCTGCGTGGTAAGTCTGCTATTGCGTTGATTCTCAAAAAAATTTCGATTACGTAAAAAAGTTGAATTGGAATTAACATAAATTTAACGATTGAGAGTATGTTCATTTATATAAGTATTAGTGATATAATAAATATATTTTATTACATTAGGCATTTTAAGCCGTATAGAAATGTAGGAAAATCTAATTTTTGCAAACTTTTTTGAAGTTTGAGACCTATTTCGACAATTTCACTCATCTATTACTATGTCCAGTGATTAATGATTGGATTAGAGTTAGACGATTGTGTATATATTTTAATGCATATGCGTATATTTATTTTTACTTAAAAACAATGTTGACATGTACTTTACACGACACAGTCACAGGCGTATGTCGTATATTTTGTATGGTTTATTCTTAAATATTACTGCTAGGTCAGAAATTGTTTGAAGAAAAGTAAAGTTGGGGGTAGGAAACAATAAACAATGACATTGATACGAAGTCTGTGATTTATCAATTTACAGCTGTTTCAAATGAACCCTGTTTTATACCAGAAGTACCAAAAAAATCTGAAGCACACTTATTATTATGTGTACTTTAATTGATCAAAATGGGGTTCAGTGGAAACTGAATATTGACACAGCATTTTTGCATCTCTCCAGTGATGACACAGTGGTGATGTGTATAATGCATCATTATTCATAATATTTTGTAATATTGCATTACCCGACTTAGCTATACACGTTGTAACGGGCCGTAACAGCTCGTTAGGTTATAAGACAATGACAATCTTTATGCAAAAAAATCTTTATTAAGTGCTCAAGAAAAGTACCAAATACATATGCAACCTGACCAAGTCCATGGCTCGTTGCATCTCCCCTGAATCATCCCCGTGATCTCATAGATTACTTTAGCAAAATACTAAACAGGACTTCGTGGCTAGCATCGCCAAAGACAGAACGGTGTCACAGTGAAATTATGCACCACGTAAAAGAAAGATGCCCAAGTACACACGAGAAGTGGCAGAGTAGGATATAACTGTGCTGCAATGAGCACCTCGTTACACCCACCCCCTCTTGAATCTCCAATGTCCCCCGGAGATTCACAAAATTAAACATCACAAGGACACAACCATACAACTATCTAGTTACAGTCACAAATACATGTGTTAATCACCATACCACACTATCGTCTACTCTCACCCGGACGTTACACTTGCTGCACTGACCTACCCTTGGATATCTACAAGACCGTGGTTCCCTATGTATATTGGAATTATATCCAGCAGCACAGTGTATACATTGTGTTGCCCATGCCTACTGACCACGCGATACACTCGGTCTTTGAGCGCATCTTGGATTTTGTTTCGTCCGGCAGGATGATTCCGGACTTAAACCAGTGTGCATACTTCTCCAGTGATGACACAGTGGTGATGTGTATAATGCATCACTATTCATAATATGTTGTAATATTGCATCAACCGACTATACACATCATAAAACTACTGTATACACATTTTTGCTGATCAGCATTTTGACACAAACATATAACTAGCACTACAATTCTTCGTTTCATTGCACAACAATCTAAACATATTATTGTATGCTACATATAATTTCTAATTGATTCCGATTTATAATTATACCATAACTGACATGTATATAATGAAGTACAGTACGATTTAAACAGAGTACATTTTACATCTTCAGTACACATATATAATTTTTTAATCAAGGCATGACTCTGTGCATAAATTCTCTTATACTGCCTAGCCATATGATCATCACCACGGAGATCTTCAGTGAGAACTGTCCAAGATATTTACATTTATTAACTCTTGTCAATATTTCATCATTTAACACAACGTTTGGCATATGTATATCTTTGAACTTTTTGCAGCAAAATATCATAACATGACTTTTGGTACTGTTGTATTTGATATCATATTCTAGACCATAATCTTGACAGACAGACAGCAACATTGATAAACCCATGGATGAGGGAGCCAAGAGCACTAAATCATCAGCATACATCAAATGGTTAATCAATGCTGCAACTATAATGTATCCAGCATTTACATTATTTAATTTTTTACTGAGATCATCCATGTAGACACAAAAAAAGATACAGGGAGAGAATTCCTCTTTGACGTACACCATTAGTAACAGAAAAACTGTCTGACACGATATACTTCCAGCGTACATACTTTTTAGTAGTATACCAAAATACTAGAATTCTAACTATATACAAGGGTATGGCCCGCTTTATGAGTTTCTCAAATAGAACATAGTGGTTTACACGATCTAATGCTTTGGATGCATCCAAAAAAACATGAATATATATTACTATTCAAACTACAGTATTTCAATACAGCATCCTTGAAGTAGAGATATGTGTATATATGATAGATACACATATCTCTACTGTGTTTAGTTTTGAAGCCAAAGTGATTGCTACATGTAGTCAGACTGTAAGCAATATGGTCATAAATTAACTTTTCAAAGACTTTGGACACAATACTGGCGAGAGCAATGGGTCTGTAGTTAGTCTTACTACATAGGCTAGCACTTTTGTTTGCAACAGATATCATAGATTCAGGTAAAATACCATGTACAAATAAACTAGTAAAACACATAGATAACAGTGGAATTAGTATGTCACTGCAATGTTTAAGGTGCTACGCATATATATACCATCCAAGCCACAACTCTTACTCTCTTTTATGGCCTGGATAATCTCAGAGTGTGACACCTCTATGTCCATCTCATATTTAACATTTTTATAAATATTATTTACATCTTTGAATTTGTTTAAACAATTAAATAAATCCTCAGATTTCCACATATTAACAATGTTGTGTGACCCTGTCACACCATTAATAACATTACGAAGAGACAAATTACTATTATTCATCAGCTTAATTTCTCTCCAAAATACTTCGTAATTTTTACACAAAAGTTTTTAGCAAGTGATTACTTCCTAAGTATATCCTCATTATTTCTGATAAACCTCATAGCACCTTTAAACCTAGCTTTTGCTCTGTTTTTTATATAAAAAGCATACCTTGTCTAGGACTACCAAAGTTTTGCCAAATGATAGAAGTCTCTCGAGACACATCATACAAATCAGATGCAAATTCATTCCGGCCTGGTCGGTTGAGATTGTTACCCTTGTATGGTTTGCGTATCTTTATAGTATTCTGACCAGCAGAGGTTATTGCACACATTGTATCATCATAGTATTTGCTTAAGGCTTCTTTATTCTTTACTTCTAAACAGTTGCAGTCTTTACACAGTAAAACGTCAGTTGGTATCTCAACATTTCTCAGGCGTATTTCTGACTGTACACCATATTCATAGATTACATCTTCACCCAGAGCAGACCAATCAATTTTGTTTCCAATATTGTTGACTGCCCCATGATCAATGTCAGGAGCCAACTGTAAATCAATATTAACAGCGACCGGAATATGGTCAGACTGAACAGTACCATATAGTACACACATATTAGTCATAACATTGCTGCCATCTTCTGTAGAGTCCAACCATGAGTGACTGCCCCTGGCATCACTTACATATGTATGCGTTCCTTCTGGTAACTTAAGGCAGCTAGTCCACTTATATTTGTACTGATTACAAAATTCTTTCAACAATACAGCAATATTTTTCTTTCTTAGCACATTAACATTATAATCTCAAACTACAGTCACACAAGTACTGCCAGCAGATTGTGAAGTTTTGTCAAACGATAAATAATTCTTCCTCATTATCAGCTTTGTCATAAGGTAAATAAACATTAAATACACACATTTTCTTAGTGTCAGACACTATTTCAATACTAACAACCCAGTCATAATCATATTTATGTGGGATAATATATTTATCAAATTTGTTATTCCAAAGGATAGCTACTCCTTCCTTTTTACGGCCAGTTGTTATATACAGTAAATCTTCATTAGGATTTGATACTGCACTGAAAGCCTTTCTCATGGCTTTGAGCTCCTCCTCTTGCTGTTTAGTCAACCAGGTCCCTGGAGACACACAATATCATAATCACTTAGTAACTGCTCCACTTCTAATCTTTCATAATAGTTATTTGAACCTAATTTTAGTCCACAACACTTATAACTAAGAAGCTTTAATAATTGTTCACTGAATGCGTTCAGACTGAGTCCTCAGTTGAGTCATGATTCGCAGAAGTCACAAAAGTATCTTTGTGCTGTAGCTTCTTTGCAGGTCTATACCACCGAACATAAATACCTTCCTGCAATATATGGCCATCCATGAACACCTTTGGATCTTCCACTTCAGCAGATACATAGAATGAGCTGTAGTTCTTGGGATGTTTCAACTCTAGTTGACTGATATTCACACTGATATTCAGCTTGCTTTCCGAGTATCGGTTCAGATCATTTGCACTCTGGTCTGCAGCAAATCAAGTGGCAAATACATTTGCCTTTCTTCTTTATTTTCCTGCAGCCACTATGCTGGCAACTTTGGCTGTGCCAATCACTAGTTTTTTCATTTTTTTCACAGACATGGCAGGGTTACGCTGTTAGATGGCTACGTTGGGTGCTGCGCGACGTTTGCTAGCTCTGCCTGCCACCGTGCTCCACTGCTCGCCAATGGCAGTGGTGGTGTCCTTCTGCACTGGGATTGTAGTAGCTTTGCCTACATCAGTCGCTGCCACAGGGTCAGTTCCACTGTCATGGATGCACAGCATGGATCACACGATTCTTATGCTGGGGTTCAGCTTGGCGTGTGTTACCATCATAGCAATCAGTGTTGTTCACATCGAAACTCTTACTTTCCAGTATGTCCACTCTTGACATTGTTTCTTTCCAAACCTTTTTCAAGGTCTCAGTTGTGGTTTGGTGGCATGTCATACCAGCCCTCAGCAATAGCACTTCATCATTCAGGCTCTCTATCTTTGTCAACAGTACTGACACATCTATCGAGTTGAACTTGATAGTAGGAAGATATCCCAAGTTCCTTGCCACAAAGCATGGAATTACATCAACATCAGGATCCAGTTCGTTTAGTCTCTTGAATATATCATCTTCTTCGGGCCTTTCCTGTTGAGTACCCTCATGTCAATAGGACAAACCTCGTATAATTTCGTTTTGGCAACCTCAATTTCTTCACTTCCATAGTGTTTACTACACAGATGAGTAATTGTCTCCGAAGTACTTTCGTACACACACGATTCCTGTGAATCATGCACATGCTCAGTACGTTCTGAATCACTTCCTCCCGCCTTGCGGATAGCTCTTCGGATTTCTGTTCAAAACCACACCAATCGGAGATCAGATGTTACATGATCATGCTACCAGAATGTTCTCTGAGTGTCCATGTACTCGTTTTGCAAGGTATCAATGGGCACAATGCCCAGATACCACATAAATTGCAGACAACAACAAGAGCAAATCCGATTGGGCACATATCAGTATTAGCACATGTGTGCATAATAAAATAGCCATTTATAATTATCAATATTTGAATCAATAAATGAAAAATTCCTTTGTCAAGAGTTCCTCAGATGAATGTCATTTGACAATGCAGTTGTCATACTCTACTGCCCGGTCAGAAATTGTTTGAAGAAAAGTAAATTTGGGGGTAGAATATAATAAAAAAAATACATTTATATGAAATCTGTTATTTATCAACAACAGTTTCGAACGAACCCCATTTTGTACCAGAAATACCAAAAAAAATATTTCTAGCCAGAAACACACTTCTTATAATGTGTATTTTTATTGATCAAAATGGGGTTTAATGGATCCTGAACATTGGCACGTTTAATAGTGCAGACAATTGATTGAACATATCACTATATGTCAACACAGCCAGCAAGCCATGCAGTGCCAGTGGCCAGCATTCGACATTCCAAGCAATATCGAACTTAATCTCGCTTACTTAGTCTCGCTTACTTCTGACTTGTGTTGACATCACACACTGCACCAACCTCAGTTTAGCTGTCAACATCTGTAAAGAGAGTACTACATCAAGAGTAACCGAAGTAGCTAATTTTTCCTCTCAGTCCTCCGCTTCTTGCATCTAATAAACAAAACTGGTTATTTTCCTACATTGACGTATACTACATATGTTGAAACCAAGGAGGTTACCCTAGTGAAATGAAACATGGCAGTGACACATAAAAAAATTGTAAAGCGAGTATCCAAAAAATAGGTAACGTGAGTAACCAATGCTTTATCGTAGTAGAGCAGTGCCAGTGCTGAATACCGTGCATATTTTAAAGCGTTATGCCAATCCCTGGAATGTGATGGGTGCACCATATCAAAACAAACTGATTCCAAAGCAGTGCCGTTCACCCTAACAAAGGTTAGTGTGGAGCTGATTCTAAAATAATGTTAGGTAATTGCTATGTTGTTGAATACAAAGATTCATTGTTCCCAGAAGTGACTGGCATATATGCTGACATCAGAATTACTACTTTGTATCAGTGATGACCAGCTGCTTTGCATTACTGGAAAACGCTGAACCAGGGGGGCAGCATTTATTATGGGATGTACAATGGTTAATGGTTCTTATTTTGTTCGTTTTTTACTTATTTTTCAATGTATTCTATCAGATATATTGCAACTGCTTGGACAGCTGTAGCAAAGGATGTATACACACATAAACACACTCGTATCCAAAATACCACACATGTGTATAGTGCTTTGGCTGCCTTAATTTTATGTCCGATTTTATTAAAACATTATTGCACAATAAAATATAATGTTAACCAAATTAAAAATGCAAATAACTGACGAAACCTTTCTCTTGTATACAGGTGGTATTAAAAATAATTGTCTAAATAATATTTTAGATATCAATAGTAATAATAATAATAATGAAAATAATGAACTGCCTATGATACGCCGATCTTCATATTATGAATTTGAAAAAAATTACTCAGTAGCTAAAAACAATAATAAACATTTCAGTATGCTAAGTTCTAACATACAATCAATTAATGCAAAGTTCAGTGAACTCGAGGCATTTGTAAATTACTTATCTTCCTTAAATTTCAAATTGAGTATAATATATCTCCAAGAGAGCTGGTTATCTGATACGGATGACTTATCATTAATACAATTAAGTGGATATGACTGTATATCCCAAGGAAAAAGCTGCAGCAATAAAGGTGGATTAATAACATAATTATATAGATATACAATTTAATTATGAATTAAACATGAAATTAAACACGTATAAACAGTGGGAGAGGCAAATAATACAAGTAAATGGAGAAGGCTTACCACAAACGATCACTATAGGCCACTAAATGAAAATTATAATGAATTTCTAAATGAATTTACAACAGTCATATCATCTATGCAAAATCATCAAAAAAATAATCTTGTTCTAGCAGAGGACTATAATATAAATATGGTAAAAATAAATGCGCAAGAACATTGTAGCAAGTTCTTTGACACGTTAACTTCATTTAGTCTCTTCCCCCAAATCACTCTTCCCACCAGGTTTACAACCTGTAATGCCACATTAATTGATAATTTCTTTTGTAATTTAACAAAATATATATTAGAAAGTACAGCAGGAATATTAATAAAACAATGCTCTGATCATCAACCGTATTTCGTAATTATGGATACTACTCTGAAAAAACAACATCCTACAAAATTCATAGAAATTAATATTCAAGACAAAAAGGCAATGTTAAAAGTCAACGAGGATTTAATCTCTACTAAAATATATGAGAAAGTAGACATAAGTCCAATGGCTGACACAAATTGTAACTATAACATTATCCTAGATGAAATCAATCAAGCTAAAAATAAATATATGATGAGTAAATTAGTTAAATTTAAATTTTCAGACAGAGGATCTCAGCTTGCAATATTAATTCAATTTTATTTTGCATCTTTCACACTATCAACTTGGTGTATCTGCGCATGCGCGAACCGGTAGTTGACATCAATGTATCAATATCATAAACATATCATAGCTACCGTACTGTATATAATAACAATGAATTATAACAGATAATGTCAATCACGGGAAATAATGGATGAATTTTAATTCTGTCGTAAAATATTTTTTGTTAGATATAAACCGGCATTTTCTGTCGTCACACGCACGCACGCACGCACGCACGCACGCACGCACGCACGCACACACACGTATGTATGTATGTATGTATGTATATATGTATGTATGCATGTATAAAATATATGTGCGCGTAACTAGCAACGAAACATACACCAAGCGGATAAAATTTGACGTCAGACAAATTTTAGCATGACACCGGGCTTTATGGACAATGGCGGATTTTGACAAGTTTGCAGCTTTTTTGTATATAGCCTCTCTGTCTTCATCCAGTGACTGCCAACTTGGAGTTTATTATAGAAGCGATCACATAGGAAAATGCTCCGCTGTAATTGGCCCCTTGCTGGGACTGATTTTTGTTGTTGAATTGCTTACCAGCGTACAGTGTCCGATTCTGCGACACGTCTTACACATCACACAACTTAGTTGCCGCGATTAAATTTTTGAATCGGTTCAACAACTGCTGCGACGGTTAAATCAACAAGCGAATCGTGTTTTGTTCGGTGGGCACCAGCGTACATTGTTTCAGTGGGGACCAGCGTACATTGTTTCAGTGGGGACCAGCGTACATTGTTTCAGTGGGGACCAGCGTACATTGTTTCAGTGAGGACCAGCGTACATTGTTTCAGTGGGGACCAGCGTACATTGTTTCAGTGAGGACCAGCGTACATTGTTTCAGTGGGGACCAGCGTACATTGTTTCAGTGAGGACCAGCGTACATTGTTTCAGTGGGGACCAGCGTACGTTGTTTCAGTGAGGACCAGCGTACATTGTTTCAGTGGGGACCAGCGTACATTGTTTCAGTGAGGACCAGCGTACATTTTTTCAGTGGGGACCAGCGTACATTGTTTCAGTGAGGACCAGCGTACATTGCACGACTGATGAGTTATAAGGTCAATTAAGCACACAACTCGCAACAATTTAGTCATTTACGCCTAGCATTAGGATGACATAAAAAGTTTAATCGTCACACAAGGGAGACTATCATAATGTTTAATATTAAATGTATCCAGGCTATTTACACTACCAATGTGTTGACAAACAACTAAATAATATTGTGTGGGCGCGGACATATATAGTGGACTGCAAACAATTATGGGACGTAGTGGCAAATGTGACATAGCAGTTATATACAGTAATGATCTAGTTCAAGTTTTATTCTAGCCAATCATATTCAGACCAGTAATACTCCGCGGGGTAGTAAAAGGGATCAATCAGTATCCACCCTACCTCCTACGGCGCCAACTGAACCCCAGCAGTGGGCCTTTTTGTCTCGACGCTCGACAGAGATACACGCAGATTTTCATCGTTCTTCCGTACGTACGTATTACTGGTCAACATGCCACGAGGCCGGCCCAAACTGAAAGCCACTGATACTCGGGGTCTGCCATCAGTCCATCGTCGTGTGATGGTGATGGTGTCACATTCTCCCTCGCCCGCTCCACATTCAACACACGCAGAAGTCGAAGATGTCGAAGATGACGTTGCTCGGGCTAGCGACGAGGCAGTGCAAGTTACTCACGACGCAGCGCAAGCCCGGAATGAAGAAGGTGCAACTTCTACGAATATACCTCGACAACTTCGGCGTCGACGACGAGATGGACGAGTCAGTAACCGTGGCCGCGCCTATGCCTTCTGCTAGTGGCAGCTCTGACCGCACGGACACGAGGCCGACGCTGACGACGCATCGCCGCTGATTTGAGTGGCTTTGCGACTAGGGCTCGACAACGACACCAGTCATCAGCATCGCCGGGAACTGGGAACCGGGACATCGCGTGGTGCGGGGATGCAATCGTACGTGCTGAGCCACGACGCGGCGGAGATTCGGGCTCGGAGAGCAATGCGTACGACGGACCAATTGCGACAACCGGGCACGCCAACGTGCACGAGATGGAACCACTGACGAACGTCGTGCGAAACCTGCAGCAGTCGATATTCGCGATGACTCAGCAAATGGGAGAGGACGGATCCTCAGTAACCGCGGACTCGTCAGCCACCTTCCCCGACCCAACATATTCAGCTTAGCGATGGACATTGAGATGATCGAGCGGTCGACCGGCGCTTCGTTGCGCTCTGCTACCGCATTCGCCGACAGGCGTCGCTTCGGAGAGTGCCCGACGTCGAGACGGTGTCCCAGGCTATAATAGCAGCTATCATTGACGGTAAAGACGTCAACCTGGCTTCACGATTGATACCATACTTCGACCTAGGAGATTACAGTCGCTACGCTGGAGTGGACGACTCTCACCACCTCCTCCGCCCGCTGTTGTCCGACCCATTTTAAATCGTAACCTGACACTGGCTGAGTTTACTGCTGCCTTCAATAACAATGATGTGCAGGGAAGACCCAGAGTTAGTGTTGATCAGAACGAAGTTTGCAACAATTTTAACCCAGACCGTGGTTGTACGAGCAGGACTGCAAATTTATTCACTCATGTCTTGTGTGCAGAGCATCACACGCTAGCGTCGTGTGCCTATCCAAATCCAGTAGCTAACGAGTTAGGGCATCTCAACCAGTGACGAGAACGGGAAACAGACCACCAACGACTACACAATGAATAACATCGAAGCACCAACTAGGTGGACAGACAGTGATCCCGACACCTATATACATAGATAGAAGTTAGCTTGGCACGATAGGAATTCTGTGGTTAATCTCATCAATTGTCTACGAGAGGAATTCTTTACGGGAATTAGCGAACTACCCACGATTACTATAGAATGTCCAAATAATATGTCCGCTAACAGTCAACCAGAAATCGTCACTAAATTAACTGATAACGAAGTGAAGAAGGGATTTTTTGTAGGCCCCTTTAAAACAGCCCCTTTCTCACCTTGCAAGGTGAGCTCCCTCGGTGTGGCAGAAGCACTTACTCCGGAAAGAAGGTGGCCGTCTTGTCCCAGTGATGGGGCAAGACGGCTTTTTGGAGTACTCTTGCTATTTTTTAAATGCATCTAGTTTGTCTATTTGCTGAAAATAGTTTTCCAATAGGCAACACACATATTTGTGTATAATATATGAACACATTAAAGACATGTTAACATAGTTTAATGGTGTACATTTTGACAGTTTTCTTTAGTGGTACAGCGCTGCTCCAGGTCAGCCTTACTGGAAGTGTCGAACACCTCGGCCATCTCACTCAGGTCAGCCTTACTGGAAGTGACGAACACCTCGGCCATCTCACTCAGGTCAGCCTTACTGGAAGTGACGAACACCTCGGCCATCTCACTCAGGTCAGCCTTACTGGAAGTGACGAACACCTCGGCCATCTCACTCAGGTCAGCCTTACTGGAAGTGTCGAACACCTCGGCCATCTCACTCAGGTCAGCCTTACTGGAAGTGACGAACACCTCGGCCATCTCACTCAGGTCAGCCTTGCTGGAAGTGTCGAACACCTCGGCCATCTCACTCAGGTCAGCCTTACTGGAAGTGTCGAACACCTCGGCCATCTCACTCAGGTCAGCCTTGCTGGAAGTGTCGATCACCTCGGCCATCTCACTCAGGTCAGCCTTACTGGAAGTGTCGAACACCTCGGCCATCTCACTCAGGTCAGCCTTACTGGAAGTGTCGAACACATCGGCCATCTCACTCAGATCGACGAGTCGCTTGTTTCGGTGAGACGATTCTTTTGAAACATTGTCATCTAGAACCGGCTTCTCCGGCCACAGATCTATAGATGTAGCCTCTCTGTCTTCATCCAGTCACTGCCAACTTGGAGTTTATTATAGAAGCGATCACTTATGAAAATGCTCCTCTGTAATTTGCCCGTTGCTGGGACTGATTTTTTTTATTGCTGACCAGCGCACAGTGACCGATTCTGCGACAGGTCTTACACATCACACAACTTAGTTGCCGCGATTAAATTTTCAAATCGGTTCAACAACTGCTGCGACGGTTAAATCAACAAGCGAATCGTGTTTTGTTCAGTGGGGACCAGTGTACATTGCACGACTGATGAGTTTTAAGTCAACTAAGCCCACGACTCGCAACAATTTAGCAATTTACGCCTTAGGATGACATAAAAATTGTAATCGTCACACAAGGGAGACTATCATGATGTTTAATTATTAAACGATTAAATGTATCCAGGCTATTTACACTACCAATGTGTTGACAAGCAACTAAATATTGTGTGGTGCGGACATATAAAGTGGACTGCAAACAATTATGGGAGATAGTGACAAATGTGACAGCAGTTCTGTGCAGTATTGATCAAGTTCAAGTTTTATTCTCTAATACCATACAATGGTGTATGAGGTAAATATACAATACCAAGAGTACTTGCAAGTACTCAAAACATTAAAAAATAATAAGAACAGTCAATGTTAGTTAAACTTACCAATTACTATTTTGATCAACTTACAAATTCTTATTAGTTTATTTAAACTATGAATATTAATCAACACATAGAACTTGAAAGAATTAGGGCTGATTAATAAAATATGTTATTATTTCAGTTGAGTAATAATCTGCACATTATCACTGATAACTTTTAATATTTTCATTGTGCTAGCTTAATCCAGAAATTGACCACCCTTTGCTTAGTTTGTATAACTAATGGCAGTCTGTCTAGTTCGCCATATATCATACATTTAGAAGTAGATTTGTTGACATGTAATACCATTCTACAGAATACCAAGTGAAGATTTTCAATGATATCACAATTCTCATACCCCATACTTCACAACCATATAACAAAATTGGTACAACAGTATGATCAAATAGTTGAAATATTATATCAATTGGAAGAAGTAATTGTCGTAAAGCCAATGGCTTCCTTGTCCAATTGCCATCTGGAACGTGTTGTTTGGGATGGCAACCTTGTTAAATCTTGTAAACTTGTTAATCAAACTATACATAGCTTCCTGTGCTTGAACCTACAACGTGGTGACGTCACTGCGTGAAAACGTTTAGTGTGTTAACCAATCAAATGTGGTGATATCATCATGTGACGTGATACTTCCGTAGCAACCATTTGCGCGTTCGAAGTTGGAGTCGTCGGAAGTGTTTCTTATCGGTTTACTTAGTTAAGCGACCATTTCTGGATTGCTGTAATTTCTTGTAGGTAACCATGGTTCGGAGGAGAGTAAACTCCTTTCGCTGTTCATAGCATTTGGTAAATCACACCTCCTCCATCCCTTACGGGGGTATTGAGGTTGGGTGGCCGGCTTCCAGATTCCTTCCCTGGATTACCCGCCGTCTGTATATGCAAGTCATTTTCAGAACACTTTTTCAAATTTCGCAACCATCAAGTTTGGCTGCTTTTTGATTAATCTTAACATCCAAAAAGAAAATGACTTGTTGAGTACTTACGGTGCTTTTTCTCGTCATTCGATGTAACATTGTTCAAATAAAACGTTAAAAACTATATCACATTGTTTTGTTTTTTTGTTAATTAACGAAGCGGGCTAAGAAACCTCGTTAAGACTAGGGCCCAATGGATTGATGGGGTGGGGGGCTTGGAAACGAACGTATTGATCGTAGTCCTGAGTTACTTCTGTACTACTGTAACCTTTCACGAAATGCTTCTTGCCATATTCCCGCTGTTACGTGATCTACTTCCGTTGACGGCGCCACTAGATTAGATGACTTCCGGTCTGTCCGACATTGGTCACCATACTCACTAGGTGGCGCCCCATTTGCTGGACACATCACTGTTGCGCTACGCTGTTAAGCCATTAATAGGGCTTTGCCTTTGGCACTGATCGGGGAAAATTGTGTCGGAAAAAAAAATTGGGTCATCATCCGTCTGATATTTTCATAAATATATTGTGCTAGAAGCTTGAGCAAGGCCTCTGAACACCATTGTAATTAATGTTGAACGAAATGTTGCACAACGTCAACGAGCATTAAATAGCAGTATAAGTATTTCTAGTAAGGGAGTTTGGCACATTGGCGATCCCATAAAAACCACAGGACTACATATGAAAAGTAACAATTCCACAAATGGTTGCTATTTATTAAAACCATAAAGATGTCGAAGTAACGATTTTTATCTAATCACAATTACCGAGATTTACTTACTCAAGTTGCGACTACTGCCGGGAGCCTCCATCTGGAACTGGATTCTGGGACGACTACTTCTTCTTCTGTTCGCCAGATGGCATGGCAAGCGGCAGTCCTATACGTGGCTATGCCGATGTTCTCAAAAGGAGTAAAGTATTGTCACTCACTAGATAAAAACTTTGTGTTAACATCCAATAGTTGTGTTATGCGCAGTAATACCCACAGCAAAAACCGTTCTAGCTTTCAGATCTGGCACAGATTCACAATAAAGTAGACGCCTCAGTCTTAGCAGGCAGTTGTCATAAAGTCAAGCCAAATTGTTTCTTGCATAATAGTTATGCAACAACAAGTTGACGAATTGCGATCAAACCTGACGAAGCCATGCATTAATGATACTAAGTCTAATCGTTTGTATTGCAAAATCATGTTATATAGAAATATATTAAACTATCCTAGCACCTTGACCACGCAATTCTATTTTAATGAACGACAATGTTGTCATATCAGTTTACCATCATCTGATTACATTTTCTTTCTAGATTTTTTTATTGTAATTGTATTATTATTATTATTGTACTTGTGTTTATATAATAATAATAATCAACTTCTATGGCACCTATATCCTCAGGATCCTGAGCTCAGATGCGCAAAAAACAAAATCATTAAACATAGTTATGAACAAGGCCGCGCTAAAGTCATTATCAGAACGAGGGGCAACCGAAGATTTATGGTGGAAATGTAATTTGGAATAAATATGTTATGAATTTTTTTCGGAAAATAGCTATAGTTTCAGATGTTTTCACAGTGATGGGGAGTTCATTCCAAACACTAGGCGCAGCGACAAAGAAAGCACGTTTACCCAATTTAAGTTTTGTTGTTGGCACAATAAGTTGTTGTGAAATTGATGATCTGGGCTGCTTAGGGATATTTAAAAGATGCAGGACACTACCAAAGTAGGGTGGTTGTTATGTAGATAGAGCACGATATATAAGAGTGCACAGCTTAAAATTAATTCGATAAGAAACAGGAAGCCAGTGTAACTGTTTAAGTAGTGGTAGTGATGGTGAAAACCGAGGCGCCCTGAGTACCACACGTGCCAGACAATTGTGTACTCGTTGGAGTTTAGCCAATTCTCTTTTAGCAGTGTTGTTTAGTTGATATTGTTTTAGCAGTAGATATAGATATGTGACGCCGAATGTGGTAGTTAAAACAGGAAAAGGTGGACGACTGCTACAGGGTTATTGCATTCAAAACGACATTGACAATACAATGTAGTTCTGATTTGGTAGTCTCACAACACAGAATTTGAAAAGACAAAAATATGTTTGTTCTATGCAACATATCTTGAGAACATCTTGGCTAGTTTTAAGCGCATTTTTGATGGACTCTCCACAACTATATCGTCAGATGATGTCCACGAACCCAAGTGGCACACGAGAAACAAACACATCGGTTTGACAGACAATATATACAATAATTTGAAGCATAGTGTTATTCATTGTGCATAGTTTATGACAGCATTCCTAGCCAATCAGATTCAAACCTGTAATACCCCACGGGATAGTAAAAAGGATCAATCAGCATCCACCCTCCCTCCTACGGCGCAAACTGAACCCCAGCAGTGGGCCTTCTTGTCTCGGCGCTCGACAGAGATACACGCAAATTTTCATCGTTCTTCCGTTCGTACGTATTACTGGTCAACATATGCCACGAGGCCGGCCCAAAATGAAAGCCACTGATACTCGGGGTCAGCCATCAGTCCATCGTCGTGTGACGGTGTCACATTCTCCCCCGCCCGCTCCACTTTCAACACACGCAGAAGTGGAAGATGTCGGGGGACTCGACAATGGGACGCGGGGGACTCGCGAATGGGCCAATGGTTACGCTACGTCGTCGAATCGAAGAGCGCGGCATCAAACTACCGGCGGGAATGAAGAAGGTGCAACTTCTACGAATGTACCCTGACAACTTTGGCGGCGGCGATGAGATGGACGAGTCAGTAACCGTGGCCGCGCCTATGCCTTCTGCTAGTGGCAGCGCTGACGGCACGGACACGAAGCCGACGCCAACTCCACCGCTGACGACGCATCGCCGCTGATTTGAGGGTTCAGCCTACAGTTACATTTCCCATTGGTGGCCATGTTAACCTTTTGCAAAATTATAAGAAAATGTGACCATCCAAAATTCTAAAAGTTTTCACCAGCCGTTGTCATCATCCCACTGACATACTGGTCGAGTTTGGTCAACATTTCTAACTCTTGTAATATGCCTGTATGTGCGATACCCCTCAATGTTTACCAATATTGGCACACATGTCTAATCGCCAAAAACATCACAAATATCCTTCCGCCTATTAAAATCATCTAAAAATCCACAATTTCACTTTCAACAGCTTCCGCAAGCAAACCTGGTAATGTCCGTGCACAAATGCACTTATGTCAGATCGTATGATTTTTTTAAAACGTCCTATATCCAAACTTACTATATGTATATATATATGGGAGATATATCCGACTGATGTATCAAAATGGTGCAACTGGATTAGAAGAATGAGCTGCAAGATTACTGCAAACTATCACATTTAGTAACGAATATATCATTGTAAAGTCATGGACTGAATTACCATGAAAGTATTTCATCTGGCTAAAAATTGCCTTTTCAAAAAGAATATAAACTCGTAGCAACCATATCAAAGGCACTTTAAGAGACCATTTTTCGACCATCTGTATATACATTATTAACATACTGTGAAAGTATTTGCCCATGTACGAATGTAGGTAAAGATGGAAATGTAATGATTTTGAGAGAACACTTGTGAATGTATTAATTCTTTTTATTTTAACAAACAACTTTGCAATTACAATAAAACACGTTTGAGTAAAAAAGGTTTTACTGATACAAGCTGACTCATACACAACCACAATCAAGATGAAAACATTTATTGGATTCTCAAAAGGATAACACATACATGTAACAAAAACCACACAAACACCTTTCACAAAGGCACCACTCTACCCACACCACACCAGAACACAAACACACATCACACACAATCCACACAAACACCCTTCACTCATGCACCACTCCACGTGCTACACATCCTCACCACATATACACCAATGAATATGCTACACACCCTCACCACATATACACCATTCCACACCCTCACCACATATACACCACTCCACACACTTCACACCCTCACCACATATACACCACTCCACACACATCACACCCTCACCACATATACACCAGTCCACACACTACACACCCTCCCTACATACACCACTCTACATGCCATTACCACATATATATAATACTCCACATGCTCTCACCACATATACACCACTCCACAAGCTACACACCCTCACCACATATACACTACTCCACACGTTACACGCCCTCACATATACACCACTCCACGTGCTACACACCCTCACCACATATACATCACACAAACATACTCCACACACACACCCGACTCACACATTCAACACCCCCAACACACATACACCCAACACAAACACGTTCACCCCAACACAAACACATTCACCCCCATGCACACCTACATGCGCACGCCCCCACACGCACGCACACACACACAAACACCCATCTCAGAGGCTCCCATTTATTTGATGACCATATGTGTAAAGAGAAAGAAAATATGAAAACTGTTGAAGATTCTGTCTGACTTCCCACTTTTTTGTGAGTTGTTAGCTAAAAAGTGCAATTTTCAAGTGCAAAATCGGTTGCGACATAATTTCATCATCTACAGTAGTGACTCAAGTATGTAATGATATGTTTATAGATGAAAGGAACCCTTTAGAAACATATCTAAAAACCTAAGACTCGGCACTCTCATGAAAATAGCATTTTCGATTAAAAATAGGCAAAAGTTTTCATCATATCTCTTTTATTTTTGAGTGAGATAGAGTGAAATAGAGTGGGAGCCCAAAGCTTTTATTTATGTAAACAACGCGAAAAGGTCATGAAAATGTCACTGTCACTGGTTAATTTGAAAGACGTCGCCCAGTCCCCAGTTGGCTTTACAGAAAGAAGTTGCTCCCGGTCTAATTCCAACAGAATCCCCTGTTGTGGGATATCGCCACTAATAATGGGTACCCATCCGGACAATGTTCATAAGGTCAGTGATAACTGAGTCAGTATCAAGTGGGGTACCCATCCGGACAATGTTCATAAGGTCAGTGATAACTGAGTCAGTATCAAGTGGGGTACCCATCCAGACAATGTTCATAAGGTCAGTGATAACTGAGTCAGTATCAAGTGGGGTACCCATCCGGACAATGTTCATAAGGTCAGTGATAACTGAGTCAGTATCAAGTGAGGTGCAGTACCCAATATACTAGATGTTTTCTCCATTTTCCTTCCAAACTGTCACATACTGTTGATTCACTGACTAGTCTGAGGAAGTTGAAATGCATTTTAAAGCATCACTGTTTGTGGTCAGTTTGCCAAGACCTCCACAGCACCGATTCTCCAGCCTTTTTTCATGACAGATACCATTTAGTTTTTATTGTCACTGACCACATTCACCATGTCCAGATGGGTAGCCATTAACAATGGTGATATCCCACACCTGGGGATTCTGTCTGATTCCATGAGCAACTGCTTTCTCTAAAGCCAACTGCAGACTGGGTGGTATCTTCATCAAAAGTATTAACTTTCAAATTAACTAATGACAATGATATGACAACTGTTGATACTGGCAGAAGATGAACACTGTTTATCAATGTCATATTCATGAGTATTTGCATTAGATATTTCATATGTGGACTAAAATATATAGAGGAGTGGATTGGGGGGGTCCGAAAGTATCGTAATGACTGAAAACATGGGTATGAACTCATTAACCATTACTACCCGGCATAGGACTAAAAAATGAGAGATGATGAAAACGATTTTACTCTTCTGAAGTCTATTTTCAATAAAATGTTTTTATAAAGTGACCCATCTTAGGCTTTTGAATGTGGATTTGATGGATTCCTGTATCTAAAACAAAGGTGTAGATACTTAAATCATTATTGTAGCCTTATGATTGAAGAAGAAAACATGCAAAAAAATGCATACTGCATACTTCACAAAAAAATTGCACTTCTTAGCTTTAGTTAAAAAAGTGAGAAATCACATAATCTTTACCAATTCACCCCCCCCCCCCCAATGTTTTCTTTCTCATGAAATATATGGCCAAGATGGGAGCCCGAGGGATCTGACAATATCACCAAAAGACATACACACGCACCCTCCTCCCCCTCCCCCTCCCCCCCCCCCCCGATACAAGCACACACTGGCCCAATTCTGCCTATTCATTCAAGGCAGCATATTCAGTTGGATGACTGGCTTTAAAACCATATTACTTCAATACATTACAATACACACAATAGTAGACTATAATAATACAACCTAAGCTGTAACATTAGATATGCAGATGACAAAACAATCATGTCCACCATGTTTGAGAAGCTACAAATATCAACTGAAGAACTTTACACTGCCTGTAGGAAATGGGGCATGGAAATTGGATATGAAAACCAACTTCTCCAAATGCAAAGCATCACTACGCTGGAGAAATGTATTGTTCTGGAAGATGAAGAACTTCAAACTGTGGGAGAGTTCTGCTTGGGTAGCATACTACTGTCTACAAAGAGATGTTAGTCGACGCATAGCCTTAGCATTGGCAGGCTTTGGTAGACTCAGAAATGGCATATTCTCCAACAGAAGCATCTCCACAAGACTGAAAGCCAGATTATATGGAGCCCTTATACTGCCAATAGCAATGGTGCGGAGGCTTGGATGCTATGATCACAGGAGGTACAATCTCTTGAGATGTTTTAGATGCGCTGCCTGTTGGCTGTTAGAGGTGTTACCATGGCGGACAGACTACAAACTATCAAGACCAGTGAGAACACCTTTACCCCTGAATCTAACACAGATGAGGTGGAGTGACCAGATCAGGAATGATACTGATCTCCCACCATTGACAGCAAAGCAGCATGCCATAAATAGAACAGAATGGAGGGGTACAACTTCCCGGAGGACAGTTGGGGGGTCACTATGGGCTAGCTTTTAAGTCAGTTTTAAGTAAAGTCAAGTCATGTGTCCACTATTCCACTCAGTGAACAACTGTAAAACAAGTAACCAATGAAATAAACTGGCTACCATCACCAGTACATTCACTGGCATGACATGGCATCAATGAACCAGAGGCTACAGTGGTTACAATTCACTAAAAACAACTGCTCCTTTAAGTTATATACACACACACACACATATATATATATATATATATATATATATATATATATATATATATATATATATATATATACACACACACGACATAAACCCTGACCTTTCAAGTGGGGAAAAGGGTTAATATCCCTCACATTTGGATCAGGTACTTTATGTGTAAACATTACTACTGTACAGGTACGAGTTATTTGTAAATAAACTGACATCACTGTTTGTAAACAAAAGGCACAACACCAGCTATTTCTTGAATGTCAAGTGACAATGTGATCAAACTGACTGACTGACATAGAGACTAAAATATGTTGGTTGTTTCTTCTATAATTTGCTAAAATATTGATGACGATAAAAATGCTGTTTGCAGCGATCAATTGTAAATATCACAGAGGACTGAGTTTTTTAAAAACACAACTTGAGCCTGAAAAGATAACTTGGCTCCCAACATGCTAAACAATTACATATGGTCCATTAAAAATAACGACCATTTTACAGTAATATATCGGTAGAGAAAATAAATAGGAAAACCACACACATAAAAGTTCAGCTCCAACAATAAAGAAAAACAACGTCCTGTTAATATTTCAAGTAAATGCTGACTTGTCATATATACCCAGCCACCCATGAAAACTAACGGTTGCTCCCTAATGACAACTGCAACAATCATTCTCTGGAGCTATAATTCATAGGTACAGTCATCATAATTATATACTAAATAAACCAATGATATAATCTACACTGCCCACAGCTAGTCAGTTATGTATAAACCATGTGCCCAGAGAAGTAATCTGGTCAGACACCAGAGAGGATGACACTGAAAGTGCGATGACATAACAGTTTCTCCATCAGTGGTGTCTGCCAGTCTGTCCACTCGTCTAACACAGGGTTGTAGTGTTCAATGGACACGGACCTATTGTCGTCGTCATCACAACCCCCTGCCACCAGTACATCACCCTACCACACGACTGCTGGGGCATTGCCGTGTTTCTGTCGCGGCCGACTCAGCCTCATCCAGCTGTCAGTGGCTGTGTCATACCGGAGACATGACTGGCTGAAGCCTCCCACCAGGTAGATACATTTGTTCATAGAAACTGCAGCACCAAGCTCACACACCTCAAGCATGGCCGCCAGTGTGAGCCAGTTCCCTGACACAGTATCATAGGCCTGTGTGCAGGACAAATTCTCATCGTCTGCATCATGGCCACCAAACACATGGACCCTGTGGCCATAGCTGGTGGCAACAGTGTTGCACACGGGCTGTGGCATGTCAGGTAGAGACGACCACTGATGCCGCCTCAGGTCAAACCTTTCCATAGAACCAATCATCTGTCGCTGACATTTTTCCCGCCCACTACATACACGTAGTCTCCAAGAAGGACACTGTGGTGAAAGCGGCGTGCAGTGGCAAGTCACGGCATCTGTGTACTTGTCTTGTTGACCAGGTCCAGCAGCCAGCAGTCACCCCTTACCCCACCCTTCCACCCACTTGTCAGCAGCAGCAGGTCAATGGCCACCTGACACACATCATACAAACTGCTGACTGACTGTGGTAGCTCCATCAACAGCTGCCAACACTTGGATCTATCCATCCAATAGTGGCACAGGTTGTGATTCTCAAACCCTTCCCCATTCTTCTTGTCAGTTAATCCCCCTACCACCAGGAAGCTCTGCTTTGAGCCAGCATTCGGCCATGCCACTGACGAAGTTCATCTGAAGGTCATAAAAGTTCACGTCAGTATTCACGCTTCATCAACTCGGAACAATCTTATCCAAAAATACACGTTTGTCCTTTTTATGGGCACACATGATCATATTAAGGTATGTAGTTTAAATACAGTGCAGTGTCTTACATCGGGTATTCAACAGGATTACACAGATATATATGTTTTGTAAAATGATTATGTGCCTTGATATCAAATAATTACAATAATAACCATACGTTCTACAGCTTCCTACATTTCCATAATCTTATTTAATACTCCATCCTCAACTGATTTAGCCTATCGCGAATCTGGTTTGTTGATGTCCTGATATGTAGTGTGTGAATAGTCTAAGTAATATCCGCAGTCGGTTTCATAATACAGTGCGTATTTTTTTCAAATCATAGAAAGAATCAACTTTTGTCGTTAGATCTGATAAGGCTAAAAAAAAATTAGAGGTCAAGGTTGATCATGGGTGCGACTTCCATCCTCTCGCTGATCACATGATAAAATTATGAAATTTCACCAAGGGCAAAATTCGTGATGTTTCAGTGTTTCCATGTTTCAATAAATGCTGGATCAAGCATTAAATAATGTAATAGTTTGTCTGATGATTTCCCAAAAACTGCATATAGAAGTTGCACAAATGAGCTAGGATGTCATAGTGGAAACTAGGTAGGTTTGAATTTTCCCAAAATGAATTTGAAATAAGACGAGCAAAAACATTGAATTGAGGAGGGAGCTTTAACTGGCTGTGTAAGATGTTTTATAATGTTAATGTTATATAAAGTATGTTAAATCTACGCAGGTGTAAATAAAACTGTACTTTCAGCGGCCTCTCTTCACTGCTTTTCACATCTGACCGACTCTGTTAGCTCACAGGTGACCTCTGAAATTAATGCAATATTTATTTCTTGATTCACATTTCATAAACTTTGAATAATCTTCTCTAAACATAATAATCTTAATATCTGACATTGATGCTCATTTGGGGCATAATTGATACTGTTTTTAAATATTGCAGAATTACAGTACTTATAATTAATAATATGCTGATAATCCTGTGTTTTACATTAGTCCAGTGCATTGTTTTTATGTTTTCTTTGCAAACTGTTTCTGCTCGACAGATGTTCAAAATAGCAGATTGTGCTGTACTATTTTCCTGCACATGATTGACCTCATTCAAGCTTGTCTTGGTACTAATCTTTACCTACTTTTGTGTGACAGGGTATGTTAGTATGATTTCATTCAGACATTTTGTAGCACTATCATACTTCTGAATATAAACACCATGTTCTACAAATGTTTATATATTTTACAAACTTCACGTACAATTTATCATCACACTTTGACCAGATTGAATTATATAAACAACTTTCTCATCAAAATTCTTCATTATTATCAACAACCTATGTGACTGTCACATTCTTTTCCCACCTACTTGTACTATCTAATATATTAATATAAAATTTGGGAATGGTTTTAAAAGATAATTCACATAGTCTAGCTATTTAAGACCATAACTGTATTACACAATTTAATCAAAACAGACAAAAGGTAATTGAACAAATATAACAATAGAAAAATAACAATGTTGATTTCATATAACAACCAGGTAATGTGCAATAATTGCAGGATTTCATTCATAGACATTTTGTAGCGCTATCATACTTCTGAATATAAACACCATATTCTACAATTTTTTTTATACAGTATTTTACTAACTACACATGTGAATTATCATCACAATTTGACCAGATTTAATTACATAAACAACTTTCTCATCAAAATTCTAGCCTATGTAACTGCTACATTCTTCCACACCAACTTGTACTATCTAATATATTAATATCAAATTTGGGAATGGTTTTAAAAGATAATACACATAGTCTAGCTAGGCCATAACTGTATTACATATTTTTAATCAAAACAGATAAAAGGTAGTTGAACAAATAACAATGTTGAATTCAAATAACAACCAGGTAATGTGCAATAATTGCATTTGACAAGAAATGTACCATTGCTTTTGTGAAGTTCTTCTTTCACCTGCTGCAATTCGTCTTTTACCAGTCGCATTTGTTTTGAAACAAATTCCATTCATACGTTTTTATTCTCGTTTCTTCTCAATCCTATAATATTATCTAAATACAACGTTTTTATTCTCGTTTCTTCTCAACCCTACAATATTATCTAAATACAATTTCATCAAATACAGATCTTTTCACATAATTAGCTTTTATAATTTCTAGAGATTCAAAAAAATGTAGCGCTCAAAAAATCTTATTACTTAACAAATGTTCTATCTGTTACAACTTATCCCAGTAGACCCCCTTGTCTCTAGCCCCCGTCGCAGTAGCCCCCCGAGGTGTGAGAATTGAGTGCCACTAGCCCTCCAGTCAGTATGCTGTTGATTTAACACACCCCCTCTTTCTAGATATTTCTAGTTGTTAATCATTTGAAGGGTGGACCATTTGAAGCTCCATGTAACTTCCACACATCAATTGTGTGTAATGAAAAGCTCACTGTCCTAAGAGTTAAAGTAAATCCTCTACACAAAGCTTGTTTGAGGTGAGCAAAACCCAATTTAACTCACACATAAAAGCCAATTGCCCTAAATTTTAACTGAATAAACTATTGATTGTGGATTTGTGGTGTTCTGTGCCTGTCAGTTCACACATTTCTAACCAATAAGGAAAGGATATGTTGAGCTGCTCTGCTCTAGCTGGCCTGAGTTTCATGTTGAATTTTATATTTGAGTTCGGAATGACACGTGAAACATGGCTGCTAGTGTTGAGTTCATCGAAGGTGCTAGGGGACTTCCTGTTGCTGTTTTGAACAGTTATACCTATCACAAATCGAAAGCATTGACAAATGGCGTTCACATGTAGCAAAAGGAAAAGTGTGAAGTGTAAGGCATTTGTGGTGGTCAGCGATGATGGAACTACTTTCACTACGCCCAGTGTCTGTGGTGGAGAATCCAAAGTATAGGACAATCCTCCAATCAAAAAAGTCCGACATTCTTTGAATAAGCACCAGATATTTGACTATTTTTTATTTAAAATCAGGTACCTAAATTTTTTCACCCCTAAAGTTAAGGTGGGATAAAACATTGAATGGAACAGCCAGGGGGCTTTGGCAAAATGATAAGTAGTGCCACTAGGCCCCCCCGTTAGTGCCAGTAGCCCCCGGGGGGCTAGTGGGACGGGGGCTAGGGGTACTAGACCGTTCTATCTATTTTAAATTGCAGAATAATTGCAGCATCAGACATTATTTTACTTATATATTATTTTTTTATTTATATATATTATTTTACTTATATACTTATATATATTATATATTTTATATATTATTTTACTTTATATATATATTTATATATATATATATATATATATATATATATATATATATATATATATATATATATATATATATATATATATATATATATATATATATATATATATATATATATATGGTACAAACAATGTTGTTGAATATATAAAGCTGTCTGTTTCTTATTGTGGACCCATTCTAACACGTGTTCGTAATTTGTAAAAACAAATGTTTATATATCAACCCTGTGATAAAGCAAGCTTAACAAGAAATGTACAATTTTTACCATGAGTTTGATCAAAATTACATGCATGATAACTATTATTTGGTGTATGATCAGCCTTGACCCCATAACATGTTTACCATTTTGGATATCCACTATTTTCAGCCTTACTAGATCTACAGACTCTACAAAAATGTCTGGTCAAACCAAGAAACCACCATGAATACGATACATTATTTTTCTACACCCTGTATGCGTATATCATCAACTGTGTCATACAAGTTGTCGGGCTGCCGGACCATTTTTCAAGGCCCGAATATGCACTCTCATCGAGGGCAAACATTTCCAAAATTGGACCGTGTGTCCATAATCCAACGTCGATATATAGGTCATTTTATGAGAAACATAGGTCTTAGTTCATGCAAACACAGTTGTACAGTACACATATAGGGTGTAGGAAAATAATGCATTAACTATGTTTCTCATAAAATAACCTACAAATGACCGTTAAATTATGGACACACGGTCCAATTTTGGAAACGTTTGCCCTCGATGAGAGTGCACATTCGGGCCTTGAGAAATGGTCCGGCAGCCCGACAACTGGCATGAACTAACAAGACCGGACCTGTTGTGTTATCTAAATGTGAGCGTCCACACAGTGAGTCACTCGCAGCCCAGGAGGTCCAACCTTTCGTCTGAAACGGTGCTGCACGACAATAGATTCATGACACAAATTATACGTACATATCATCAACAGATCATTGATCTCTTTGGCAGCATGTGTTCAATAACAAATCATAAGCTGTGCCTATTCTCGGAATATTTGTTCGCTTGTCCCATGAATACCTGTACTGAGAAGTAGGTATGAATGTTGGAGTGAGTCGCTTTACTTGCTGTCTGAAAACATCCAGGTGTAGTGCAAACAATGTACATGTCCGACGCTTGGCTATTACGCCCGATAAATTCAAACAACAGAACTCTCAAAGATAAAGCACAGAGCCATTTTATGCGGAGCTAAACCAGTTACACTACTTGTGCCCATGTATGCACGTGCAAGCACGCGTGCACACACATGTACACACGCGCACGAACGCGCGCACGAACCCGCGCACGAACGCGCGCACACACAGACAAACGCACGAACACACACACACACACACACACACACACACACACACACACACACACACACACACACACACACACACACACACTTCCATATATTCCCATGTCTGCATCACGCCTTCTCTCCCTCAATCTATCGCTCCACCTGTCTATACATTCCCTCCTTCCCCCTCCCTCCACTCCCCACCTATCTCTCCTCCTGGCTATTCCCTCTCTCCTTCCTTCCCACTCTTCCTCCCTCCACCTATCTCTCCACCTGCATAGCTCACTCCTTCCTTCCCTTCCTCCCCTCCCCTATTTCTTCGCATGTCTGTCCGTTCCTCACTCTCTACTTTATCTCTCCACCGGTCAGCTTCTCTCTCTCCCTCCCTCCCTCCCTCCCTCCCTCCCTCCCTCCCTTCCTCCCTCCCTCTTTCCCTCTCTCCCTCCCTCTCTCCCTCCCTCCCTCTCTCCCTCCCTCCCTCCCTCCCTCCCTCTCTCCCTTTCTCCTTCCCTCCCTACGTCCCTCCCCCTCTCTCTCCCCCTCTCAGCACTCTGTGTAAATAGATATGTTAGTATAATTGACATGTCAAAAACGTGTTGTTCAACCAACAACAAAACTTCACTGATTATGTACATATACAAAACACTGCTATCACTGTTAGGAAGGCGTTGATCTACAAACACAAGACACTCGCTGGCACAGCTGGTTGTTTCAATTCCAGACATGTCACGCGACCAGTAAGCAAGTTGCTCAGAATCTATTCAATTGACAAACTGTTTCACCTGACACCGTCTTTCTAACCAACTGTCGCTGAATGGTTGTAGAATTAATACAGCTTCGTGTAATGAATTCAAGTAGATCACATTCATTTGGTCACTGACTGTTCTTAGAAACCATACTCATTTGAGTCATTTTCATAAGACGTTATATACTTGGTATATCCACTGATTACATGTCAAAAGTTCCCTTGTGTATACAAAGGAATGCATGGGCAGATCCAGGGGTGTCTACCAGGTGCTCTTTATTTCGGACAAATTTTCCCGTCAAATTAGGAGACTAATGGTTATCGAAACACACCCAAGGTGGCGCCCTCCTGAACTTGTTCCTTATATGAGGACATTTCTAACATGCAAACTCAGGGCATTGCCACCAGTACTGCCATTTACCCGTCAGTCGTTCTGATTTGCCATATCTTCTTAATATCGTTACTAAACGCAAGTGGATTTGTGTTGTCAGTGCATTTTTTTGTGAATTTCCACTTGTCAGCAGCTGTTGTCAGGCTTACAAACCTGTATGAGAGACAGTCGCTACAGCTCATAGTAACGACGGTTAACCTGAATGATAAGCAGAATATCTGTATAACAAGACACCACTCTGCGACTCAACACTGATGAGATTCGCGGTGAGATGGTTCTGAAGACAAAACAAGAACGTCCTGCAGGCATCCAACGTGGATATTAGTGCCCTGCTCGGGCCTGTGATTTCAACCCAAGCCCGGTCCGCAATTAGTAGTTAGAATCCAGGCCCGGCCCAGGCCCGAAAAAAATCGTCAAGCCCAGCCCTGCCCAGGCCCGCAAACTAGAATTTAGGTCCAGGCCCTTAATGGTTGGCCCATGCCTGGTCCGGCCCGCACGTTTCAGGCCCAGGCCCGGCCCATACCGCGGGCCAAAGACGGGTAAGCCCGCGGCCCGCAAATTTTAGATAAGATAAACGTATAATCTTATAATAAAAACGAAACACAAATAAACTGTAATACATACATGTTGTTTTGTTAAATAACTTAAAAAACATTATTATTGATATTTCAATACCATGTCACCCACTGGCACTGACACCCAGTGGCATTTCCAGCAGGCAATTGCCAGATACAGTCACTAACCTGAGAGACATCAGATTCAGGCATGTGTGAATTAGTACAAGTGTGAATGAATCAGTACTGGGGAAATTGTAGCTACTAAACAGTAGACACTAGTTAACACAATTGGAAAATACCAACTACCAACTCGGGTGGGCACTGGGCAGTGGGCATGTCATTCAGGCAGGCAATATTTGGAGGGAAGACCCCGACAATACAACGTCCACTGGTAGGGTCAAAGGGTAATAAGTTGGTGGTTAATCATGCCATGGTTTGATTGCCTCTGCAAATATGTCTAAAGTAAACATTTGGGGCTGGCTGGCCATTATATATATGCAAAAGGCTGCATTCATGTCAACAATATTCATATGTAACATATGTATTCCGTATGTACTATGTAGTAGTAATATGTATGGATTTTGTATTAATATTTTTATTAGGTCCACGCCCGGCCCGGCCCGCTCGCACTAGGCCCAGACCCGGCCCAAGCCCGATGTGTTTAATATTTTTCCGTATATATATATATATACATATATATATACATATATATATATATATATATATATATATATATATATATATATATATATATATATATATATATACACTAAAACTTCAACTTCAGTAAAAATAATATATAATATTATTATCGTATATATATATATATATATGATAATAATATTATATATTATTTTTACTGAAGTTGAAGTTTTGGTAATTGGAAGCTAAACTACTAACTAAACAGATTAGCAAGGCGAAATGTTACCATTCTGCTAAAAACAGTTAATTAGTTATGGCACATTATACCTTAGTTGTACGGACATGCCCCACCTTCCAATGTCCACGACACTTTGATTATTTTAGAGTCCTTGAGATGGCGCTACCATCTTCGCTCGTTTGATAGATCCGAGGAGAGTCAGAAGCAGTTATGTGATTGGGCGCAATTTAATAAACGTTATCACGTTGATTAATAGTTTTTGTTGTGTATAAAAACCATTACATGCATTTAATATCGTTTTTTATTATATTAGATATCATACGCAAATAGCTAACTGAATTAACAAATGACATGTAAATGTGTATTTTTATAAGTTCCGAAGTCAGGAGTGTGTGCGTCTATTTTTCGACGAAATGCACACTAAAATGAAGCTCACCGACGCGCTAGTGAAAAATTTTCGAGTTGCTAAAGTATTCCGTGAGAACACTGATCGAATAAACAGTATAGATTTTTCTGCAAATGGGGAAACTCTTATTTCTAGTAGTGATGACGATTCTATTGTTATTTACGATTGCCAAAACGGAACGTAAGTTCGCCAAACGAATCGAGAACTGCTGTTTAACTTGAACATCAATATTCGATTTATTTGTAATTTCGATGTCACTACATAAACCAATTACCCAAAATAGCGTCTAATAGAGTTTCTGGCATAAAAAATTGCTATCTTTCGCCGGTTACCGTCAAATATATCATACAATAGGAAAAACATCTGGATCACCTTGAATCTATATAATATGGCTTTTTTATTTTAAATGCTTTACTGTATACGACACATGACCATTTATACACCTATACAATGCCTATAGTACTAGTTCGAAGGGGGACATATCTATCAATCATATCTTCACTTAACAAACCCAGTACACCTGTGTCTAGCAGAAGCTGCCCAAAATTACCTGTGATGCCTCTTGTGGATGTTTTGATAGTTTGCCATTTTGACCATTGAACCTAGGTAACCAGCTGTACTAACATGTCACAAACACTGCGACATAGAGTCGGATCAGCCATTTTAATTTATGGTAGTTGCAAACCATACAACGTAGACCAAGTTAGTTATGTTTATTTATATATATATATATATATATATATATATATATGTTGGTTCCCCCCTCTTATAAGGTCCTTCTCAGCAGAGGCTACCTTGCCATATGCAGAAAATAATTCCCCCTTTTGAGAGGTTATCCCTCTTATAAATAATAAGGCCATTGTACCTTTGCAGGATGTGTGACCTTATTAGAGGGGTTCTACTGTACATTAATTATCGATGTAACGTACATAATGTTGACAAAATCCAGCATTAACAAATATTTTGATAAAAAAGTACATTTAGAAGGTGACATTTGAGTCATTTAGATATTTGTGTATGTATGAGTGAATGTTTAAAAATACAGTTTTATTTATGATCGAACTATATCTGGATATTGAGTCGCTGAAAAGTTTATAAATGAAACAAGGTCATGATGTAGTCATAAATGTATGTACACTTTTTCAGGCCTAAGCGGACACTGAACAGCAAGAAATATGGAGTGGACTTGATCAACTATACTCATGCAACAAACACAGCGATTCACAGCTCAACAAAAGTAGATGGTAATGCCTGTGCTTGGCACTTTGACTCTGTGTGGTTTATATTAATATATGTATGCAAAAAGTTCAGTGTCTAATTTATGTAGTATTTCATGATGACTTGCTCACTCGGGGTGTGATAAATTGGAAGAAAGAGAAACGATTGCAGTGTGCGTGTAGAGCTGCTATGTAAGGAGAGGAAAACTTGATAGCGTGAAAGATGTAATGTGAATTAATGTTGCAAGCTGGATATCCTGTCTGAAGATCTCCAAATTTCGCGATGTAGCTGCGTTGGCTGGCAGGTTGTTCCAGTTGGCTATTGTACGGGGTAAGAACCTGTACTGGATGAATTTCTTAGTGATTGGGGGAGTTGAGAGGCTTTGGAATGTGTGTGTTGAGAGGGCTGTTCTTGTTGTATTTCTGTTTTGTATGTGTAGCCAGTTAAATTTATAACAGCATTTTGACACTCTCTTCTTAGAGGAGTATTTTAAATCTATGACTAAGAGGTACAAATCTAGATTTAAGGAGGTCTTTGTGAAGCACCCTCCCTCACAATAATAAAGAAGTCTGTGAGAAATGTACTTTTATTGTGGGATCATTATATTTGTTTTATGGATGATGAGTGATCAGTGAAAAGGAATCAGTAAAGAAAAAAGAAGGAAAAAAATTTTTTTTATCGGTATCAAAGCCAACCTCACCCCAGACATCAGGGATAAAGAGGAGAGCAATATGGGGCTAGACATCCCGTAGTCTACCCATGTTTCATTGTTCTCATAATTGTACATGTAATTGAACATGTCGACAATGTTTCACTCAATTTAGAATTTGTTGTAAAGGTTACTGTTTCTTGGTTTTCAGACACGATTCGATACCTCTCCTTGCATGACAACAAGTACATCCGGTATTTCCAAGGTCACACAAAGAAGTAGGTCCACAAAATATACAGAATCGTTGTTAAACTCTGTTTGCAATTATTGATCACAGTTTGATTCAGAACTGCTTTATTACAGGCCTAATTTAGTATAATAATTTTTAGTATAATAATAATTATAAATAATTCCATATGTAGCAATACTTTTCAGTTTGGTCCAGGTTAAAAGCCCCCTAGGTAAAAAAAAATCTTGGGTTAAAAGCTTTCTTTTGTGCAGTTCTAAAGCCAATGTGTGCAATAGCAAAATTACAAGAAATACCCATCTACAAAAAACAGTTCTTGTAATATTTGAAGACAAATTGAAGTATCATTCACTGAGCATGTGGTACATAGCATCATTGTGAAAACTCATTAATATAGTGTCATCTGTACACTTCATCATAACTCACTTAAATTCATAACTTATTAAAACTAAGTTAACTTTGCGAGTGGGATCTGTATACGAAAAAGGGTTTTTATTATATCCCGTTCCAGCTGGCCGCACGTTTCATGTTACCCCAGTCATTGTTCAAGGTTTTTATCAAACACTTCACAGAAAGATTCACGAGGCACAATGACTCATCACAGTTATGCAGAAATGGTCCCACTCTGTTTCTATAAAATGGTATGAGTAGATTTAACAAGATTGCCATCTCGAACAACAAGTTCCAGATGGCAAGTGGACAAGGAAGCCATTGGCTTATCGAGAGTCCAACAATTTTCTCATCTATGTGTAGCCCACCCTTATCAGATATCTGTCAATTCTATTTTTAAACATATTCACACTACTAGTATTAACACAATCGTTTGGCAGTTTGTTCCATTCATTTATCACCCTCTGTGAGAATGAGTACTTTCTCATGTCCAACCTACACTGCTCCTTAACTAATGCTGCTTTGTGTCCTCTGGTTCTACTGCCTTCTTTAAGTTTGAAGAACATATTCCTATCAACATCCTCATAACCGTTCACTATTTTAAACACTTCTGTTTGGTCTCCTCTTAGTCTCCTGGTCTCTAGTGTTGTCAAACCACATTGTAATAAGCGACTTTCGTAACTAAGGTCTCTTAATTCTGGAATCATCTTAGTTGCTCTTCGTTGTATTCTTTCTAGCTTATCTATGTCTTTTTTACGATATGGCCTCCATGCTTGAATACAATATTCCAAATGTGGTCTAACTATTGCTTTGTACAGGGGTACAATTAGATGTTTCTCCTTATACGTGATAGTTCTCCTAATTAGGCCTAGAATTTGATTTACTTTCGAAGCAGCAATCCCACATTGCTCTGAAACTTTCATGTCAGCATTAAATGTTACTCCTAAATCCTTTTCTTGTGTGGTTCTACCTAGTACAGCATCCCCCATTTTATATTCCTCGTCCATATTTCCATGTCCTATGTGTATACATTTACACTTCCCAAAATTGAATAACATTTGCCATTTTTCTGACCATTTAACTAATTTTTCTAGATCATCCTGTAAACTTTGTTTATCTGTATCATTAGTAACCCTTCTGAATACTTTTGTGTCATCTGCAAATTTGAGTACTTTGCTAGATATGTCATCCTCCAAATCATTTATATATATATTAAAAACAGTATAGGGCCTAACACTGATCCCTGTGGTACCCCACTCAAAACAGATTTCCAGTTTGAAATCTTACCATCTACTATTACTCTCTGTCTTCTGTGTGTAAGCCACTTTTCTATCCAGTTGATTACATCATTGCCTATACCATGGGCTTTTAGTTTAAGTAACAATCTTTGATGTGGCACTTTATCGAAAGCTTTCTGAAAATCTAAGTAGACAACATCCACTGGTGACCCGTGATCTACCCACTTTGTAATTTCTTCTAAAAAACATAAGAGATTGGTTAGACATGACCTTGCTTTTAGGAATCCATGTTGAGATGTATTTATTAATTTATGTTTTATGAGGAATTCCACCATGTGGTCTCTAATTAATGTTTCAAGTAATTTACATACAACTGATGTTAAACTCACTGGTCTGTAATTTTCTGGCTTCTTCCTCGATACCTTCTTAAACAACGGCGTAATGTTTGCTTCTTTCCATTCTGAAGGAACTATTCCTTCTTCTAGTGACAAGTTAAATAAGTTTGCAAGTGGTGTACTAATTTGATCAACAATTTCCTTTAGCAGTTTTGGTGGTATCCCATCAACTCCAGGTGATTTATTATCTTTCATCTTCTTAATTTTCTTTGCTATCATTTCAGGAGTTACAAATAACTGCCCTAAATATTCTGATGTATTGCCCTCAAATTTAGTCAATGGAACTGGAAGTGAGCTGATATCTTCTGTGGTAAAAACTGAGCTGAAATACTCATTCAGGACCTCTGCCATTTGGAACCCATCTGAAATTATGTTTTCACTGTTGCTTTCCAGTGGTCCGACCTTATCTCGAACTTTCTGTTTACTCCTTACATAAGCATAGAAACTCTTGCTGTCATTTTTAATATTACCTGCCAATTTTTGTTCAAAGGTTCTTTTAGATTTTCTAATTTCAGTAGTAGCTAGGTTAAGTGCCTCTTTGTAGTTGGTGTAGTCTTCTACATTTCCAGTGTTTTTATAGACCTTCCACAGCATCTTGTTTGTGAGCAATTTTTCTAATAGCATCTTTTGACAGGTGTTTTTTCCTGGATCTTTTCCCTTGTTTTCTTAATGGAATAAATTTCTCAATAACGCCCTCAATCTCATATTTTAAACAAGTCCAGCATTCTGTTGCTGTCTTGTTCTTCAGCAAATTATTCCAATCTATATTTGCTAGATATGTTCTCATCACTTTATATCTGCCTTTGTTGAAGTTCCTCCTCCATTGTTTTTTATATGTATTCCCTGTTTTTACTTTTATATTAAAATGGATTTGGTAATCTTTGTTCAGCCTCATAGAAGAACACACATCAGCAGCATAGCTTTTCAAATTATTTTAACGTATCTTCACAAGATAAATGTTGCTCTGCTCTTTAACCCTGAAGTCCGGGGTGAGGCTGGCATCGATGCAGGTTGTTGATTTTTGTTTTCCTTCCATCACTGCTCCCTTTTTACTGCCGTCTCCACTCCCCCCATCTCTCGCTGTTGTTCTCCTCTCCCAATCCCACCAAAACTCTTCACACAGTCTTCCCATCTCAATCGCAGTTTTCCCCTTCTACCATCCACTCCAAACGCATTCACTGATTATTCTGCTCTCTTCGTCAACCGTTCCCCTACTATTTGTTCCACATGTCCAACCCACTTAAACCTCTTCTGAAACTCTCTTTCACACCAATCTCATGCCTCAGCTCCTCCGTTCTTCACTTGTCTTCAATTCACTCCTGCATTCTTCTCATAAAAAAACTGTTTATTGTTTTGTTTACAGAGTAGTCACATTGCATATGTCACCTATAGATGACACATTTCTGTCAGGATCGCTAGACAAAAGCATGCGTTTGTGGGACCTGAGGTCACCAAATTGCCAGGTGGGTGTACAATAATTACTCTTCATAAATATTAATTTAGTCTCATTCACTTTACTGTTGAAAGGTTCCTTTAATGATTGTAGTCTATAAAATGGTAATCCATTGCTTCAAGTATTAAGAGAGATAAGGATAATTAAAAGTGTGCAGTTTAAAAACAATTCTGAAATTTAAACAGTATTGTTTGCAGTGTAAAGGGTCAGAATTGTAGGTAGAATTTTTAGTTATAAACTTGAGATGTTCAGTACACTGTTTATGCTGAAAGATTTCCAATTCAACATTTATGTATTTAAATATTACTTCTATATTTCTTTTAACCTGATGCACCCTGAACACCGAAATTTCGGTGTTGGGATGTAGCGTTCATATTGATCGCTATGTGGCGCCACGCTCGTTCGCTTTGGTTATGCTGTTGGTGCCCGGATGAAAACAACACATGTGCGGACGTTTTGAGCCGTTTCTCGAATTGATCCGTCAATTATTAGTATTTTTGCGAATTTTTTGAAAGTGACCGATATTTTGTCAACGTTTTACGATTCATGGTTATGAAGACTATGAGCGGGCATTGCATCTGTTGGGTTTTACATCCGATAATTCGGATGTAAATGACATTAGTAGCGGCCAAGACAACAACATCGATGTGTCAATGATGTGTTTTTATTGTATTCATTGTCTTTTGACGTAACATTTGACTCACATTTGCAGAATTACTGCATTTATATTCCTTGAATTTTTCTTTTCTTTTCCATCAGTTATACTACAATACATGGTGTGCTCTGATATATATGTCAATAGATTACATATACCTATGAAACATTCATTATTATGCATTTTGTGAACAGTTTTGTGTGTTTTATATGTATATATGCGATCAACCAAAATCATAGTACTTGCATGGTAATTGTAATATTTCACAGGTAAATGCAGATATTATTATAATTTCTCTTGCTGCTCATAGAGGACATGTAGGCCTACCTTGCAGTACCAAACTTGCCTCAATTTGTGCTTTATTGTGTCCATGAGTGACGAAATAAAACTAGATTTTGTATTTAATTTTTCACTTTGCGATTGTTTACATATGCTAATTATATGCTAATTAGCCACAGTTAATCATAACATTGATAGTGTTACTACCATTGGTAAGATAAATATTCTGTGATTCAGAATATGTATATATTGTAAGGGTTTTGATGAAGACTTTACGTCTTACAGTGCATTTCATAATCCCATGGGTTGAAACAAAATCAACTCCCCCAGAAATTCAGGGCTTATCAGGTTAAGGTACATTATCATTAAAACAAGGAAAGATCAGTTAATTTTTAAAAGATCATATTAAGTTACAAAAACAAATGTAATTAAATATGGATAATAATTGTCTAAAACCTTAAATATCCACTTTTGTTTGTCGATAAAGAACTGAAATATCAGCAATAACCTGTGTAGTTTTATTGATGGCATTGTTTGTTTTATGTGTGCAGGGTTTGATGCATCTGCCTGGTCGACCTGTCGCTGCGTTTGATCCCGAAGGCCTCATCTTCGCTGCTGGAATCAACTCTGAAAGTCTTAAGTTGTACGATCTACGTTCATTTGACAAGGTGATTTTAAAATTTATTCACTTTGCAACATTCCACAGGCATTTGTATACTCAGGGGTGAGGTTTAGCAAGTCATGGAAGGTAGCCAGTCGGGCTACCAACCTTGCAGAGTGAAGTAGCCCGACAGCTTCTTAGGTAGCCCACTTGCTAATCAATACTTTGATGATAGAAAGCAAATACTTTGAAGATAGAATGTATGAACGACATCAACGACAAATAAAATGCAGTATGCAATTGTACACGTGTGACAGGTTGTTTTGCTTTCATAACATGGTACACCAACAGTCTACGCAAAAAGTCTCCAAGCATCACAGGACATCAGGTCCTGTGAACTGAACAGTTTTGCTGATTTTTTTACAGGACCATATTTTACTCTAGCTTAAAGAAACTTTAACCAGTTTCCCGATTAATTCACCAGAAGCCCTCCGTGCACCATGATATATCTAACTATAATCGAGATAGCTTATGTTTTTAAGTATGTTTGCATGTATAATTATATGTGGTTATGCTACCGTTTTTTTCCTAGACGGCTTGCACCTCGGGCACCAAACTTTCAGGGATTAATCTACGACCCCATGAATGAAACGTAACGCCTTTATTTTTTTCTCGAAATACCCCATATATCAAGGGTTCTTCATGGTTTTTATGGTAAATCAAATGTTCAGTGCGTAAAACGTTAACTTCCAACAATCGCAGAAACCACGCGTGCCGTGGCGAATACTTCGGTACATAAACCGTTTGAGAGTACATAGCGCCATCTGGACGGTTTATAGTAATTATAGTAGAAATCACGCACCCACCCAATACACAATAAAAAGACAGTAGAAAGCAGATAGTCTACTATTCTACAACCAACAACGTGGGTGTTCACGCGATCTTCTACATTTTGAACTTGCAACAAGTGTTGCATCACGTGCGTGACGCGGTTGTTTCTGTTAATACGTTGGAGCGTATTGATGGCATATTGGCCTGAGGCATTTAATAAACATTGCTATCATGACTGAACTACCACGTTATCCCATCCTGGGATGGACATTTTTGCTAGTATATATAAAAGTGGCACTACGCAGCACCAAGACTATTAACATGACCGGTTATTATTTCAGTGTAGAATCACCGTTCAGTTACATGTTGAGCGTCGATGTGGTTGATTAAAAATACAATGTATGGTCCCTATTGATATCGCTTCGGCTACGGTTTGGCAACATTTCTTGCCATGTCAAATGTGTCACAAAAACACTACTTTTGGTTAACATAAATGGGATATAGCCAGGACAACACTTTTGAGATGTTTATTAACATTCCGTTTATTTTTGCTGGGTTTAAAATAATGCAGCTCCATAAATATTTCAAGTCGCCATGCGGGCTACTGTTTTAAAAGATAAAAGTCATCCGAAGCCATTTTTGGGTGTCACTGGCGACCGCTAAATCTCACCCCTGTATACTTAGAGTATATTAGATAAGTTGGTCCATTCCACCAAATGACACCACTGTTATATTCACTGCTCTACAGTATCATTTGGGAATAGTCACAAATAAAAGGACTTGAGTGTAGTTTGAGTGTAGCCGTTTTATATATCCAAAAGCGTACACAGCAATAATGTTACGGGAAATGTTTTTAATTATATAACAAGTTTGTCACTCGGTTACAGTAAATATGTGGATACTAACTTATGGCTAGGACCATCAAGTTATGGCTAGGACGACACACTTATGGCTAGGACCACCATCTTATGGCTAAAGCCACCAACTCACGGCTAGGGCCACCAACTCACGGCTAGGGCACCATCTTATGGCTAGGACCACCATCTTACGGCTAGAGCCATCAACTCACAGCTAGGGCCACCGACTCACGGCTAGGGCCACCAACTCATGGCTAGGGCACCAACTTATGGCTAGGACCACCAACTTATTATGGCTAGGACCACCAGCTCCTAGCCCCAATGTCATCCGCTGGTTGGAAGGTAGTTCAACTTCAGGGTACTTGTGTTGCAGGGTCCGTTCACAACGTTTAAGCTCCAGCAAGACAAAGATTGTGACTGGACCGGACTCAAGTTTAGCCCTGATGGCAAGCTGATCCTAGTCTCAACAAATGGCCAAGTCATTCGGCTGATCGATGCCTTCCAGGGAACGCCCCTGCAGACGTTTATGGTGGGTCTCCCTATAGGTCCTTCTGGGAATCTCGGAAGTTTCTTCTGGTGAATTTTTATTTGATATTTAGTATACATAACACATATTTATGTACAAATAAAAAATCTTTCTGTACTGCTGTCCATAGTCTGTGGACACCTTCAGACTGACTGCTAGATGACCTGTTTTTTATGCCATTGCAGTGGCTAACTAGCTGGTTATAACTTTTTGAAATCTGGGAATATCTGCAATATTTGTAACATATGCAAATCAAGATTGGGTCTTGGTGTTGCCATTTTTGGTAAGTGGAATCACTTGTGAAACTGCTGCAACCATATTCTATTATAGTCAGGGTTTGTTAAATTTATGTTTTCACATTTTACTAGCACGTACGTTTCATCTGGATCAAACACATTCATTGATCTGCCTTATCGTTTAATGAATGGTTTCTACTATAATGTTAACTGAAAACGACACTTTCCGGCCGTATGTGCAATTGGGTTGTGATTTGGCATACAAGCGATGCTCGTTTACCAGGACTTAGTAATGATGGGCATCACACGAAAGACATGTTTTGTGATATAAATTAATTTATTACGGGTGTATGACGCACATGAATGGCAAGTTGAATAATTTTTGTACACGGAAATGTCAACAACTCAACAATTATCTTCTTGTCAAATTTAGATAAAAAGGTGTTCTCAAGCCATGTCTGACCTGAATTAAATCTGCTAATGGTTTCACAGAGACTGGATGGAATATATTGAATTTTACATACAGAACTGATGTTGTCTACACTTGACTCTTGTTTCAGGGACACGCCAACCACAAAGGCATCGCTCTGGAGGCGTCCTTCAGCCCCGACTCACAGTTTGTCTTCACTGGTGAGTGGGACGGCATCCATGGATGGGTTATACTTACCTGTGGTTGTGTTTGATGTCTCATGGTCAGCCCTTGGCAGACGTCATCCTTGTTCCAAGGGACTATTGATGATATATGTTTATATACACACTCATGAATTTGAACGGTTTTAAGGTAAAATGCGATAAATGCCAGTTTGGGCAAAATTTCATAATTGAAATCTGCGATAAATTGTGAAATTTCAGTTACCATTTACTTTGATGGTGCATTCCTAAGATATCCCAATATCACGTACATGTTTTCATTTATATTCTAAGGATGAAAGACAGAAGTGGTTTTTACCCAAAAACCGGATTTATCACATTTTGCCATGAAGCCTTTAATGATAACAGCAATGTTTCTTGAATGAATAGGCATTCTGGTTTCTTGGATTGTTGCATCTGGCACATTTACCTCTCAAGAAACTTGTTTGTATTCTCCAAATATTTTGGCCAACTCACTTGGCTTTCATCGGCATAAATACGATACAATAAAGGCACTTTCATTGCACTAAAGTTCTCGCACTCAGGAAACCTAAGTTCAGCAGTGCACCAAAAGAAATAGATTGGGTAGTTTCTAGTCAGTTAGCAATTCCAGTTGTAAGCAAGTTTAAATAGGTAGGTTTTTAGTTGACAGTGAAATGTTGTTATATTTCCTGCAGACTTACTGCTAATATGGTGTGAGTTCCACAGAGTTTGTGCGGCAACTGAGAAAGCTCTGGTTCCAACGTTTGTCTTGATTAACGCTGGGAATGAAAAGTGGGTTAGAACTAGATGATCGAAGCTGTCTGTCTGTCTGTCTGTCTGCGCTCTCTTGCAGGAGTGAACAGTCACTGTCACATGTCTAGAAGGAAACAATACTTGTAGTTTTATTTGCGATTCCAGGTTCAACCGATGGGAAGATCCACTGTTGGAACACGGAAACGGGTGCCAAAGTGGCGATTCTCAATGGTGACCACACAGGCGCAGTGCAGTGTATTCAGTTTAACCCCAAGTACATGATGCTCTCAACTGCCTGTTCTAACATGGTAAGGGTCAACAGTTCATGTACAGTCGAATCTCCTTGTGACACCCTTGTTTAAATTTAAACAACTATCTAAAAAATGTGACGTTTCCCAGTCCCAAAAATGTGTATATTATGGTTATTGTTTTAGCAGCATGACACTAATCATTCTGATCCCACGAACAGTTTTCATTTTACAAAATATATCTTTCTAAATGAGTGGTCTAAATTTTAAGTCAAAGTACATAAAAAATCAAAATTATAATTGTTCAGAATAGATTATACTGTCATGCCTAGTTTATCCGCATACTTTGATTATCAAGGGTTTTGGCCAGATTAACAAAACGTGCAGATTGGTGAGACATCCTATTATCACCCATGACATAACTATCGGTAATAAACATGTAATGTATCATGTAATGCAGCATGTAATGTATCATGTAATGTATTGTGACATTTGTATTGTTTACTATTTTATTGATCTACAGTAACTGAAAAAGGACCTTGAACAAAGAACAAATAATTTAGCTGTGATGTAAAAGCTTAGACCATGAATTGTCTGATTTGGTGCATCTGACGTTTGGAGTGTTGAGTGATCTAAAACAGACCAGTGAAATGAATAATATTGGTGTTAACCAGCTAGTTTGTTCCCCAAAACGGAAACACGTGAAAAACATGTTTATGAAACAAATTATTGATATTGTTCGTACGTAAATGCATGCGGATTACTGAAAAACCAGATTATCGAAGAACAGATCAAGAAAATGTTCAGTCCAGTGAAGTTGACCTAGCTTTTACTGCATGCCCTTTAACATTGCACCCTGATGCTGAAAAGGTCAACAAACTTGTTTTATAGTATTTGTAAACTGTTGAAAGACAATAAATTGTCCTGATCTGTCAAACATGAAAAGGATTGAAATGTTGTCGGTTTCAGGCATTCTGGCTGCCACAGGTCGACGAGTGAGACGACTTCTCGTGTTGCTTAACAATACTGCCACAATGACTGTGCATCGCCATGGCAACTGGAGTAACAGTTCAGCCATTGCACAGCATAGGCAAGACACATGGTGCATAGATATTGTGGACTTGGGGGGGAAGTTCTGCCGAAGAAATATAGTAAATTGCCTTATTCTGTACCATCGTCTCTGGAAACGTATGCTTGTTTACGGTGCTTGTGATCGGGGAGGTCAGTGAAAATCTCAAGAGTTTTCTGTTTGGATTTTCCATGCCTAGAACTGGCGGGAACGTGGGCAATATTGGCTGTGACAAATCCACGAAGACAATTTATCCCGTCAGGGCAAAACAGACAGCAATTGTTTCTTCTTCTAAGTTCTACAACAAGCCGGTTATTAAATTAACGTTGAAACGAAATACATGGTATTTACTGTTGAATCAATCTTGTTTCTGAATTATTGATTGCTCCTGAATCCAGATGTGAGCCAGGTACCGCTGATGTTGTCGACTCCGGTGAAACAGTGCTGTAGTCACACGTGAATTTAAAATAAGTACATGGTCCGATCGTATTTATCATAAAGTCATGTTATATATATAGTATAGACTACAAACAGCTCGACCGCCGAAATGTCTTAATGAACCAATTCAGTTTGAATCGCATGTTTACGTATTGCGTGTTGAACGGGGACAGCCTACCAGGTGGACCAGGGCAGACTGAGTAGCCATGTCAGTGTTATTTTGGTTACTTACAATTGTTCCTACAGTATAAAAGTATACTTGTTTTGTTAATTGTTTGTATTGTAATGATTGTAGCTACACGACTCCTCCGGGTGCCATCTGTATAATCCGTCTGCTCTGGTCCACCTATTAGGTGGACCCTGCTGAACGGTCAATATTCTTAAACAGAAACGGTCAAATTATATTTAAAATTGTGGTTCATGAAAATACATTTGGGTGGTCAATATGTCAAATTGGACATAGTTGATGCTACATGAGTTTATAATAAAATATAATAAAACAATCAAACTTTGCACTTTAATGTCGGCAGCTGACAAGCATGATGCCATTGTCAACATAAATTTGGCAGCTCTGCACAAAAAATTAAATGTATTGTGTACGTGTAAATACTTTTTAAAGTCTGATACCTGTACTGAAGTTATCCGGTACTGTTGATGCAAAGTTCGAGCGTTCTTTTTGAAAGAGCAGGTTGAGTCTTATTTTACCGACTTTACTGGTAGTTTTTGGTGTTTAAATTAGGGTTAGGCACAATACTAAAAGTATTGCATTTTTCTGAGTATTGCAAATACCATATTCTACCTATTAAGCGTACACCCCTTTTTAATCAGCAGGATCCATAATTACTGTAATTTGACTAGTGTGGAACACTAGTGTTGCCATCTGGTGTTAAACAGTTGGCACTACTTTTCAGTTGTTCTACCCTAGTCACAAAATTACACCACTAGTGTTAAACAGTTACCTTATTGTCTAGAGAAACAAATGTACTTGTAGAAGTATTGTGAATATATTGCAATATTTAATAACAAGTAAAATTTCATAGAAGTATTGTTTATTTCCTATTCAACACGTTTCTATGGTGTTGTAGAATCTTGGGGGACAATGCATATTTTTGGTTGAAAAAATAACCAAACATTATGCTGCAATACTTTTGAAAGTATTGCATTGCAAATTTCTAAAAGTATTGCACATATTTGGCAATGCTCAAATTTTTATCTAGCAATACTACGAGCATTGTGCCATCCTTGTTGTTTTCTAGTTATGTTATGTGCTGATCTGTAGGTGACTGTGACGATTGACCAGCATGATATGAAAGATGTATTGTGGTTCTGCGGACAGTAACTGTCATTCATAACCTTGTATAAAAGTTTGTCACTGCATATATTTTTTAGATATAAAATTTCTCGTGAAATTACATTCTGTTGGTGTGCCTGTAGAGTTGTTACAAGGATTCCTGCATTGCAACCGTACACATTGATTTAGAATTCTCACCCCCCCGTCCCTTGACCGAGACAGTTGTTGGGGTGCACATCTGGATGATTCGTTGCCACCGGTCTCTGATCTTTAATCGGTCCATTCTTTGATGTTATCGAGCCATATCTTCCTTGGTCTTCCCATTTTTTTAACCTTTTCACAATGCTATGCAGATTTTCTTGTGTTGAGTAGTGCAGCTTCCTTCTTTTAATTAGCAGTGATTAATTAATTGGGGAATTTTTTATGCATTGTAGAAACATGCACGATTCTTGCAAGTCTGTTTAGATTTACGTTAGAATTGTGAGAGCTCTGGTCCATCTTGTTCTATAAGTCCTGTATGAAATGGATGTTTTGTTACTGATTACTAATGAATACAGAGCTGTGCCACATTGTTACAAGATAAACGTTTACTTGCCACCCATGTGATGGTGCTACACTATAAATCCTAGGGTGCCCAGCGTTCCTATATTTGAATTGCTATTCCTGTATTTCCTAGTATCCTATATATATAATGCCTGTCACAGTTTCACACCATATCATAATTATATTGGCGAAAGCACACAATTTTGTGACGTAATGTTGAAAGTCTGTAGTTGCTAATTTGCATTAAGTCGAGTCAGTAGATGGCACCACCTAAAGTAATGCTATATTTTGTTTAAATATTCTTATATTGCTATATTTTTACTTCCGAATTCCTAGAAGTCCTATAAATTTTAGACCAAAAGTATTTTTAGGTCGAGTCATCAACGCTAATGTAGCATAGTTTGTAAAGAAGGTGCACCTACCTCACTGGTGCTGATATAGGGTGGTTCTGTATAATATGAAATTTAAGTTATAGCTGCAGCCTCTGTGGTGGCGTTGGCAGTCAATTTACAAAATGGCTCATGTGACAGAGCTTGGTATTCAGCAGCTCTGTTGCTACTTCAAGTTGGATTAGAACAAATTATTGAATACATTTGTTTTCACTCACTTTACACTGATGTGTATTTGTATTCACAAAAGAATCTTCAGTATCTGTGTGTGCTACTCATACAAGTGTCAATTTCTTGATGACTCACCATTCTCCTTACCCAGTAGCAAGTTATGATATCACCCCAAACAAACTTTTAATTTAATCTCAGTCGCTTACATCCAGGAAAGCTATTCTCGATCAATCACAGGTGGTTTAAAACTAACATTCAGTGAAGCTTTTATTCTGGTTAAATTGTCAAGTCGCAAATTCATGAAAACTATGTCATTTATTAACATGATGTATAATATCCCCGACATGTTCAGCACACACACACACACACACACACACATATATATATATATATATATATATATATATATACAGCTACAACTTGTGTACATCAGTGAAAATCAGATGAAAGACAAAAAATACCTTTGTGATTTATCACAAATGATTTAGAATAAAAATAAGTCCACATATATCAATGGTAATATGAACATGTGACTATGCAACAAACGTTGTAATAATGTTGGGTTTCTCCCCCATGTGGAGCCACTGGAAACACTGCCTACGGACCATCCTTGAGACAATTTCCACGTTTTATGGGTACGTTTTCTGTGAATGACACATTTGTTGTATAAATAAGGGTATATATTTTGACATCTCGTACTTTAATTAACATTGATCTATGACTAAAATATGTTAATGAATTAATCCACATATGATGAAACATGTTAAAGGTGTATATTTGGTTTTATTCCATTAACTTGGTAGGGTAGAATTTTTGCGTAACTTGCAGAATACGACTCCTGTCCAAGGGGGCCTGGCAGGAACTGAGCAAAGTTCTGAGATATTTGTATAGTTCAATTCACTAAACGTAGAAATTTTTTGGGTAGAAGTTTATGCGTGTTTGGAGGCTCGGTGAGATAAATTCTCAAGGATGGTATACTGGCCATGTATTGAGTTGCCCCCTCCCCCCGGGTTTCTCCAGAATGATCAAGAGTTGTCAGCCGAGACCCTGTGGTCGTTCCTCGGTGCTGGAGAAAGACGCTGTACACAGCTGCGTAATGGAATGACAAAGGCGGTGATGTCATCGTTCGACGCCTGGCTGCCATCTCTAAGTAGCCACGATCCGCCCTCTTGGATTCCACGGGCCGCCAGTACTAGCTCAAACGCTGCTGATGTGTACCTGAAGAGATTTAACAAGACTGCCATCCAAGGCAAAAGACCAAGATGACAAGTGGACAAGGAAGCCATTGGCTTATCGCGAGTCCAACAATTCTTCATCTATGCGTAGCCTGCCCTCCAGAGATATTTGTCAATTTTGTTATTAAACATATTCACACTGCTAGCTTGTACACCATTCATTGTCCTCTGTGAGTACTTTCTGATATCCAGTCTACGTTGATTCTTCAATGTTACTTTATGCCCTCTAGTTCTACTATTTTTCTTAAGTGACAAAAAATATTTCTATAAATATTTTCATACATATTCAACATGTTAAAAACAGTAGCGATCAAACATGCTGTCTCTGAGACTCTCAGCTATGCAAAATTGTTATTTTCAATTACATGTCATTTTTTAACTCGTATTTTTCACAACAGATAATCAATAAAATATAATATGTTGCATATATCATCTTTGTTCGTTTGCCATTATGTACGATAATATGCAGAAAATAAATAAAGCTGCTCTAAAATAAATGTTTATTTTTTGCCCATGCCCAAAGCTTAAACGAGGAATGTCTATCATTACCCATCCAACCAGCAGTGATGGGTCCAATACCAATTAAGGTTCCCATATGCAAGCCCTTAAAATTCTACCGAGCAATTCCACTGGTTAACCCAGCAACTGAAAAATCAGCATTTCAACAGGTGGATTTGCCAGTCAGAAAATTTTTGGAGCTTGTAGCTCTGGACTGCATGACAATCTTGCTAAAAATGTTTATTGTTTTGTAAGAAAAGTGAAATACCTGAGTTTATCAGAATCGTCGAGTAGTTCCAGGTTCTGTTGCACAGTTTCCTGAACATGCTCGTTGGTCATCACATCCCAGAGCCCATCCGTGCCCAAGACAAGAACGTCATTTGGTCCGTGGGTCTCCGCCATCAAGTCATACACTTTAACCTATGTCATGTGATTAATTATGTTACGAACCAGTCAACAGGTGGCGATACTTGCTCAACTTAGATGTATCGATATAGTACCATGGCACAGATGGATATAAATAATATATATTTCTGTAATAATGTTATGTATCCTTAAATTGTTTAGATATTGTTATCACAACAGTCACTTACAAACTACCAAGTTATCCCCTCTGGAGGGTGGGTATTTGGGCTAGTATAATAAATACCAATATTGCGGATAGACTCCTATTCATGGATAGTATTGTTAAAACAAATAACACTATCCAGCAGTGGTTACATTGTGTGCACAAATAGACCAGGGATATATGAAATTATGGTGTGACGGATTTATTTGGTCCCCTGTAAACCAGACCATAAAACTACAACTGGCTCTCTAAGGGGTCATTCTCTAAGGGGTCATTCACAAGTGTTGACATTTACCTATTTGCACAAAGCATACTAAAGGGGGAGGGGTCAAGGGGGGTCAAGGTTCAAGTAGGGTCATATGCAAAATATGGCCACCATTGGCACTGCATCACACAGCACCACACAGTGGACTACTACGTAATTATGATTGTTTTAAATCGTGTAACTGTTCAAGATATGATAATTGTTTTCTTCGGGGAAAACAATTATCAATTTGACACCATGGCGTTGTTAGAAAAGGAAAAAGGGTTAACATGATTATTGGAGATAAATGTCTGTAAACATGTTCTGTTGGTTATTACTGTGTGTTCAATATACACGCAGAGTGTCGTAACATTGCTACATTGATAGTAAGGATAGATTTTTCAGTCTGGAAAATTATCATCATTTTAAGGTACTAATTTGGTGAGAAGAGGTACGAAAATAGGTACACTTTGTATGTATAGGCTTATGTCAACAACATTATTGTGAACAGCGCCCGTCATACTAGAAGAAAAGGTTACTGTTGAGAAAAGTAGAAGTATCCACTGACCTGAGGCATGGGTGTAAGGAAGGGCTTGATACGGATGCTGGTGTCGTACACTTTGAGGTCATGGTCACCAAACCCCCGGGTCACGCCAATGGTAGCCATTAGTCGAGCCTGAAACATTATCATCGTTATCCTAATTACTGTAACAAGACTTTGGGGTCAGGTCAGAATTGGAACTGGTTTTTGTTTTTAAAAGTAATTGGAATTGGTGAATATGTAATTGGTATTTTCAATTACTTTTCAATTATATCATATAACTTTATAACTCAAAACATTCACTACAAATAACCAATAAAATATACTATGGTGCATATATCATATTTGTTTGCCATTATGTACCATAATATGCATAAATTAAATAGACCTGCCCTAAAATAGATGTTATTTTTTGGCGTTGAGTATGTCTATGGTGGCTCTGTTTACAAACTGTTATTTCGACTTGGAATTGGTATTTTGGAATTGGAATTGGTGTTTCATTGGAATTGATACAATGTAATTAACCCAGTTTTACTATATACATACACTTGAAAGTGCGCACACATGCATTTATTTATTTATTTATTTATACTAACTTCTACTGCATTTAAAAATAAATTCTTGACAGCCTAATAGGATCCCAATGCTGCATAATTATTTTTGAGTCATTAATATGGGAAAGTGAAGGATTCATGGGGAAAATAATGTTCATAAATGTAAATCTTTTGCTCATATTGGAAACATCTAATTTGATTTATGTGGAAATAGAGTGAGTTTCACAGAGATCATAGAGTAGATGATGTTTTTCCTGATATGTGGACAACAATTTATATATTTTCCTCTATTTTATTTCTGACATTGATTTTCTTGGGAAACTGGTGAGAGTGTTTGATTCCCACTCTCCTTATATTTGGGAATCCGCAGATCAGTTTTGGAGTGCTGACATTTTCAACAACTAGTCCACCATGTGGAGCCACTGTTGTGTCAACTTCCTGGACCGTAATCTTAGATGGCTGCAGCCAAGCCGGATCACATACAATGCATTCACTGCTACATTTTAACAAACTGATGCAAGTGTGATGGCCTAGTGCAGCAGAGTGTTCTTCAAGAGGGGTTTTTAATATATTAAAACTAAAGGCAATGTATCTTTTTTATTTTATTTCTACATATTCATGTAGTTATTCATGTAATGTCTTTAAAAAGGCCAAAGCATTTACGGTGGAGAAATTTTTTCTCCCTTGTAACACTGATAAATGACAGAAATGTCTACAGACCCGCTTTCCTTCACCGTAAATCAGTGGAAATTTGGTGTCATCTTCAGTGATGGTTTTCATGCTCCTGCAAACATTGATGCTATCATTACAACGTCAACGTCATGACACCATCTGACACTGATGCTATCATTACAACGTCACGACACCATCTGACATTGTGACTTCACCAAATCACACAGCTGTTGGAAATGTTTTTTCTTCAAGTCCAAATGTAAGTTATCAGCACGTAAGTCCAAGTCTCAGAAGTTACTGAGGGAGGAGGGAGGGAGGGAGGGAGGGAGGGGGATGGGGAATGGAGAAAGAGAGATGGTGGAGAGAGAGCGGAAGAAGAGGGGACAGAAAGAGAGTGAGTGAGAGTAAGTGGCATCAAGATATTGTTTCTAATTGTATATATAACTCTGGGGAACACGTAGCTAATCATAAGCCCCACCACATAATTATTCATTGACTCGTACGATACCAAAACCATAGTTCAAACTGTTTATAACACACCAAAAAAGTTTAAATAAGACAAATATTATTTTTTAACAACGAGTGAATGGTTTATTTTACCAGCCTGTCATGAAGGCATCTCTGTATAACATCGAGCGCCCCACATCGGTTTGTGTGACTCGTTTCGGGAACTCAAAGTGACAAAATTCGTTGTGCAATAACTCTGGCTTTAAGTACGCCTGAAAGGTGAAAAATTGGTGTTTAAAATATATTGTATGCATTAAAGGTTCTTCTCATTTCTATTTTTTCACTTGTCTCATTTTAGATTCATTTAAAAAATCAAGTGTGGAAGTATCAATTATGACATGCTAGCTCGTTTGTACAAATGTGTTTAGTTTTCATGAAATCATCAGCAAAAAGTTAAATTATTTTTGACCAGATCTGGTCAAAATTCAGGGAAAAAGGACAAAGTATTCTGGCTCTGTGTTCAGACACACTTTTGCAAAGTCTATTCTTTCAATGATTCTAACAAAAAGCATGCACTCTTTTATTAAATAGACTGTGCATATAAATTACACTATTCACACACTACAGCTTTCAACATCAGTGAACCTGGTTCGTGATGGGTTAAATGAATTGAGGGGGTTTTAATTAAATTCAATGTTTAAAACTGTATTCTTGTTGAGTCAGGATTATTGATGAGTCTATATTACTCTAGATTTATTTTTCTGTGAAAACAAGTCATTGTCTGGAATCCAACTCTAGAAACTGCGACATAATACATACAATCATAGTAGCATCTAGCAATGGTCTACATAACTTCGAACAATCGTAGAAAAGATGCATGATGTTGTGAACAATTGTACGTAATTGTTCACATAGCGTTGTAGACAGGTGTACGTAATAACTTCAAAGGGTAATTTGATTGTTCGTAGAAAGGGTTATAGCGGGGTGAATTTAAAAAAAATAGTAGTTCTATATCTCCTTCCTGGGGTCACAGATGAAACCCTCAAGGTTATTAACAATAAATATAACAATAAGTGGCACTATTGTTGGGAATATGTATTTCATACATCGACAATAGATCTTAAATGGTTCACTTCGCAACTGCTCTCAGAGTCGGCCATGAGTGAATAAAATATTGCCCGGTTACTATATGCAAACTGACTCACGAGTGTCTGTAGACGTCCGCGCTCGTGTAGTGGAGTGAAATCTTCCGACATGGGGATTACCTTGTCCTTGTGAATAATGATTGCCCTGCAGAACAGAAATATCCCTGTGTTGGATGAATGCATGCATATGTGCGTGCGTGTTCACATGGGGGAATGTGTGATTTCATGCCTATGTAGTATGTATGTGTGTGCATCAACAGTCATGCGCACACACGCAGACATGTATGCACACAGGGAAGAGAAATGGTCAGACATCTAGAAGGGTATTCATAAAATTATCGTTAATACTATTATTCCTATTTTTATGTTTGAAAACACACAAAGGTAACGGTAAGTTCTGCACAGCGTTACATCCGACCCCTGGAACTGCTCAAAGTGCTTTAGACTTCACCCCCTGGCAGACCTGTTCATGTGAACACCAACTAGACTTCTCTGGGAAGCATTCAGCTATGCTGTAATTACTGCACAAAGAATAGTTGCTCACATACCCACCAGTGTCAATAGCCAGGTACTCATTTATGCAGTTGAACGAACTGAGGCAACGTGAAGAGAACAAAATGCCCAAACTTCAAACGACAGCAAGTGGATTTGAACCTTGGTCCACTTGATTGAGAGTCCGACCACTGTGTCACCGTGTCACTGTTTTACTGTGCCCTACATAAAGGTCTGACAAAACTGACCAATGATAGAGGGGCATCCTTGCTAGCCAGGGGTGGTAGTAGTACTACAGTACCCCTGGCAGATTGCAAAACATGGGTTTGTCAATTTATCACACGCCATGTGCAGAGGAATGCTGAATCATTTGCACTTTGTCCCACTTCTTGTCTTGGTCAACATGTTTCTGGGAACTACGGGATTTCAAAGAATGTTTATCATTACCCGTCTGACCAGCGATGACGGGTCCACATCCAATTAAAGTTAAGTTCTCGTATGTGAGCCCCGTAAATTCCAGCGAGCAATCAAAAACTGGTGGCTAGATTAAGGAGGGGTGATCATAAAACTGTCCAATAAGATGTGTCTCATACCTGCTATCTCCAGCATTTGCGACATACAACTTTCCGATGAAGACAACGGCCACCAGGGCGGTACAACCTCCACGTATCTGATATGTTGTTCGCTCACGTCCTATCACTGCATCCTGAAATGACAGCAAGCAGAATCACAAGCCTTGAAACTCCCTCGTCACTTGACTTGGTCTATCTCGAATCATGGCCTGTTGATGTTCAACTCTTTAGTGTGTAAATAGTTTAAGTAATTTGCACACAGTGGAGTTATTAAATAAGTGCATGTTTTTGTTAAAATCACTGAAAGTTGTTCAAGTTGTCTCAGCCACGTTCTATTATAATAATGTTTATTTCAGAAAAAAGTCCATATACATTCATACAATACAAGAATATATATATATATATATTCACACGTTTTGCATTAAAAGTACATGTCGAAAGAATAAAAAATAGATATAAATATACACACATGTAATGTATAAAAAGCATACAATTGACCAATCCAATATTTGATCATTGGACTTCTGTAATAAATAAAATATGAAAATAATTTTTTTTAATTAGACTATCAGACCTTTCTAAATGAGCGAATGCATTTGGTAAACGATTTTACATAATGTGTAGCAAACATATAACTTGTACTACAATGGGTTGACAAGTTGTGTAAAATTCTAAAACTGTTGCTATATGCAACAGTAATGCCTTTCAGACTTTGTTTTTTTTAAACACACCAAAGATTTGAGGTGTACAATGCACTTTTTTTCGGACACACACACACATATCCATAATCCAGCAAGATGATCCAGGCATGTACAGTGCTAATATATGAAATACATTACCATTTCTTTGAATGCTGTCTCTAATGCTCCAATGACAAGAGTATCAACGTCAATGCTGGCAGACCTGTCCCTGTAGGGAGATGGCAGGGAGACGGCGGGTTCACGCAGCCCGGAAGGTGTCTGTTGAGGTTTCCCTGACATATTTTCCCTTCTCGTCAGTTCCTCTCTCACATCAGAAAGATTTTTCTGAAATGAAATGTCCACTAGTAATCTAAGTGTGGCTGAATTCTTCCCAGAGAAGTTGATTTGGTGTTGGAACAAATACATATGACGGAAGATGACTTGTAACTGGATCCACACATTTAGCTCTATAGGAACATAACTTTACCTTTTTATAAAAAACAGTACGAATAAACCATGTAACAAAGCTGTAACACACCATGTAACAAAGCTATAATACACCATGTAACAAAGCTGTGATACACCATGTAACAAAGATGTACTGCACCATGTAACGAAGATGTAATACACCATGTAACAAAGCTATAATACACCATGTAACAAAGCTGTGATACACCATGTAACAAAGCTGTAATACATCATGTGACAAAGCTGTAATACACCATGTAACAAAACTGTAATACAACATGTAACACAAAAGTAATATACCGTGTAACACAGTACTAATACATCATGTGATAATGTATTAAAAAACCTTGTGACACAGTTGTAACACATCATGAGACAGTTGTAACACATCATGTGACACAGTTGTAAAGCATCATGTGACACAGTTGTAACATCGTGTGACACAGTTGTAACAGCATATGAAACAGATGTAACACATCAGGTGACACATTAGTAACACATCATCATTTGACACAGTTGTAACACACTATGTGAAAAACTAGTAACACACCATGGGACAAACTAGTAACACAAAATGTGACAAACTAGTAACACACCATGCAACAAACTACTAACACATCATGTGACAAACTAGTAGCGTAGCATGTGCCACAGGAGTAATACTTAATACTCATATAAGTTTATAACACTACTAGTAATGGTAAAACATTACATCACACTGTTGAAGGTTAACTGTGTTTCGATCTAGATCTTCCTCCTCTTCTATAATTTCTAAAAAAAAGCTTGTTTTTTATTCTATCTAGTGTAATAAAAATTATTACAAAATTCGCCACCTACCTTTATTATATGATGTAACAAGTTAACAGCCACGAGGGCAGCACCAGTGCCAGCATGTCCATCAAAGATAGCAAAGTAGGTCATCAGCCATCTTTCTTTCTCCTAATGGAAGAGAAAAAATTTGCTGGTCATGATGACAGAATTAAAATCTTCTAAAAATTTACCAAATTAAATGTTTCAGTACATACCTATGAAATGTTTTTTATTGAATGTATTTGTTTACTGTGTATACGATATCTTTAATGCAACAATTTAAACATTTTGTTTTCGGATCCCTGAACTTTAGCATATTGCCTATCACAAAATATAATATTACATATATTGACTAAAATAATTTATATTAAAAAATTTTTTTAATCTGCGTCTACTTCATCATAGATTGGCCCAACAATATATCAGTGAATAGCACAAATGATCTACTGGAGAGCAAAAGAAGACGAGGCTGTTGGGGAAAAACTGGCCAGATAACACACAGGAATGGACCAAGAAATGTTTACAACACTATTATGCACAGCAGGAGACAAATCAGACTGGAGAAGACTGTGGAAATGGCTCCCTATGACCGAGATGAACATCAAAAATATAGAGAAACAACCTTTGATGTTATGAACATATCATAGACTACAGACAGACTGCATTAAAGAAGAATCGCAGTAGACTAGCAGCTTAAATAACTGTGTTGAGATGTTACATTACAGCACTTTTAGGTTGTGACCGATGCCAAGTTTTATACTTGCATTTAAATCTTTTTCTGAGTCATGTCCCTGTAGAACATGATGTTGAATGTCTCTGCCCAACCTGCTGTGCCTCGTTTCCTGATCTGAACAACGTGTGTTTATTCCGTCTACTCCAGACAGGCAGCTGTCAGACTGTGAGTGTCGAAGAAACGGCCCAAATTCAACAGAACGATTCTCGGTGTGAACTTTGCACTGGCAGGTTAGCGACAAATCTGTCTCATCAATACTGAACAGATTCTTGTCATCTGACCTGTGACAGTAGTGTACGCGACTAGTGTCATTTTTATCACCATCACTGACAAATACATAGGTGTCAGATATGTCAGATATGTCTTCTCTGTGATGACCACGTGGTTTGTGACATGTGCGTTGTCCACTTCTGCCAACATGCAGGTCACATGCGTGGGCTTGGTCTTCATTCAAAGTGGTCTTTCCAGCATTGATGACTCTGAAAGGTAAAATATATTTTGTAAATACAGCATCTGACATGTCAGTAAGACGTGTTTCATGTCTGTAAACGTAGGTACTTATTGTAACATAGATTAAATAACTGTATACAAATGTATTTTGTAATAAATATTTAATAATGTTCAAGGGTCTGTGGTCCGCGGCTCTCAGGTGGTCCGTGGGATGGTTTGAGGTGGTCCCAAGGGACAACGCAATGTCCACGTTAATTGTGTATAAAAAATCATTTAACCCATTAGACCCTGCAAACTGAATTAAATGTACTGCTTTTCCCCGGGCAACTGAGACAGATTCTGAAAATTATATATAATATATTTTGATTTAATAAAAATGCACATCTTCAATTGTATCGATCATTTTTTGCAATACATGACAGTGGGTCTCAGTGGCTTTAGCAGCCCCATGGGTGGGCCTCAAGAAAAAAGTTTGGGAACCCCTGTCATAGAACATGTTAAAAAAATTATGTACGCAAAATAATGGTTCGGATTTATCACAATGGCACACATTGTATCATGCCATGCCACTAACACGCTGGAGAGTTCTTGTTGTGTCCTACATTTTTCTCGAGAAAATCAACATAGCAGATACTACCCATCAGATGTCACCAAAAAGCAAGATTTTGTCGACATACGCAGGGACCCTTCCACCATTGGTAGGTACATATTCTGCTAGCCAGTAACTATAAGGGGATATATTATAGGATTATAGCGGAAGTCAATTAAATAAGGATCTATCTACAAGTGCACTGACTGACTGTGGGAAATAACCTTTACTAGCACAAGGAACACTCTGAAGAAGAAAAACGAGAACAACTGACATAAAACAATAAACATGCATGACATGTACAACTAATTTACTTGTACAAGAAGCAAAACTGGTTTGTTTTAGAAAGTCTTTTCCACATCGATACGGTTACTGTTGTCGATAATTCGCGTAACATACTATATGGGCGTCCAACAACTTTAAATAGACTTTAAACGACAACTCGTACTCAGCATATCCAGCACGACAAGGCAGATTGTCACTGTCACGCGCCGATATTATCAGCCGTGTGTTGTGATCGCCCGACACTACCGAATGATCGGGGTCCAAGCCAAGAAACCACGGCCGATTGTACGGGAACTTTTCCGGTAAAACCAACTTGACAGCGCACGGGACAGAAGTAGTTTTCTGTCCTATAGCAATCGTAAGACGCCGTCTTAGACGGCGCATTGTCATCTTCAGGAACAACGTACAATCTTGTCGAGTTGAAAATCTTACAAGAAACCACTCCCGCTCACGTGAGCCAACACTCGACAATGTAAACACTCGAGTCGAGGTCGAGTAGGCCTCTTTCGCGTTTTACATTGAATCGCTCTCGTCCGTCGAGTGCAAAGTGCATAAGGTCAATCCAATCAGACCTGACACGCGCGCGCGCACTGCAACGTTGAGCGCGGTCCTACTACGATCGAAGTAGCGTATATAGGTTATATGTGCGTGCGTGCGTGCGTGCGTGCGTGCGTGCGTGCGTGCGTGCGTGCGTGCGTGCGTGCGTGCGTGCGTGCGTGCGTGCGTGCGTGCGTGCGTGCGTGCGTGCGTGCGTGCGTGCGTGCGTGCGTGCGTGCGTGCGTGCGTGCGTGCGTGCGTGCGTGCGTGCGTGCGTATTCTTCATAGACACTTTCGACATCGAGCGCCAAACTTTCAGGGGTTCATGTACGACCCTGTGAAAGAATCATAACACTATTACCCAGAATCGTACATTAATTGTTTGCAACGTAACAAATCTCTTAATTAATAGCACTTCGATCGCCACTTTAATCCATTAAACAATCGTTGGACGTCTGCAATAAATAAAAGTGTTAAAATAATTCACAAAAAGTTGATTATCCGACCTTTCTAAATGGCATAACAAGCTAAATATTGATAATCAAATACGTTCATTAGAATTATTTTTTTTAGCAAACATAACTTCCACTATAGGTACAATTAACGGGGTGGAAAGCTGTGTAGAATTCGAAAACTGTTATATGCAACAGAAATGCCTTCCAGACTCTGTTCTTAAATTACACTTTAGATGTATATATTGTACTGGTAAGAGTACGAATTAAATTAATTATATGTGAATTAAACGAATTATATGTGAAATTATATAAATTTAATTTTCTGGCTAAAATATTTGCCTGAGCATAAATACATGTTTTCAGCCTGGCAATATCATCATCGCCAGTAAGGTTATTAGGGTTCAATTATGCAATCAAGATACCCCGGTATTTACATAATATATCGACGCCTCAATGTGTTATTGTTGTTGCTGCTGCTGCTGCTGCTGCTGCTGCTGCTGCTGCTGCTGCTGCTGCTGCTGCTGCTGCTGCTGCTGCTGCTGCTGCTGCTGCTGCTGCTGCTGCTGCTGCTGCTGCTGCTGCTGCTGCTGTTTTTTCCCCGTTGTTGTTGTTGTTGTTGTTGGTGGTGGTGTTGTTGTTGTTGTTTTTGTTGTTGTTGTTGTTGTTGCTGTTGTTGTTGTTGTTGTTGTTGTTGTTGTTGTTGTTGTTGTTGTTGATGATGATGATGATGATGATGATGATGCTTTCTTCTTTATCGCTATAGTCCGGGGTGAGGCTGGCACTTTTTTTTGTCGTCCATTTTTTTTTACCCTTCTTCTTCGTAACTAGTCCCGTTTCACAGCCGTCTCCACCAACCGCATCCACCCCACCCCATCCTTCGCTTTCTTTCTCCACTCCCACTCCCACTCCCACTCCCACTCCCACTCCCACTCCCACTCCCGCCAACTCACACTGTTCTCCCATCTTCTCAGTCTCGGTCTTCCCATTCTCCTTCTACGCTCCACTCTAAGCGCATCCGCTCCCTTCATTAACCGTTCCCCGTCCACATTCTGCCCACATGTCCAGCCATCTTTAGCCGGCTCCTCACCAGCTTCCCATTGAGACTCATCCACTTCCTCCCTCAGCTCCTCCGTTATTCACTCCTCCTTACCCAGTTATTCTCGCAAACTTGCAGCTTCTCTTGTTATTTTTCCGTTATCGCCATGGTCTCGATACCATATATGTGGGCTGATGTTACGCATAAGCAACTATCCTTTTAGCTATCGAGATATGTGTCTATCTCTCACCACCCCTTCCACTTTCCTCCACGCACTCGCCCCAGCTTGTATTCTCCTGCGAATGTCCTCCTCTGTGTCGCCGTTCCCGCAAACCGCTCCACCCAGATCACGGGCGTAGCTGGGTATAAGTTCATGTGGAGACATATCTAAGAAACGGGTTGTGTCAACTTTTTTAAAGCAAACTAATCATTTTCAATCAGGTGCATTTTTAAGTAAAAATAAAACTTTCAGAAGAATTCCGATCCAGCCATGGAGAAAAACATGACCGACCTACTCGACACCCATCCGTGGCGAAAGGTGAATGTAAACCTTCAGTATATCATATTTGTGTAGCACAGACTAGTTTTAAGGTGCAGTTTATTTAGATTGTTTACATGCTTCAGTAACCCGTTTGTTTACATGCTTCAATGACCCGTTTTTTTACATGCTTCAATGACCCGTTTGTTTACATGCTTCAATGACCCGTTTGTTTACATGCTTCAATGACCCGTTTGCTATGTAACAGCACAATTAATTATAACAGCAAAGCATTATGGCAACACATCTACATGTACTACAATATCATTCAAATACATTGGAAAACTTGTACTATGATAACCATAAAATTATGTACTAAGAATTAATCGTGATAATTAACTATGTTAATAGACATACGCAAACCTTTTGCAACAATAACAGCTGTTTAATCATAAGCCAAGAATACAATGTGTTCCCGACAAGCGCTCATGCAGTTGACCGCTGTGTTGTGGCAATCGAAACAGGCATCACCAGCAGTATCACGACTGCTGTATACATGTTAGGATAGAGGACATTATTGATTTCCTGTATCGTTTCATCGAGGGTGTTTGGTCTCTCAGCGACATTCAACATATCCCGTCTTACCTTCCATTGTTTAACTGACGCCGATCAAAGGGCATGTCATCTTGGAACACTTCGTACAGCTGGACACTGCATTCTGTGTTGGCCCTGTCCTGTTGAAGCTGGGCAGTTGTAGTTGTTGCCTGTTTGGGCTGTACTAACGTGGTTGACACTGGAGGGCATGCTTAATGGTCACGACTCACTAGTGTTATGATGAGGTCAACAGTTTTGATGGACAATAAGTAGCGGCGGAATAATTGAAGAAGGCGATCTGCTGGACTGTGCCCACTTCTGGACTGTGTTAATCAAACTTCTAACCAGTGGCACCTTGCTGGCATGCACGACAGCCAAGTTAAAATGTGTCCTTTGCAATGAGTGTAGATGGTAGGCCCTTTCAGCTGGCTGCTTCGTTCTTGCACTTCACGGTGGATGCCAGCTAGATTAGGGATGGACCATTACATTTGTGGGGCGCTTTGGATTTTTTAAATATTTGTTTGCCATATTGATTGGGAAGCACGTGCGTACGGCTATATACGCGCCTGCAGATATACAAAGCTGGTTCAGTTTCTTATCATCTATATCTTTTTTCTATATCCAAAGCACCTCTATCTTCTCTAGACTTCCTCTCAGTCCAGGTCTGCCAAAGATTTCCTTCCACTTTAACAACCGTTCTTGAAGGTCTGCCTCAGTGAGCGCTACTACCGCCAAGTGATCCACGTATATCAACTTGTGGAGAATGTCCCTCGTATTAGGAGTCAGACCACAGTTGAGAATTGCATTGGTGGCCATGTTAACGTTTTGTCTGATTATAAGAAAACGTGACCATCAAAAATTCTGAAAATTGTACACAGCAATTGCCATCATCTCATTGATATACTGACCAAATTTTATCAAAATCACATACCTCCAGCTCTTTTAAATCGCCCCGACGTGCGATGCCTATCAATTTTGACAAAAATAGCCATGTATTCATGCGCCCACGTGGCCCATAGCAGAAAAATTCCCATAAATCCCTCCGCCAGTTAAACTCTTTAAAAAATGCACTGTTTCACAGCCAATAGCTTCTACAAACAAACATGTGAATATTCCTGCTCAAAGGCACTCATGTCACATAATATTAATTTATTAAGTTACCATTTTACAATTTTATACGCCCTACATTCGTGTGAAACAATAAACAGGAAGGTCAACTGTAGTCTTACCCCATTAGCTTTCCAGCTGATCACGTCCACTACTGCAATGAACAACAGCTGGTTTAGTGCACTCCCATGTCTCAGGCCGACGTCCTCTCTGAATTCCTCCGATATTCCCGGTCCACAGTCTCCACACACTACGTTTTCCTCCCTCTTCTGAACCGTTGTTGCTCTTTCCACATTCTACTATCCTCCTCACCCATCCAACCAGAATTATTCACTTTCAGAACATGACTCAGCAACGTGATACCACGGTATTTTACAGGGTCATGAACATCTCCCTTGCTTTTCCATTCAGGGACTATCAACCCCGTCCGCCACTCCTAAAGGATCTTCCCCTCTCTCTCATGCAGGTATTTAACAATCGCCTTGTCCACCTAACCCTAACACGTTCAGCCATCACCAGCATCTCCACTCACACTTCACCAATATCTGTCTCTCGGCCTCTCTCTATCTTCACCATTGCTCTCTCTACCTCTGCATCCCCAATCTCCTCCAACTTCACCTCTCCCTCTACTACACTCGATAGTTCTAATTCGCTCTTTTCCCTTTTTTAGCAGTTCCTTGAAATCATCCTCCCAGATCTGTAATGCATTTTTCCTACCCGTAACTAACTTCCCATTCTTGTCTTTGATTACTCATCCAGCTGTTACATCCTTACTGTTACATACTTACTGTTACATCCTTACTGTTACATCCTCGCTGTTACATCCTTGCTGTTACATCCTTTCTGTTACATCCTTGCTGTTACATCCTTGCTGTTACATCCTTGCTGCTACATCCTTGCTGTTACGTCCTCACTGTTACGTCCTCACTGTTACGTCCTTGCTGTTGCGTCCTTGCTGTTACGTCCTTGCTGTTACGTCCCTGCTGTTACACCCTTGCTGTTACATCCTTACTGTTACATCCTTACTGTCCTCATCCTTCTCTCGTGCCATCTTATATATCAACTTCCTTCCGCAATCCTCGTCTACCTTTCTGTAAAGTTCCTCCTCCATTTCCCTCTTTGCTTCGTCCACGGCTCTCCTAATCGCCTTCATCTTCTCTCCATAAAGTTGTTGTAGTGTTGCATTCGGTTGTTCCCCATTCTCCTTGATCACTTCTGCCATCTTCCATGTCTCTCTCTTTTCTCCGATTGCTTTCGTTACTTCTTCCATCCACGAAGTTTGGTGTGTCCTTCTTGATGAGGATCCCCTTTTCTATACGTTCTTCCACACAGCTCCTATGCTACGCCAACAAAACCATCTTTGAAAAAAAATATATATATATATATATATATATATATATATATATATATATATATATATATGCACAAGCCCTGTTTTTTGTATATACATATGATATATATATATATATATATATATATATATATATATATATATATATATATATATATATATATATATATATATATATATATATATATATATATATATATATATATATGCACAAGCCCTGTTTTTATATATATATATATATATATACATATGCATATATATATATATATATATATATATATATATATATATATAAACGCACAAACCCATGTTTTTTGTTATACGCATGCAGAAGAGGATAAAGTAGTGGGGAAAGACCATATATATATATATATATATATATATATATATATATATATATATATATATATATATGCATATGTATATATATATATATATACAAAAAAACAGGGGCTTGTGCGTATATATATATATATATATATATATATATATATATATATATATATATATATATATATATATATATATATATATATCTTGCCCCTCCTGGAAAAAATTCCTGCAGGCGCCCCTGGGTTTGTGCTACATGCTCACCAGCAAAGATCTTACAGTCCCTCACCCTCCACACCTACTGCTACCAACAGGTAGAGTTATATTTTATGCTGGCCACTTCTATACGATATCTTGTGGCTTTCCCGCTTCTTTAGGACTGTTCATGTAGCGGCCAGCCCGTTTCTCATAGCCAATTCTACCAGCTCTCTACTGTCATCTCTGCTGTACCCACATGTTTAATAAAATATCCAGCTATGCACATCACCACCACTCTCTCCACTCCAGCTCTTCACTTCTTAATTTCCTTTGTATCCGCCCTTCCTGTTTGAAGCCCATGCACACATCGTGCACACACATCGTGCGCACACATCGTGCACACAAGTTACCTTTTCACCATCATCCATGCAACAATGATCCTCTCTTGTCATCTCTCCACACTCATCACATCCTTACTTATTTCCTCTGATACTATGATGCCCACACCTTTCCAGCATTGCTCGTGTGCAGCGTCGTATACACACCCACCAGTGTCCTCGCTCTATTTCCCTTCCACTTGGTCTCTTGGGTGCACAGCAAATGTTTGTCATTTCTACTGCCCCCCCCCCCACCGTTCCCACGTTAAAATTTCCCATCCGGACTTCGCATTTGAGTCGCTGACGGCGGAACAATCCACCCGTACTTCGCTGATTTCTCACCAATGCCGGGAGGCGCGGCGTGTCTGCTACACCGGACGCGGTTAACTATATCAACTTTCTGTATCGGTGCCATTTATGTATTTTGGGACGTTACAGCCACGACTATCGAATCCCTTCTGCCCGGGTTTTTAAATGAGAGATTTTCATCTCCTGGATCCCTATCACATTCGCCTGGGGCTATTCGGTACACCTCGGCTATGCAAATAACCACTTCGAAAAATAATTGTGCGGTTCATAGAGTATGATGTTATGGGCAATTTGAAATGGCTATTTCACCTAATTTCGCCCACACTCGTAGTGTATGAATCGGCAATATGAGCGGCGGTTTAGCGCCAAGCAAAAGTACTGTCTATGTTGGAAACTTGCCGTTTTCTCTTACTAACAACGATCTGCACAAGGTTTTTGAAAAATTTGGAAAAGTGGTGAAGTAAGTGTCAGTTGTGTTATTTGTTAGGTCTGCCTTTGCCTTGGTCTTGGAAGTTTGGAAGAAGACACTGGCTGACAAATAACAAATTTACTTCCCTTTATCCTTGTTCAACCCTGCTGTGCCCCTGGGCACGCACAATAATGATTATGTACATGAAACACTTGGTTTGGTGTGTGTTTATTGCATTTTGATAATTGCCACATTGCCTCGAAAAAGCCTAGCCCTAAAAAATTTTAAATCGGTGTTTCGTACAGGTTCTTACACTGAGGCTCAGGTCCTCTTCTGCCTGGCTATTTAGGCATCTGTGTATCTTATGCCAGCTCTTTTATTTATGGCTATTGCCACAACTATTCTATATAAGGGTGGACAAGGGATTTACAAGTTGTTGTGAAGCACTGTTCATTGATGTGGTCGAACGTTCGCCGTATTATGCCCATCACTGAGTTGGCTTTGTTAATTTTTTCTGAAGTGCTTCAATGTTTAGTGAAGAGTCAAACATAACTCCAATATCTTTAACTTTGTATATACTGTTTAGTATAGTATGATCTGGTCCCATGTGTGTATCTGTAATTTTTTATATTTGATTTTCCGATTCTCATGCGGCTGCATTTACCTGGGTGGAATTACAAGAGGGATGAATCTGTCCAGCACTCGGCAAGGATTTAGGTCTTGTTGTAGTCTTACGCAGTCATCCTGAGGATAGATTGGGTGGAAAAGTTTCATATCATCAGTGAACAGGAAGATGTTAAGAAAGTCATTTATGAAAATAAAAAAAGTAGAGGGCCAATTACTGACCCTTGGGGTATTCCACTCATCATGTCTTGTCAGTCTGAATATGAATTGTTTACTCAGACACATTCTGTGAGCCAGGAATGCTGCAACCCAATCCAAGAGGTTTCTTTCCCATAGCTCCCTAGTTTCTTTAAAAGTTGGTGATGTGGCACTTTGTCAAATCTATATTATGTCAAGACAACCTCCATTGTCTATTGTCTCATCCATATGTCAAATACTTTAAGCAGCCGGAAAACTGTGGATCTACCCTTGGTAAAACCAAATTATTTGTTACTGAGCAGATCGTTATTATTCATGTGTTGAATGATGGTGTCTCTGATTATACTGTAGTTCCGAGCTGGTTGTTTGTTTCCCTTCTTGTGTATTGCAGATATGTTTGCCTTTTTCCAATCTGTCAGTAGCATGCCTGTTGTCAGTGATGTCTTAAATATGATGGGTAGTGAAATACTGATAGCATCTGCCAATTCATTTAGGACGTGGGGATGAAGGCCGTCATGTCCTAGTGATTTGTATGCCTTTAGTTTCATTAGCTTCATTGCCACCCTCAATGGGTCGATTGTTCAAGTCTTGATCACGGTGTGACTTTCATTGACAGGGTGACAGTTCTAAAGGACAAGGATTCCCACCGAAGCAGAGGTGTCGCATTTGTGCTGTTTTTAGACCGAGATGGCGCACAAAATTGTGTGCGTGAGTTGGACCACACACAGGTAATGTGGTGGAAGTCAACCAGTAATTAGTACCAGCCAATGTAAAAATATGTTATACCATTATATTTAATGAATTAAATGTTTAATACAAAGTTACAAATGACTGAACACACAAGTACTGCATGCAAAAACATAATAATAATAATCAAGAATATCTCATACAATTAATTATCAACTGTCTGATCTAATATTTGATGTGACAAAGTACCATGTGAAAAATTAAATTACAAACATGTTTTGCATGTATATTTACATGCATACCTGTATATTTACATGCATACATGTATATTTACATGCATACCTGTATATTTACTTGCATACATGTATATTTACATGCATACCTGTATATTTACATGCATACCTGTATATTTACATGCATACATGTATATTCACATGCATGCATGTACACTGTATATTTACGTGTGTGCATGTATATTCGCATTCATGCATGTATATTTACATACGTGCATGTGTTATGGATCACAAGAAACAGTTTTTTAAGTAACACTGCTCACTGTTGTCTGCATTTTTGCAAATCCATTGGTTCATAATTTTATTTGTTTTAATGTAAACTGTTATTAATGTACCATTAAGGGTGCCACTTCTCCAGGTTGTAGTAATTTGATACTCGATATCAGATATCAAGTTTAATTTCTTGCTGTCCTCTAAAGATGTTTGGTCGTACGCTGAAGTGTAACATAGCCAAAGACAATGGCCGGACGACAGAGTTCATCAAAAGAAAGTACTACACGGACAAGTCTCGCTGCTACGAATGTGGGGTGAGTTGTCTGCACTGGCCACAGTTGTGTAGGATAACAACAACAATGATAATGATAAATAAATAAAATACCAGACTTGTGTATTTTTACATGTAACCACAGTCAGAATTAAGTATTTATGACTTTATTATTATTTATGTACCAGTCTTTTTTATAACTTTGTTATGATTAAAGTACAAGACTTATTTAAAACTTTCTTATTATTTAATAATAATAATATGTTTATTTATACTACCTGCCAGTACATGGTACACAATTAATTTAAAACTAGTACCAGGCTTTTTTATTTGTTATTATTATTAGGTACCAGTTTTATATTTAACTTTGTTCTTATTTAATTTTAACTTATTTTCTAATAATAATATGTTTATTCATACTACATGCCAGTCCATGAAATATACAATTAAATTAAAACAAGTACCATGCTTTTTTAATTTTTTATTATTTGGGTACCAGTTTTATTTTTAACTTTGTTATTATTTGATTTTTTTAAAGTATAACTTTTATTTATAACTTTGTTATTATTTAATTACCAAGCTTATTTATAACTTTGTTATTATTTTATAACAATTACCATGGTGTGATTGGAGTTTGAACTGAAGATTGATTAAGGATATGAACCATGTGTAGCAATTTGATAATGGATACAGATGTTGACCTTTGTCCATTCTTATCCAGGAGTTTGGTCATCTTAGCTACAATTGCCCACACAACATGCTTGGAGACCGCGAACCACCACCCAAAAAGAAGAAGAAGAAATCGAAAACCGATGATGGTTACAGACCGTGTGTATCAATTATTTATTCTTCTTTAAAAATAGATAGATCTTTATTGCAAGTGTAGATTAAATGTTTGCTTGATGATGAGGTAGTACTGTTTAATTGAAATTTATTGTATGTTTAATTTTAGTGAACATGTTTACTTGATGTCGTTATGTTTTTTTGTTTCATTGTCTAATTGAAATTATTGTATGTTGATTGTTTAATTTGAATAAACATAACAATTTTATAATGTTATTGACTAATTGAAATTCTTGTTTAGCATTTTTATTTCAGTAAACATTTGTAACTAAATTACATCATTATAATTATTAATGTTATTATTTAGATGAAATGCTTCTCTGATTAATTCTTTAATTTAAGTAAATACTTTAAGTATGATAACAGACATTTTGTTTTATTGTTTCAAGATGCATAACATTGACCTGGGGTCTATTACATTGCAATATTATAGATTACTATTACTTAGTTTCCTTTCTATTACTATTACTATTACATGCTGAAGGCAATGTAATATATTACTATTACATTTCAAGCTATTAATATTACTATTATTATTATATTTTTTTATCAGAACTATTTTCTATTGATTAAAAATGTTACATACTTAATCACTTACATAGATTCACACTAACTGGTAGGTGTATAAATAATTAAATTACAATTAACTCATACATTTCCCAATTAAATTAACCTCGCACAAATCCAGTCAGATGTAGAAGTTTCGTATATTCATTGGAATGAAACAAAAACACAATGTCACCGTCATAACACAGTCTGATTATCTCATAGTAGACCCATACTGCTCGGCTGCTGCTTGGTGGACAGTTAATTATTGGCTGAAGGAGAGGATGTTTTTCACACTTTTGGTCAATAGTGTGCAAGCTAGCTACCAACTGAGAAAAACTCAGAAAAGTTGGTATAAACCCCTGGATTTTGTTCAAACATTACCCAGCATGGCAGGCTGGCAGCTAGGGTTGGGAGATGGCAATGATTGATTGATTGATTGATTGATTGATTGATTCAGATGTTAAAGACTGTTTAGTGCTGGCAGCCTGGAACCCTTATCCTGCTTCAGTGAATGAATGAATGAATGAATGAATGAATGAATAGGCTTGTGTGAAAAGGATAGATGGCTGGTGGATGTGGCTTCAAATGACCAATTAGCCATGCAGCAGTCACTGTCACGGTATCTCCTGCTAATACACCCTATTGTGCTAAAGTTCATTGCCTCTCATGATTCTGATGCTAAACCATTTTATCACCACTGTTGGAAAATAAATAAAACTGCATATGAATGACTGAACATGACACTTGTCCAAGTCACATTATGTCAAAATAAAAATATTTTTGGTCTGATTATTTTCAGTGAAATTTAATTTTGGTGTGATTGAAATGTTTAATTGTAATAGCAAAGTAATAGCTCAATGACTATTACTTTGCTTTCTATTACTATTACATTGCATTCTGTTCCATCTATTACTATTACTTGTACAATTGTAATAATTACATATTACTATTACCCCAGGCCTGTATGATAACAGTGACTGATCTACTTTAGTCAGTTTAGTGCATTCTAGTACATCATATTCTTCGAAATCCTATATAGTCTTATACATGGTTTTATGTTAACGTTTTCTAAGCGTAATGACTTAATTTTCTTTCGCCATTGATGGTGATGATGGACGTGCTTGTAGAGAGGAGGAGGAAGACGATGAAAGTGAGGCTGAGGGGGAGGACCCGGCGTTGGACACCCTCGCTGCTGCTATCAGAATACAGGTGAGCCCAGGTGAAAGGTTGGTTTACACCCGCGATTTGTGCCCCAACTGGTAGGCCGACCCCTTGTGTGTGTTTAGACGAACAACGAGTGAGTGTGAACTGTTGCCTCACGCCAATCCCAACTTGAACATTTAGACAACCGATTCTTACACCGTAACACTGTGTCAGCTGTCGAATTGGGCAAATAATCGCTCATGTAAACCAGCTTCAGATCTATGTAGGACTGTATTGTGTATTGTGTATACACATCTGAAAATGTTTGCTTGTTTCTGAAAATTATATTTAGAAATGATTACTCTTCTCCCACAATGACTGTACCCTGCATCCAGTGAAGGCAATAACATTTTTAAATAAGATGCTTTTAAGAAAGGTATATCGTGTTTTATATGAATGTGTGTTAAAGTACAAAGTTTGGTGGTTTTTATTGTAAAATCATATTATATAACATAAACTATTTTTTCTAACATATTGACCCCCTAAATGGGTTTAATGACCCACATTTAAAAACTGCTTTTACCGGTATTTTAGTGTTTTGACTTGAATGTCATGTTTTTGTGTCATGCTGAGCGGCAAAGTCGATATTTCTTAACAGATTAATTTATAAACTATATTAACAAATTATCATTCATTAAAACACTTTTGGGTGGTCAAAATATTAGAATAAATATAGTTTATATTATAAAACATAATTTTATTAAAAAAAAAACATCACACCAAGTATCTGGCAACTAATGTAAAATTTGGTAAGACTAGAAATAAGATGCCAAAGAATGAATACATCGTTCCTGATGTATCTATCTTTGTCACATTATGTCGGTTTATTATCATGCTGAGTGGCGCCACTGTTGGGCAGTGTACATACCCATTTCCACTGAAGTTGCCCACACTGAAGACTCACCGAGCCAACATGAGGGATTTCTTACAGAATTGATGCAGTGGCCAATACCACACAAACAAGAGCAAAACTTCCATTGCTTTGCCAATTATTTTGATCCTACTTGTTATATCAGTTTATTACATACTTTAGAATTTAAGTAACTTAAATTTCAGGAAATGCCATCTCTCTTATAATTGATGTAATTTTTAACATAATTATTGTTACAATTTGGCTACATTAAAAAAAAATTCACTATTGAAACATTAATAAATCTTCATCATCGTTTACTAAGGTGTTTTTTCAACAGTATATAATGACCCACAATCTTTCCATCAATTAGTGTAAGATTAACTAATCGGCAACTTTCAACTTTGTTCGACAGCAAGAGAAGATGATTGAAAATGAATGCAGAAACCAGATGGCAGCACCGGACCTCGAAAGTGGGAGTTCATCGACAAAGATTAAGAAATATAAAAAAGACAGTTACTTCAGTGATGAAGAGGAATTAGACGAAACATGAAATAACGTCTTATTGAGTGACAGCGTCACTGACACAGCTGACATGGATTGACACGTCTGAGCTATTGACTAACACCAGCTTTACTGTACAGCAGTTCAGCTGACCCATAATATGAATTTATGATCAATACTTTTATTTCACTGTAAGTAATCGTATATAATGTCTTGGCAACTTGTAAATATGACATCCAGATTGAAGCAGCGAGCATTTCAAGTTATACTGTCATGAACGACATCTTGACAACAGGTGTCTGTAACTCCAGGTAATGTGATTGAATGTGCAACATGTAGGTGGATAGCTAACTGGTAATCGCAGTTGTCCAGTTAAAATCTATAACGCTAAATGAAACAGGTGCTAATCCAACCAATGATAGCAATGTTGTTTAGTATCGAACATCAGTGTTTTCAGATGCCCCCAATTCACCCAATATTGCAACAATTTCTTTGTTCCCCTTTAGGCGTCAAAACATTCCCGGTTTCTCATCAGATGCCACAACATTTTTTATATATATATTGTCTTCTAAATACGTGTTTCCAAGCAACAAGCCATAAGCAAGATTCGAATCATGTCGAATGAATTTGCTGCTTCCCCGCCACTGGAAATACACTTCTGAAGTTGTTGACGATTGAGAATAGCCCTGTTGATAGTCACTAACACCTCCATCAACATACTGAAAAACCTCATCCTTTTATTTGGCCTTTAAGCAGGTATGTTGAAAATGTCATTGTTTTGCACGAGTGAACGTTTCATAGTTTTGCTGCTGAGTGAATCATTCGGGCAACACGGAACACATCAGAATGTGGTGTAAAACTTCACCGTTTTTATTTTATTAAAAAATAAACCTTGTTACAAAAAATAATACAGAGATCATATCTTGGAAGAACTGACTGTCATGGACTCTGACGAAGGTATCGGACTGGCTCGTGTCACAGTCCCACAGTGCATCTGGCCACCGCCACCAACCATTACAAACCACTCAGCATTTCATCACTGCCACAACTTACATTTGATGAGGAGATTCTATATTTTTTTGTCAAGAAATCTCGGTTTCAATTGTGGATAGTGTATTAAAATTGCGTCTACAAACACAATAACGTTCTTATTAATGTATGTTACGTTACTTGCCTGTGGCAATGACGTAACAGGTCATAAATAACAATGATGTTGTCCAGTCAACCATGTCTTTATACCACTCCGCAACTGTCCATTTTGAACTTGTAATCAAATTGTGGCTGGCAGTTGTGATCTGCTGAGTGGCGCCACTGTTGGGCAGTGTACATACACATTTCCAGTGAAGTTGCCCACACTGAAGATTCACTGAGCCAACATGAGGGCTTCCTTACAGAATTGATGCAGTGGCCAATACCACACAAACGAGAGCGAAACTTCCATTGTTTTGCCAACATTTTTATCCTACATGTGGGTCCAACTCTGCATTGAGTCCAGAAAATCTGTTGTATTGACAGTTACCAAATCAACATTTAGTTTCACAATAATAAGGCAATAATTTGGCTACTTTAGGGAGTCTTCTCGAGATATTAATGCGCAATAACAAGTAACTAATTTCATGTAGTTCAGTTTGTACCTCAACTTAAATGCAGTTTTTTGTAACCATATATATATATTTAATGCAATTTCATCAATGTATGATGTTTACTCAAATGTTGGAAATCAAATCCTTGCATCAAACTGCCTATCAAAATCAAACATTATTTCTCTACATACACCGTCTTGAGATGACCCCCATCTGTAACAATCTGTCCTTAACAGCTAACATTTGCCAAACGAAACATTTGGGTTACATTAAAACATTTGATATGACATTTTCAACAAACAACGTGCACTTAGTAACTTCCATTTATACACGGAGGGTGACTCACTGACATAACGCCCCTTCGGCAACATTACTATTGTGTCAGCCCTGAACATCGTCCATCAGACAACAACGACGCTGCAATTTAAAACACTAAAAAACAAACATACATAAATGCATTGTGGACATTAATTAAAACTTTAAAAGATGCAATACTGGACAAACTGTCTTCCCTTTCTTGACCTCTGCATGCAGCCTGCACCCACAGAAATATCAGGTGGTCCAGGTGACCTAGAACCGTTTTTAGCCAGGACAAAACCTAATGCAGACAGACATTATTGACAGTCACATAGCACACATGCATGCATGCGCACACATGCGCACGTACGCATGCATACTGTTGGAAGGGTCAATGCATTCACGTACGCAGCCAGTATTGCCAAATCAACTCGGAACCAGGTTCACACAGAAAGTCAAAGTTTTACTTTATCAAAAACATCATCAAATCTCAGTAGTGATATTAAACGTTTACATTACATAATTTTTCAGTTTGCATTAATAATGATAACAGTCTTAACCTGTAAGTTTGACCACAGGTAGTTCTCCACCCCACAGTTTGCACTATTGCATTGTTAGACAGGAAATTCTATATTACGAGCTCGTGGGATAAAAGAAATGTTAGTGAAACTGAGCCTGGTATCCCAATGTTAATGCAACACTCGGGTAACGGGCATAAGAGCAGCATAATTTAAATAATTAGTTAATCTGTTGACACATCTGTACGTTGGTCACACATACACACACTGTACCCATCTGTAATTACCTTGTGTTAACACACCTGTACTTTAGCTATACACACTGTATCCATTTGTAATAATCTCATATCATAACGCATCTGGACTTTGGGCACACACTCGGACAGACACAGTACCCATCTGTAATAGCCTTGTGTTAACACATTTGATCACATGCACACACACACACAGTATCCATTTGTAATAATTGTATGTTAACACACATACTTTGATCACACAGTATCCATCTAAAATAAATTTGGATTAACACATCTGCCCTTTAGGTACACACAGTACCTACACAGAACACACTTGCAAACACACTGTGTCAATGTGTGTATATTTGTGCAGCTGATGTGAAGATGTGTTGACACATTGGATATGCACAAAACCCATATATAATAAACTTAAAATGACGCACTTGGGTGAATACACACGCACACACACAGTACATGTTTGCAATAACACTGTGGCAAAATAACGTGTTTACACATTGATAACAGGACATTAAACATCCACAACATTGTACTGATTTTAACACACCAAAGCCTCAACATTTCAAACAAGCACCATTAGAATAGTGTCGATGCGTATACATCTGAAACAGCAAAACAATTAAAACGGCCTCTGCAATTAAATTTTTCACTTTTCTGGTTTTAGAATCATTTTGCAAATTATCAAACCTCTTTTTAAAGCCAATTTTGCAATTACTTCAACAAAAGAATGCACTTTTTTACTAAAGCCACTGCTCATATTACTTAAACCATTCACACAATAAACATCTAAACATCAATGAACCTGATTCGCGATGGACTAAATGAACTACAGAGCAGCCTTTAAGTTACAGCTTCACAATTGAAGTTTCACAATGAACTGCTCATTCTGTTGGGCCTATCTAATGTAATGCCTTCGTTGTCCTCTCATGCATTTACTGATGCATTTGCGTGCTGACATCGAGTAAACACATTAAAGTTATTGATTAAAATGCATTAGAAATGAGATAAATGCCTGTTAAACTAGCATCAACATAAGCAGAAAATTAGCATAAAACTACAGAACAGTGAAACACGAAGAAGCAGATAAGGAGAAACAGGACCTTTTATCATTCACGCAAATCAAGCATTAACTTATAAACAGCGAATTCAAATGACACAACATCCACATAACATCGATTCACTGCAGATAAACTAGTAGCAGTAGTATATAATCTGACTAGATGACAATTATTTCAACTTTAGTCCCAGAAGTTCAGACATGATGCTCTCTGACTTTAATAATGGTCAGAACTAGGAGAAAGCCAAGATTGATAGTTCTGAAAACCTCTGGTCAGAACTGTGATTTCTCTCACTAGCTGTCGCCACAAATGTCCGAGATAAAAACAGCTACACGTTACTTGGAGAATATTACAGGTGCTGTTTTATTAAATAAAGGTCTATGTGCAACCGTTCCATCTTACTGGTGCTTGGGTTTCTTTTGACTGATATCCGAACAAGGCAGTACATCGAAGCTACATTTATGCATAGACGAAGCAACCTTGGCAGTTGTTTACTATGCGAACTTAGCCCTTTGCCACCACGTGGTAAAAAGCAACTTGGCAAAAACAGGTTTTTGCCAAAAACTCAGTAAAAACACATTTTACCAGTTTTTAGTGACCTTAAATCCATATTTAATTAATAACACATTAATGACAGCCACATACCTCCCTCCTCAATAAACCCGGTCTTTAGTAGATCCCTTTCTTATAAAAAATACATTTATTTCCCCATCTGTCAACGTCACCTAATTATTCCTGCCCTCCCAGTTTTGGCAACATATCCAACCCCCTTACATAAATCACAACAATTTCTCACCTCACAAGCTTTACTTTAAATTAAGGTAAATTCCAGATGATGTAAAGCACTATATTTTCACTGAAGAAAAATGTTTGTGGAAAATTGGTTTGAAACCATTTTGCGAAAAGAATTTTTCACGGATTTAGTGCATTTATGTGCTTATTTTCTATCGTGTTTTTTATATTTGTAGTAGGATAAATTCGCGCATAACAACAATTAACAGAACTGAAACAATTTTAGAACACGACATGAAAATGTTGTGTTCTATAATACAAATAGGCAAAACATGGAGTTAATGGACAATCATCATTAATGAAGGAGCCAGTGGTATAGAAATTGTTTCAGTCTTCTTAAATAATATACATTGCACTAAGGGAACTCTAAGTTTGCAAACGAATCAAGTTTCAAATATGCCCCGCTATTGTCAAAGCTGAAGTAATTTGACCACTAAATGCAACCACATTCTCAAAATCATGACAATCCCTCCTGAAAAATATATTAAAACAATACACACATTTAGAAAATGCCCTCTGTTTTGCCTGCAGAAAACACTAATGTTTGTACACCGACAATTACATCCCTGTATGAGTAACATTGACACTGACAGTTTAATTACTTTCTGTCAGAAGAGTGTATCAGTTATACACTGATGGTTGAATCTCCAAAAGAGCATAACAATGTACAAAGAATGAAAACATTGTAATCCCTATAATAGTGTAAAACTCTACACTGGCAGTTTAATTAATATATGTAACAGCAGTGTAACACACTACACTAATAATCCAATTGATGTAAAAGACAGCAGTTTTACAGCCAAAACTGAATCTATGCATGAAAAGTGCACTGATCCTTTCCAGAAATACAGACAACTGTAGGTGTGTATCCAACAATTAAATCTACCTAAGAAAAGAACACTTGCATCATCCTGAAAAGAAGAAGACAGAAATGGCTCAGATGTTTTCAGAATGATCAATGACCTGCCAGTGAAAACATTGTTGCCTTGGTAACGGAAGAGGGGCAGACCAAAAACAAGCTGGAGATGAAAACATGGCAGAACCAAAGGTGCTGGTCTGACATGGGGCACAGTGACTAGGAGAGCCCAAAACAGGGAGAAATGGTGAGCCTCATGAGCCATGCATGGGCACGAAGAGGGTAAGCAATTAGTCAGCAAAGAAAGGTGTATTAATCTTTACTGAAACCTGAATCTTTGCAGAGCGTAGTAATAAGTTGAATCTACGTATGCAGAGTCATCTAGTCAACGCCGCTACAACGCGATATTAAATCACAAAATTCTGTAATAACATTTCCATTAGATTTGTTGCGGCACATGTGGGAAATCTGCTTTGACAGTTAAAGAAGCAGTACTTTTTGCATGCCCAATAATTCATTGAAACAACCTGTGCTGATGTTGCAGCAGCAGAGTCCAGTGATGATGCCACATTTGCACATAATTATATGACAATATAATGACATAACCATTCTGCAGCAGGTCCAACCACACATTGAAAGAAACCATTCAACATACTAAATACTGAACTCTCGCTATATTTGACTTAAAGTACTGTCCACATTTTGCAAACTCTTCCTTTCACATTCCAACCATTGTAAACCCTCTCATCTAACCCTAAATCATCACAACTGTCTGTCATTGGTATAGTTTTAAGCACACTCATCCATACCATAAACATTTTAACATTCCATTCCCACACCTAAGCTACCTTCAGTCTACCATGCATGTACCAAACTTTCTTACCCCAATACACACCACTTTCTAAACCTCCGATCCATACTGCATTCCACTCCCCCCACCCCGCCTAACACAAACCCTCTATCCTTACGCCAAAGTTATTGAACCCTATATTGATAACTAACCATTCAAAAAATCAAACCTCCCCTCCACTATTCACATAAGACAATATATTTGTTAACCATACCATTGAAAGAAAAATCCACACCCTCACATTCATAAGCCCTCCCAGACATACGCACCCTACAATTTCTAAAAAACGTCACCCCAATGTTTGAAAATTCTTACAGCCATTTCCCACAGATATTTTGGTTTACAAAATAACCATCCCATCCTGATCCTATATAAACCCTCCCATCAACACCCATATTTTGTAAACCCATCCATCCACATCCTGTGTTGTAAACCTTCCCATCCACATCCTATTATATTGTAAACCCTTCCATACACCTCCATATTTTGTAAACCCTCACATCCAAATACAACATTTTGTACACCCTCCCATCCAAATGACATATTTTGTAAACCCTCCCATGTTTTGTAAACACTTTCGTCCACTCCCATGTTTTCTAAACCCTCCCATCCACTTCTATTTTCTAAGCCCTCCCCATCCAAATTATGTAAACCCTCCCATCCACATCCTATATATTGTAAACCCTCCCATCCATTCTCATACTTTGTAAACACTCTCATCCTATTTGTTAAGCCCTCCCATCTTTTGTCAGCCCTGCCATTCAATCCAATATTTTGTAAACCCTCTCATACAATCCCATATTTTGTAAACCCTCTCATCCATTCCCATATTTTGTGAAACCTTCCACCAATCCCAAATTTTGTAAACCCTCCCATCCAATCTCATATTTTGTAAACCCTCCCATCCACTACCAGATTTATTCAATCCTCCCAGATTCTGTAAGCTCCCCATGTTTGGTAAACCCTCCCATATTTTGCAAACCCATCTGTCCCCATCCAACGTTCTGTAAATCCCCCATCCCCATCCAATATTTTCTAAAGCCTCCCATCCAAATACAGCCTTTTGTAAACCCTCCCATCCAATCCCACATCTTGTAAACCCTCCCATCCAAACAACACTTTTTTTAAACTCTCCCATATTTTGTAAACCTCACCCACCCCCATGTTTTCTAAGCAGTCCCATCCAATCCCACATACTGTAAACCCTCCCATCCATTCTCATACTTTGTAAACCCTCTCATCCACTCCTATATTTAAAAACCCTCCCATCCAATCCCATATTGTGTAAACCCTCTCACCCACTTCTATATTTTGCAAACCCTCCCATCCAATCCCATAGTGATTAACCACTCCCACCTTTCATATACCTTCCCATCCAATCCCATATAGCCCTCCAATCTGATACCATGTTTTGTGAACCCTCCCATCCAATCCCATATTTTAGCCAACCCTCCCATTATTTGTAAGCCCTCCCAACCATTCCCATGATTTGTAAACCTTCCCATCCAATCCCATATTTTGTCAGCCCTCCCATATTTTGTAAACCATCTCATCCAGTCCTATATTTTTTAAACCCTCCCATGGTGATAAAGCACTCCCATCTTTTGTAAACCTTCCAATCCTATATTGTGTAAGCCCTCCCATATTTTGTGAACCATCCCATATTTAAGTCAACCCTCCCTTTATGTGTAAGCTCTCCCAACCATTTCCATATTTTGTAAGCCCTCCCACCAATCCCATATTATGTAAGCCCTCCCACATTTTGTGAACCATCCCATAGTTAAGTCAACCCTCCCGTTATTTGTAAGCTCTCCCAACCATTCCCATATTTTGTAAACCCTCCCACCAATCCCATATTTTGTTAGCCCTCCCACCAATCCCATATTGTGTAAGCCCTCCCATATTTTGTCAACCCTCCCGTTATTTGTAAGCTCTTCCAACAATTCCTATATTTTGTAAACCCTCCCACCAATCCCATATTTTGTAAGCCCTCCCACCAATACCATATTTTGTAGACCCTCCCACATTTTTTAAGCCCTCCCATCCAATCTCATATTTTGTAAACCCTCCCACATTGTGTAAGCCCTCCCATGTTTTGTAAACCCTCCCATCCCCATCCAATGTTTTGTAAACCTCCATCCCCATCTAACGTTTTGTAAAGCCACCCATCCAAATGCAATATTTTGTAAACCCGCCCATCCAATCCCCATATCTTGTAAACACTCTCATCCCCAAATTTATTTTTTAAACCCTCACGTTTTGTAAACCCTCTCATCCACTCCCGTGTTTTGTAAACCCTCACATCCACTTCTTCTATTTTTTAGGCCCCCCCATCCAAATGACATATTATGTAAACCCTCCCATCACACCCACATTGTGTAAGCCCTCCCACTCAAATCCCATATTTTGTAGCCCCTCCAATCCAATATTGTGTAAACCCCCATGCATTTATCATAAAAAATTTCCCATCAGAAAACCCAATTTCATAACCCTCCAAACCGATATTTCCGTTATTTATTTTAATAAAGCAGTGATTTAAATGTAGCGTTGATGTTAAACACCCTAACTGATATGTACTGGAAATTGAAATATGTGTCGTTTAATTAAATTAACTTATAATTTGGCTAGATTAATATCCAGTCAGTGCATGGATTACTACACATCAGTATATCTTCATATCTTGCAGCCTGGTTTTAAGAGTTAATTACTTCATAATATCTTGCAATATCAGGCGACAAAAGCCACCACATTAATAAATCCAGGAAATCATCTTATTCTGCTAAACCTTGCAATACGACAATGACATTTCAGGGTAAGAAGCATCCACTACTCTGTACACTAGTATAGATTGCCAGACTAGTAAAACAACAACCCAACTAGACCCTCTGTCTAGTAAAAGAACTACTTTGTTGAGTGGCATCACGCCCATACAATGAATAAATTATTTCAATGGAGTCAGAATAATTAGCAGCAATTGCAGCCATTTTTAAATGCGGGTTATTATTCAGAAGAGAACGCATTCCTATTTTTGTTCTTCGATTTGTATATTCTGCATGCATTGTTTTTTGACCGGTGTTGCGAAGTCTGTGGTAACGCAGGTTTAAATCTGTGCTACATTTTAATAATTTGCAAGACCAGTAAAACCCCTGGTGGACTAGTAAACTAATGTCTTTACTAGTCCTACCCTTTCACAAGATTCCTCTTGCACCTACAAATAACCCTTCACATGTGCCCCCCCACACCCCATCCCTCTATTGATTGCTGCTATGAAAAAAATCACTGTCTTCCCTACTTGTCAACTTGAAATTAGTAATCTGCCCTAGTCTTACATTGAAACTGCAAAGAATAAAATTCATACATGTATGTAGCCTAAGATTTTAAACAAGACTTTGGCTTAGCAGCTAAATATAATCACAACTATTTTCTATCCACAACTCTAATCTCAGGCAGACCTCATTTTAGCGTGAAAACAATAAGAAAACCAATGAACAGACCTATGAAAGATATATAAGATATCCGTAAATGAGACGTCTACACGGGCCAAGGTAAACCAAAATTCATCAAAGCTAAACGAATGCACATGAACATAATACTGTGTACAATTTGTCTGGCCGTAAACAAAACTATTTATAACAGACACACTACGGAGGATATAACAGTGCTTAGTTAGTCTTACAGGCCTCTTCCAAGGGACGACGTATAACACTCCCGAGACTGGCTGCTATGGCAAAGCTTATTGTTAATAGTTAAAAAGCCATTTATAAGGGCTTAGGCAGAGTAGAGAAGCGGTTGGAATCCTTATGAGGAATTTCTCTTTTCTGATGAGTGCATTATCCGAGAGGCCAGTTCTGAAGCTTCTTTGGCAAAACAAATGAAGACGGCTGTGCAGTTTAAACACCCTGAACTGAGGTAAAAAAACCCAGGTTATCAGCTGGATCACATGTCCCGATCACCATATGATCCACCGTGATCTATGTACACATGCCACATTATCTATCCACTATGTACACCTTTACATCTGTGTGCATAACATTACACAATCTGTCATGATTAGTCATGATCTACTGTGATTCATACACACACCTGTCATGACTCATGTACACACCTGTCATGACTCGTGTACACACCTGTCATAACTCTTGCACACACCTGTCATGACTCATGTACACATCTGCCATGACTCATGTACACACGTCATGACTCGTGTACAGCACCTGTCATAAGTTATATACACATCTGTCATGACTCATATACACGTTATGATCTATCATGAACACACTTCTTCTAATTCATGTACAAATCTGTCATGGTGTGTCATGACTCGTGTACACACCTTTCATGATCTGCCATGATTCGTGTACGTAATTGGCAAAACTTATGAACCCCCACTGATCTTCAACAGTCCGCCATGATCAACACGTATCCACGTCAACCATAGCTTTACAATCTACCATGATCCACATTTACAAGGATCATGCGCATGTCGTGATCTTCATGATCCATGTACACACATATGATCTATGCACACCACCACAATCTGACATGGAAAGTAAGCGGAATCTTTTGCTATCGACGGACACCAACACATCAGTCGACCCACCCCAATTCTCATTTTGCACAGATTGTTGGCATAAATGAACTGCATAAAATAATCTATGCAAACCAAGCCACCTGCCATTTCACCACGAGTTGCATGAATGCCCCTTAATATGACACCAGTTTTTGGCTTCCATCATAGCAGATAACCAGTTTTTGGCTTCCATCATAGCAGATAACAGGTGCAACATGATCCACATGGATCAGTAATTCCACACGCGTCTTTGATGGGACATCAAGCAAAAAAGTGGCATTCCAAAACAAAATACTTCAAACATTTATCAACATTTACCTCTCGCGAACATTTCAGTATTCAACACTGAAATTACATGCATGAAATGTGCGGGAGGCACAATCAGAAACTGAACGTTTTCATAGTGCACATAACGTGCACAAAAGGTTTTTACAAAACAGATGCACCAGGCACATCACCGTGACAACGGTTGGGTAGTATGGCAACAGCCGATTGCCAGCAGCGATGCACCAGGCACATCACCGTGACAACGGTTGGGTAGCATGGCAACAGCCGATTGCCAGCAGCGATGCACCAGGCACATCACCGTGACAACGGTTGGGTAGTATGGCAACAGCCGATTGCCAGCAGCGATGCACCAAGCATACAAAAGCACCACGAATATGTACATATCACATGTGTGCTAAGGGCATATGTGGCACGTCTGGTGTCTCAACACATCAGTGTTTCTTGTCGCTTCTCGCATACAGTCCCTGATTGAGACTCTGGACGTATGCGTCGTGTAGCGTTGACAAGAAGCCAGCATCTGTCTGAAAGAGACAGTACTGAGGATCAGGACACATACAGAAGACTTTCCTCACCAAGATCTACTTTATATTTCTATACTATACTATAAAACAGTTTGTGTCTGTGTTTGTCTTTTCTATCTGCCTGTTTATCTTGTCTGTTTGTCTGTCTGTCTGTCTGTTCCCTCATGTCTCATATTAGTAATGCATGTATCGCGCTAAAAATTTTGTATGTGTATTCAGGGGCCCACGGGGATGGTTCATACATTAAAAAATAAAAAATTCCTCTGGGGGTGGACATTTCATGAAGGAACTTATGTGGACGTTTGACGTAGATTAGGTAACACAAAACAATAGTAGTTCATAGTTATGTACAACTGTTCCGAGTTACGTGATCTGCGTCAAACATTCACATAAATTCCTTCGTACGGTACGAACACTTCGAGAAACTGGCAGTTGTACACGATTTTTGTAGCATGAAATTGTATCCATCGTTGCCATTAGCAATCAAACCATGACTGGGTAGTGCAGAGTCATAAGCTCAGTGGCTGCCTTTTCTCCGGTACAACGCTGGGCAACTTAGCTTGTTGTTAATAAAACAAAGATATGTTTAATTCACTGTACAGGCGAATTTGCTTCAAGTTGACAGTCTCAGCTCCAGTCCCATTGATTTATTCTAAATGAATCTCACTAGTATAAAATCCCTCTAACTGATAATAATTTCTGGTTACAAACGAGGCAACAAAACATTCATCGCCAGCGCAGCTCATTCACAATTTTCATAAAACATTCAGTAAAAATTCTCCCAACCTTTGACAAAACTCCACCAAAACCTGGTATACAACTAACTCCATCTGGTGAATTATGCAAACACATTTACAAATGTGGCTCCACCTAGTGGACAATATAGGCACTGTATGCACAGAAACATGGTAGTATAACAAATGTGTCATTCCAGCAAAAATAAACAAACCTTTAATAAGTGGACCATGGCTTGCTGTAGCTGCTGTCGTGTCAATGGAGTCATGTGACTGTCAATGTTGTTCGCCGACACCTCACCCTTCCTGTCGGCCACACCTGTGGGGTAGATCATGGGCTTGTAGGGTAAAGGTTGCAACATCTACATGCTAGTCATAATTGCATTTGTGTATGAAAGAATTCTAAATTCACTGAAAATGTTTCTCCTTTCGGTGATTCTGAAATATCCTTCAACAGACTGTGTTCTCACATTTGAGCTTCATTTTGGAGCAAAACATTTTAATGTGTCATGCACACGTACACACATTACGCTGAATAACGCTGATGTCATGTCATAGTGATGTCATGGACAGAGTGTCGAGGTAAACCTTCCTTGTCCCCCTGCCCTTGTTTCCCTCCCCTCGTCCCCCTCCCATTCCCCTCAGATTGACCTCTTTCCCCTTCCCCTTGTCCAAATCCCCCGTCCTCCTACCCTTCCCAATGTCCTCTTCCCCTTTCCAATTGTCCCTTCCCCTTATCCTCCTCCCCCTTTCCCTTATCCTCTTCCCCTTCCCCTTATCTTCCTCAGCTTCTCCTTGTTCTCCCCCTTCCCCTTGTTCTCCCCCCCTTCCCCTTGTCATCCTCTCTGCTTCATAAATGAGGGTTGGAATTATGATTAATGAATTTTAAAAAGACAAGTAAAATACTAAATTAAAGTCGACTGAATGACTCAATGGCTGAGATCACACGATACTTCCCTGAAGTTGGGAAGAACCCAGGGGGCTGCGAAGGACTCGGGCAGGGGAGAGACATTACCTGTGTGCTGTGGGAGGTTAATGGGGTGTGTCGGGGCGAGCGGGGGTGTCACCCTCTGGGCAGATGCCGACTGGAACACCATGGGACTGAGCAGGACGCTGGCCGCATTGCTTAGTTGACTAGAGACGGTCTGCAAGCAATAGGGGGTCATTGACAGACGGTCACGCAAAGTTGACAGACGGTCACTCAAAGTTGACAGACGGTCACTCAAAGTTGACTCTGATGGCAGCGACAGTGACTAGAGAAGTGAGGTATTACAGACGAACCTGCTGAACAGGAACATTTCACCCGCTCCTAAATCCACAACCCCGGGTGAATTTTTTGGTGTAACAAAGCATGTACAAAGCAGAAGTTCACAAGACCGGTAATCTTGGAGACCATATCGTAGGATACAGATGCGCTTGAATGAATACAGATGAGAGCACCAAAAGTTATTCCAGAACTGAGAGACCTTATTTATGAAGAACGTTTAAAGGAACAGAGACAAGGCGGTTAAGAGATCAAATTGAAGTTTTTAAGATATTGAATGAGTATGAAAATATTGATAGAAATATTTTGTTCTCACTCAAGAAAGATAGTGGAACTACAGGACGAGGTAATATTATTAAAGGATCAGTGTAGATTAGATATCAGGAAGCATTCGTTCTCACAGCACAAACGAATGGAACAAATTATCTACATATTGTGTAACTGCTAGCAGCGCGAGTATGTTTAAAAACAAGGTTGACACATCTCAGGAGGGCAGGTTACACATAGATAAAAATCTCTCGATAAGCCAATGGCGTCCTTGTCCACTTGCTATCTGGGCCTTGTTAATTGAGGGGGTGAATATTTCGTAGAGGGCGTGCCAATTTCATTGCAAAATCCTCACCCCAGGGTGAATATTTCATGGGAGTGAATATTTGATTTAACACCTGCCGGTCAAAATGAAGCATTTGTCCCATTTATACATGTCGAGACAACCCAAATTTTCTGCTGCATGTTCTTAAGTGATAGATAGAAAAAAACGTTATTTCATTAGTCAACAGCATGACGAATGACGCATTTTGCCACAAAACACTTATAACTCCACCACTATCAACTAGATGGCAGCACAAAACCACTCCCCGCCACTGGACTGTGTACATCAGTTTGGCATATAACGCTTTTTGCAGGTAGACACATAAAATGTTCATCAAGATAATCATGGAGATAATCCAATCATGGAGATAATCCAATTAATTAAATCTTCTTACAATACAACTATTTATCTCACTCTCTTCCACATTGTCTTCAGGAAACTGAATGCTGGGAGTTCAGTTCGTTTTCTATTCACAAGGTGGAGGGGCAAGTCGGTTATTGAACGTGCGAGATAAATACTTGTGTTGTACAAACATTTACTCCACTGTATTGAACTTCATGTTTGATCTTACCACAACAATGACACTACCTAACAGATTACAACAGTAACAATGCCACGGCAATGAAAGTACATACATGACTGGTGCTGACCCCTGGATGGCCGGTGAGTTGTCCCGCCGTCTGACACAGAGCCTGCGGAGTAATCAGGCCACTGGTGCTGCCAGTCTTGGCGAGAGGTGGCGGTAGGATACGGTTGGCGAGGGGTGTCGCCATGCCAACGACTGGTTCGCTTGTCACGTTTCCACGCTGTATGAGATGCTGCCCGGACGTTTCCGTGTTGCGTGGAAGCTGTAAGACGGGCAGCGAATATGGCACGAGTTGATCGCATGGCGGCTTAACGCTGTCACCGTTTATAAATGGGTCGCCACGGCAACTGTCTGTGATGGACTTCTGCACCTGCGTTGCCAACGGCAACACCACGGGAGATGTGTCCTTCTGCTGCGATGCAACTATTTTGCTGCGGTTGCGTGATTTCTTCGACGTCTCGACGTCGTTTGCCTTCTCTAGCTGTGCCGATGTTTTCACTTTACCTGGACTGGCTTTGTTTGATTTCCTGCCCCCTGAGGGCTTGGAGCGGCCCTCCCTAGGAGCTTCCCCACGCTGCTCCCTTTCTATTTCTTCCACCGTCGTCGACATCAGTCGCTGCAGCAATGGAGGCATCTGACTGGTGGTGCTCCCTGTGGCCTGTGGAGGCACTGGCTGCTGTAACCTGAAGGTGAAGTCAAGGTCAGAGGAACACATAGAAACTACAGAACATGCCAACCATTATGGTTTACCCATAACTGTTTTGGATTTAACATTTAATGATAGACATTTCTTACAGTTTTGTGTTTGGTGTTTTTGTATTACGGATTTACGGGATACGGTCTTTATTTTTTTGTTAATCCAGGGCATAACAGATCATCCGTTCAAAACATGTCTGAAGAACAACTCTTGCGAATATATTTTAGTCGCAGTCAGCCCTACCAAAGTCTCATGAGATCGATTCAGCATATCCCACTTTGCATGGTGAACTCCTTTTGAGCAAGTGTAGCAAACTGGCGGACATAGATAACAATACCGATTTGTTTGTGGGCTTTTTTGTGAATTTTACACATCACAGAGTTGTGCAGCGAAACAGATGCCGGAACTTCCATTGATTGCATTAACAACATTTGTTTCCCTATTAAAAAAAATTCAAAACTGCAAAAATCCAGAAAAGCTCTTCCCATCTTTGACAGGAAATAAAAAATAGTGGCCTGACCCCTTCATTTGTCTGCATTTCAAATCGTGCGTTGCATCAAGACCTACTTGGGATTACGAGACGCGTCGCCAGACACGTCCTGGTGCAGGCTGACACGTCGGAACAGTGTCTCCAGACTTATCTGTGTCGATGGTGTGTCGGGGTCCGTGGCATCACCAGAGTCTGTCAAAAGCAGTGGCACGTCATTCAACACCAGACAGTGAAATACAGAAGAATAGACTTAGGGCTAATTACAGTTTATTAATCCCAATTCCAATTACACACCAATTACGCATACCAATTTCACCTCAAAAATACCTATTAAAATCACAAAATAATAATTACAATTATCAATTCCATATCGAAATAACAGTGTGTGAACAGAGCAGCCATAAACATACTCAACGCCAAAAAATATCGTCTATTTTAGAGCAGGTTTTTTAATTTCTGGATATTATGGTTGAAAGTGAAAAAGTGAATGTAACTGAAAAAGTAATTAAATGGCAAAGTCTATATACCTAAACAGAAAAAAAATGTATTCATTAAAACAAACTTGTGCAGTAAAGATATAAAAATAGACATAATTTATATTATACTACATAATTTTACCATAAAAACAAACTTGTGCAGTAAAGATATTAGAACAGACATAATTTATATTATACTACATAATTTTAAAAAACAACATACCTCTTAAGACTTCATTTGTGTTCACTTTCACAGGCACTGGTTTCGGCAGAGACGTCGACTTTGTCGCTGACGCATTTGGGTTGTCTATCATAGGCTTTGGCTCCGACTTCTTAGTAACGGCGCCACCTTTTGACTGAATAAGAAATAACATCAAATCGTCTCAACATATTTTTCATTCGCCACGAATGGGGTCAGGTAAGACTATACATTCACCACAGACTCGCTCACGAAAATGTTAATAGCAATTAATGTATAACGTGCATATCTGCTAAATACAGTAGAATTTTTTTAACACAAAGTTATAGGGTTTGAGTTTAGACCAGGCTGATGGTTCAAGTCATGACGGCTATTCCAGTCACCCATGTTCAAGTTAAGAAAGCTGTACTACATATAATACTTTGAAGCCTTAGACTGTATGAGGAGGCCTTCAAATGGTTCCCATTTCCCCCACTAGCCCTATTCAGCACTGCGACTTCATGGCTGCGAGGGAAATACTCAATGTCACTAACTTCTGTGGAAGAAACCTATAGAGGTGACATACAGACTGCAGCTTCTTCAACAAGAGCATTCTGATACACCACCGGATTCTCACTCTGCTTACAATTGGCAGTCCACAGACCTTCCATAGCAGCGCTACGCTATGCACACTACAAGCAGGAATAGCTATTAACATTGGCGCCACACGGTGGACTGTCTACCAATCAGAAGTGAGTTCCTCTGCTAAGGTCATAATCCAAGATTTCGGGCTGAACCATGCATTAGTTTCTTAGTGTTTTAGTTAGTTAGTACTGAAATATATTACTTGAACAACGTTGGATCTGAGAGCAGTGCTGTTGCGCAGTGCTGACAGGTATTTTCGAACAAACAGAAGCCAGTATGACAGCAGACTTCCGGGGAAATCGAAACCTGTGATGGCTAGCTGACATGTTGCCTTGTCACGGTACACTTTGAGACAACATCTTGTCATACCTTGTCATACTCATCCTGGGCGCGGGACAGTATCTGTAGGATGTCTACATTCTTCTGCTGTAGGGAGGGACCGAAACCTGGCCCCGCCTTCCCTGGCCCTGCCCCCGCCGTGGGGGCAAGCCTCGCCTGTTGGAGGGGCTTCACGTCGTTCAACCGCTCGGCCAGGGTGTCGCTCTCTGATGCCCTCCGTTGTCGCCCACCTCCCAATGTGTCCTTGATCTGACCTGGGTCGATCCCTGTCGCCACTTGTACCAGACTACAATATAATTACACAGTGTTGACAACTCAAGAAACGTCTATAGATGCATCTGTCCCTGTGGATTACTGCTGACATTTTATCCAAAATAAAAAATCCCTTTGATGGTAAAATGGAGCTATGCAAAATATCACACCTCTACCCCAGGTATTTTTTTTAGATATGATTTGTAGAAAACAGGGTTTTTCACACCTGTGAATAACATTGTTTTCGGCCTTTTTTGGAACCTCATATCTTGTCACTGAATATAAATAGGAAGCTCGAAAATGGCATAATTAGTAATTTCAGAATATGCCTTCAGAAACAGTGTACCTTTAGCCAGTGTCAAGCAACAGGTATCCAAAAAGAGAAAATAATTATATTCAGAGGATTCTGGGAGTTCAGCAAGTGCCCATAAATTCATCAGAGACACTTCATATTACACACATCTGATGTTTATGTATATGTATATACTGACAATCAGTCAAGTCAATCTCACAATTTCATCATTGTATAACAGGAGTCTAAAGTTTGAAGTTGACAAAAAATACTGAAAAAACACCTTAACGATAGAGGACAGTTGACCATGTGGGCAAATATGCAGTGTACTGACACTTCCACCACTGCAGCACACACATCTGTCCTAAATATGTTCCAATATTTAGCTTTGCTTCTCAATTCTAAGTGAAATTAATTTTAAATTCAACTAATATTTCTGATTGCACTGATCTCTTGTGTAGATCATAATTAGAACACACATGTTGTAATGGTTAATTTGCATTTGTTCAACAGAATCACTCGCAAGGTCTGTCCATTCAAGAGTATAACCTCAGCGTTACAATAAATGCTAGTAGGTTGCAACAGTTACCTGTTCATCAACTGCCCGATTCTGGCACATTCGTCCTTGTCATAGAACCAGATGCCGTAAATGCCCCCTGCAAAATCAACAATAGAGAATCCAGAGACGAACACCCAAGTAGCAGTTCAATTGTGCAGACCCATGAAACCGAGTAACAAAGCTACACTGTTTTAACCTATTTTATCCTGAAACTATTGCAGATGTGTTGCATCCAGTTCCTGACCAGATCCAAGAATCAGAAAATGATATGCCTTCAGCTAAATTGGACATAACTTTATTCTTTGCCATCCAATCTTAAAATGCGATATACCATTACAATGCAGGTAACATTTTTACCAACGTATTCAACTGTGAATTGTATTTTGTTGTACTTTTATAATATCTGTGAGCTGTGAAATATACCTCTCTGTTCCCTGAGGTCATCTATGAAATGATCATTTGCAGAATCACTGGCCATTTAACACTAAAGTCATTGCTGATTGACAGTGACAATTAGTTCGCCTTCGTATCTTGCAGCAATTAGGCTTACACTCCACAAATTACCTCGCTGGTTTGCCAACCATGCTAACTGAGTTACAATTACAATAAGATGTTCTTCATTTATAGATTCACGTGTAGATTATGTTAGTCTGAAAATTTTATTATTATGAGTTTAACTGCTAATAGTTTATGTTGTGTGTAAACAATTGATTGTTTTTTTAGTATAACAGCGGTTGGTTAAAAACCATGTTATGCTGGAATGACAATAAGTTTATTGCCTAATTCCCAAGACCAGGATCACACCCGGTAGGCTCGTACACACTCTAATCAACACCGTCACATGAAAATACTAGGGTGTTTATGATTTAGATTCACTAATAGTTTGATAACCCAAAAAGATAATAAAACTAACTAGAATAATGGATATTTCAATTTATTGCAAGAATTTATTGTGACCGATAATGGCGTGTTCATGATCCATATGTTCACGATCCATATGGACACATTTGTTGGGGATTTGCAAAGTACCTACCACCTACTTTCACACAGTATTTTCACCTTGTACTTTCACCCAGTACTTTCACCCTGTGCTTTCACACAGTACTTTCATACAGTCTTTCACACAGTATTTTTACTGTCACCCTGTACTTTCACCCAGTACTCTCACCCAGTACTTTCACCCAGTATGTTCACCCTGCACTTTCACCCTGCACTTTCCTTAGTACTTTCACCCAGTACTTTCACCCTGTACTTTCACCCTGTACTTTCACACAGTATTTTCACATAGTACTTTTACACAGTACTTTCACATAGTACTTTCACACAGTACTTTCACATAGTACTTTCACACAGTACCGTTACTTCTACCTGGTACAGCTGTGTACCGTTTGCCAGGGTATATCATGTGATCATGGTTCATTTGGTTTATCTTCCACATCCAAACCACACCATAAAAACTGGCACAATAAAAAATACACATTGACAAAACAATAATAAAACCACAAAATAGCAACGCATGCGCATTATCAAAACCACATAATAAGAAAATGACACCCATCAATCCAGTTGGCTGCACCACTAAAAGCCTCCCATGAACAAATAATCAGCCAGGAATCATCAGCCCAATTATCTAGTCAACAGTCTGACTCTGGCAGAGAGCCTGTGGTGGTAAGCAGGTCTGGCAGTCAGCACTTGCAGGGACTTCAGTGCAGCTGCTAATGGCAGCCTCGCTGATAGATGCAACTCCACACATGCTGGCCATTACTGCCTGTTTACTAGCTGGTCATTTATCAGGGTGGTCAGCAGTTAGGCTGGACTCACCCACCAGCCCCATGGCCACTGGGGTCAGCTGTTCTGGCTCAGTGCAGCTGTTCAGGCTTCCTGTAGCAAGGATGGCTTCCTAGAAGTTTCTAGGAGGCTAACCAATGTGGCAGGACACCTTCCTAGAAGTTCATGGGACAGGTCAACGTGGCGGGTTGGCTTTCTAGAAGTTTCCAGGAGAACGGCCAATGTGGCAGAACAGCTTCCTGGAAGTTTTTAGGAGGCCAGCCATCATGGCAGGATGGCTTGCTAGAAGTTTGTAAAAGGACAGCCAAAGTGGCAGGAAGATTTCCTATAAGTTTTTAGGCTGGCCAGCATGGCAGAATGGCTTCCTAGAAGTTTCTAGGAGGACGGCCAATTTGGCAGGACAGCTTCCTAGAAGTTTCTGGGAGGACGGCCAATGTGGCAGGAAACTTCCTATAAGTTTCTAGGCTGGCCAGCGTGGTAGGATGGCTTCCTAGAAGTTTCTAGGAGGACGGCCAATGTGGCAGGAGGTGCCATGAAGCAAAGAACATGTTTTATATCAGGGCTTTCACCAACGGCTGATTAACATCACCATAATTGATGTCCAACCAATGATGTACGACGATTGCTGAATGATACATTTATACGCGACACGACCACTAATATCTGTTTGTCATTTTATATACCATAATATATAATAAACCTCTAAAATATGTTATTTTTTGAGTTGAGTATGTCTATGGTTGCTCTGCTAGAAATTGGTATTTTGAGGTGGAATTGGAATTGACATAATGTAATTCACCAAGTCTGGTGTAGACACGTACCTTGATCATTGCGATAGAGCAGGAATGGATCCTGCAGTTGGAACTCAAGGTTTCGGTTGATCGGCTCCACGAGATCATTCAATCCCAAACGGTTGAGGATCATGAAACCATTGCTTGGAGCACCAGATCTGTAACAGACATTGAGGTTATAAGGCTTAGGAACATGACAGTAACACCATGATTATGAAAAACACAGGATCTTTAACAAAACACTGTGTTTCTGATATTTTGTGTATGTAACAGCACATTATAATTCTGTGAAACATGGGATCTGTAACCATACAGAGACAATATGTTCCTGTGAAATAGTTGCATTGTAATTTTGCACCATATTCCATCATATTCAGTAACAATATGATATGTTGTATGATATGTTGTATTTCTGTGGATCTGTAACAGAACAGATCTGTAACACAACAATAATACCAGAGATCTGTAACACAATGGTAACAGCCGTACTAATGTTGCCCACAAAAAAATTATTATTGAGGTGTGCCTGTTTTTGTTTTGAAACCATCAGACAAGTTTACATCCACTTAGATAACCCTATGATCCTATATGGTAACACCATGATCCTATATGATAACACCTCACTGGTTGCTGATAACCCTAGAATACAGTATGATAACACCACACAGAGCATTGGTGACTGAAGGGTGATCTCATCCACTGAACAAACAAAAAAATTACAGGAAAACAACACAAAAATATGTGTGTTTTGGATACGACATTCACAACTTTGAAGTAGGGTATTATTCCCTAACTACAACATAAAATAATAATATATTTTATTTGTCACAGACCCAGATCCAAAATTGTCTGTGGTGCTTCACAGCATATTAAAAATTAATAAGATAGTGTAGAATTGCGAAATAAACAAATAACTAAATAAATAGATTAAAATGCTATTAGTAATAAACATTATTGTAAAATAAACATAGCACACTAATTATATAGCACTATAATAAATAAATAATAATAATAAATAAATATTTATATAATTATATAATAATAATTATACTAAATAGTAAAATTAAGTTTTTTAAATATTGTTAACATAAAAAAATTACAGAAAAATAGTCATAATTAAATTGCAATGATTACACGTACATACATTGTACATCTGCAAGACATGCTCAAAAGCAGTCCAAAAGAAATGAGTCTTTAGGTGACATTTGAAACTGTGTAGTTAGTGACATTTGAGAGTGTCAGAGGTCTTAATGTGGTTACATAAATCCATACCATCCATCCCCAAGACTATTCATGAATTTTACCAACAATCCTATTTGCATAGCTTTAATGTCAAGCATTTCTCATTTACTGTATTTGATTCGATTGTCTCCACTTCGCTAGTTTTCATGTGCTTTCCAAATGAAAGAATTTTTTTTTTCAAATTTCACATGGAAGTTAATGTAAATCTCCCAAGAATGGAACAATAGGCAGCTAATAAATCATGCCGTAAATCATTCTGTGTGTAAACTGTGCATATAAACCCAGGACATCATTCTTGTGTTTCCTCTCTGACAAAGTAAGCCTGTTTCCCAAAACGATCTCTGACACTCCCATTTCTTCCCTCAGAGATATATAGTTCATGGGCAGGTAATTATGGGGTATTTTTCTGGTGGATTCGTTACCTAATTTGTTACCTATATATACTTTGTGAACTATAAATAAACCATATACAGTAGAAAACAGACAAGCCATAATATACTGTAGAAAACAGACAAGCCCTAATATACAGTAGAAAACAGACAAGCCCTAATATTCTGTAGAAAACAGACAAGCCCTAATCTACTGTAGAAAACAGACAAGCCCTAATCTACTGTAGAAAACAGACAAGCCCTAATATACTGTAGAAAACAGACAAGCCCTAATCTACTGTAGAAAACAGACAATCCCTAATATACTGTAGAAAACAGACAATCCCTAATATACTGTAGAAAACAGACAAGCCCTAATATACTGTAGAAAACAGACAATCCCTAATATACTGTAGAAAAAAGACAAGCCCTAATCTACTGTAGAAAACACACAGGCCTAATATACTGTAGAAAACAGACAAGCCCTAATATACTGTAGAAAACAGACGTATAAAATATGGCTGCATTTTTGTGAACAATGTAAAATCTGCATTTTCTCTAACAACTCAAATTTACACAAACCTTCACTTCATTACTTTAATATCCACACACATTATTATATCTGTGAGTTGTGAGATATACCCCTCTGTTCCTCTCTTGAGAACACCTATGAAATTATCATTTGCAGAGCCTAATTAACAGTCAAGTCATTGCTGATTGGTTGTCCCCATTCATTCACTTTTACATCTTGCGATAACTCGTCTACAAATTACCTCGTTGCCAACCACGCTAACAGAGTTACACAAGACAAATGAAGCCATCTAAATACAGCCTATCACAGCCACTATCGTTGTAGATATTAAGCTGACTCGTACTACAACAATACATAAACTGTCCTGAGGTTCACTGCCTGTAATAAACCACAGCAAACAACACCAACTATAAATGGTTTTAACAGGGATAAGGAATAAACGCTAGATAGTTGTCCCAGCCCCCATATAGGCCCATCAACAAACAGCCCATAAATGTCAATGGTTTTCGTATGGAGAGGGGTCATACCAGCATTTATTTTCCAAATGGCAGCAATGCTACGGATGAGACAATCTGTAAATGCATAGGACGATCCAACATTCCTTCATATTTTAACAAGCTGCAACCAGCGATTGAAGTTCACGACTTTGCATTGCATAAATTTCAGTCCTCAAATTTGCCTTTTCCTGTTGAAAAAACCCCAATATTTTAAAGTGGTAAAATTCCTCAAAATGGCTACGATCTACAAATCATGAGAATCGTCCCAAAAACACTGTCACTTTATTCGTAGGACATGAACTTGGAAGTAAAATAACAATATGTAAATTTTTAGGTTACACACAGTCCCAGTACAGTTGATGTTTTACTTCCAGACCCATATCATACGAAAAATTCCATTTACATGCATGCGCCATCTAGTGATCAAAACCGTGACATTCCGGGTGGCGAATGTTATACTGCGCCCACATTAAAATGTGGACGGCTAACATCCAATACACGTCTGTGGTGGAAGGATCCCAGGGTGTGAAGACTCCGGTTTGTTTGGATGATAAATCACACGTATCATCTTCCATGTTGAGTTTCTCGAAAACAAAATTGTAAGATTTTACAAAAACACTACTGCAGTTCAGTGACTGGACAACAATGGAAGTATAATTTTTTATTAAAACCAAATTGTAATTTTACACACATGATGAATGAGTTGCCTGACTTTTCGCATTGGTTTCAACAGGGAAAATCAATTAGTGTACTAATCCCTAACCCTTGCAGCGTCAGGACTCAGCAGAGAATATATGTTCAAAGCCATGTAATTCCATCTTAGCTTCACAGTTCACCAGCTGTAGAAATGAATGCCTGGCAATAATCAATGCACTTACACGAATGAACAGCTTTTGGGCAGTAACTACATCTTGGTTGAATGCTTCCCAGGGCCAGGCTAGTGATGAAATGAACAGGTCTGCTGGGCAGGTGGAGATGTACCGGGGGGGGGGGAGGGGGGAATATGTAATGCATTACGTGTAGCCCTAATGATCTGACACAATGCTATGTAAGAATGGCACCTTCAACTGGAAACATGAATCAGCACAGTTGAGCTGAAAAAAAAGAAAAGTGTATTTTGATTACCTATTATTATGACTAATCTACACTGAATAAATTACTTTTAATTAGACAAGCACAATGTGTACAATGTGTACAATGTGTACAATGTGTACAATGCCGAAATCGTGTCGACATCCTAAGCGAATTGTCATAATGTTTAGTTCAATGGAAGACAAACTTGCATCAAACATGCACATGAAAGTGACTAAACTTGACTGAACTAAAACTGTACTAGAGTAGCACCAACAAGATGCAGCTTAAATTTCATCATATCAACCATGTCAATACTACAACACCCCAAGCAATGCCTTGTCTGATCGCAAACACACTCTATTCCATGTGATCATGGCAAAACACGAACATCGAAGGGAGTAAACAACAGCATTTATATCCCGACCATGTTGAACTGAAACCGCATCATTTACATTCATTTCACTGCATGCATTTCCGGTGCAGCTTCACAAAAGAAATGAAACAAAACGATACTATCAATTGTCTACAATCTCATACAGGAACGCCACAACGGAAATCGAGCTACATATTCCTACCAGAAACGAGATAATCCCTCTGAAACCTGAAACCTAAAGATGCAGACTATCAGTTATCCCAGCAGGACCTGCCCAATCTAGCCCACATTTCCTTGGTATGTGATGCTGGCGGCCAGGGAAGACGTCACAGGGAGGCTGGTAAAACATGGTAGCATGCCGTGAAGGAATCCTTGTAATATGGCAAGCAGTGATGCAGTCTGACATATGATGCAAAAAGAAGGAACGTTTACATAACTTTAAAAAAATCCTGACCTTTGGCTACAGGTTTGTTATTGCTTCTCCAGTGCTTCTTATAATTGAAATATTTTTATTATTTTTAGCCACCATCTTAAAAGCGGTAAAACACAACGCTAAATACATATCGCCTAAGTGTCCATTTTCTTAAAAACCACGACTACTTTTAAGTTCTCATCACATCCTGCCACCACTTTAAAAACTAGCACCTAGACTGTATTTACGTAGTACGTACTATATAAAAAAGATTAAAATGTTCATGATTTTTGCCAGTAATCTTAGAACACAAAAAGTTGGCACACAATTATGTGGAGACAACGCCGTGAGAACAAAGTGTCCAGCTTCAAATTACTCAGCACACGTCACATCATCTGGCTCCTGGCACATGTAATACTTGCGGCCTTCACCCAGTAGATAGCTAATACTTGTGGCCTTCACCCAGTAGACAGCGGGCCCAAGTCAAACAGGTACATCAAATCTACAGCCTTGAAAAAACAAGACAGCCCAAAACACCTGGGAAAGAGACTCAGTCGTAGGGTGCAATTGGGAGGATCAAAGTTAGCCCCAGCCCCCCAAACAGTACAAACAACACGGTTTACTGGGGATAATTACTGGGAAAAGGTGTGGCGGTAACATGGGTCTGTGTGATGCGAATGTAGGAAATGAAAGTAACAGAAAAAAATAACGGACAAAAAGTAAAAGATTATTTTGATTATTATTGCCAAAATTTTATGCACATTATCAAAGTACATTAAAATTGTGCTACAATATTGTTTGAGTTATATAATAATATTCAGACATTGATTTAACAAAATTATATTTGCTCCACTGATTTATTCTATAATCTAAATGATTTTCATGACTGAAATAATTAATTCAAACAATGGCATCTAGCTGCAAACAGCATCACAGTTATCAAGGTGATGTTAGCATCTTTGATGTGTGCTAGATAACATTAGATAACATTATCCAGTGGCGTCCATGGATATAAACAGAATAGCTTTAATATGACTACCCCACAAATCAGTAATTACAAACGTGTAACTTTCTGTTACTTTTTCCTAGCACTGTGTGTTACGTTCTTTCGTTTACTTTTTCCCGGTTATGTTCTTTCCGATTAGTCTCAGGCAGGGAGTAATTTGTAGTGCTGACACCTCAAGCTCTTGTTTTCAGACTTCAGCTATGGCTGCAAGCTGGCTCCGTTTTTTCATTCAGATCAATAGGGCCTGGCCATGAAACGCGGCCCAAAACAAGAACATCACATATTTATGTAAAATATACACACTTATGGGGGGGGGACAAAAACACAATTAAAACATCTGGGCCACGAGAAAAGCATTCACTCTTGTTTTTCCTGTCTGGAGATTCGTCGTTAAACTGAATTACCTCTGGTATCACGTGACTATGTTGGTGGTTGTCACGTGACATTGAAGGGTAATTCAGCCTAACGCTGATGATCTCAGAATCTACTCTGCGAGGTACCCATTTATATTTATTTCAATAAAATCTCTTCGTATTACCAACAGGTGCCTAAATGGCCTGCTGGCTGATGGTTTAAAATAGAAATATTTCCCATGGGATTTCACACCATGCGCGTTGCAAAGTTGTTCAGTAGACAGAGGAAACATTGTTGGCAGTGCATTTGTTCTTTTATCCACTTACTGAAGATGTTTTGCCCTTCACCATGGAGACAGAAAAATGCTTTGATGAGTAAACAGTGAAAAACCAATGAAAGGTCATTGGCCTTCTATTGTCTTGTTGGGTTGAGGATTGAGTACTGTTTTTCTGATGTTGCGATTACATGAACATGTTTGTGACATCTGCAAACACTTCATGTCCATGGGTTCTGAATTAGTTTTTGATCAATAGGTGGGATTTTATCTTCACATTACGGAGGAATTGCAATTACTGAATACTCAATTGACATATGCCAGTATGAATTCATGCCTAACAAAATATATAACTATCGCCAAGTTCTTAGTGTCCTAAATATTGACTTTTTATCGAACCAGAAATTTACTTAATTGCTTTATTTAGGTAGTTTTTTTAATTATATGTCAGGCTATTTAAGTAAAGCGCATTGAGCTTTCAAGGAAAGTGCAATATATAAAAAAAATTATGATTATAATTGAATATGCATCAGATATAATACATCAACTGCTAGATGGCAATACAAAGGATTGCAATGTTTCGTCATCATATACAGCTGTACTGCTCTAGGTAGATGTATAACTGCATTTTGACATCATGAGTAATTAGAGAGACTCAATATACCCTGAATAGTTGCTGTTTTTGTGTTTTAATAAAATTACACAACATATAGTATATAAACACAATATACATATATTTTTATATATATATTTGCCTTCTAGCTAATATTTAAATATATATAAACTTAGGTTTCAGCCAGTTCCATTACAGTTGCAATTTCTCGGGTCTTGTTTCTAATAATTTATGAGGTATTTGCTAATGCAGCAAAGCCTGCTGAATATAGAACTTCACATAAATAATTGACTAATGTAAAAGGCTTGACAATTCTGACCAATTTGTGCGAACAAACATGTGCACACACACATTTCTGGAGTACATATGCAGGTTCGTCTTTGCATATACATCTAAAGTGGAGTTCAACTGATGGAAGATTTGAATAGCGACACCTGTCTATAATTAACATTACCTCATCCTCTGACAGTAGAAACTAAATGGCACAGAAAAGGTACTTCACAGAGACAGATTACGGCCCTGAAGCAATGTGACTGAAGGGAATCCTGCAAGAATGGGTTATTTCTTTGGGGGCAAGAAGTCAAGAATGTTACAATAACATCAACAATAATAACAATGGCTGACCAGTGACTAAGACTGACCATTCGCTGAAAGAGAATTTGTTTTATGCAGCTCTGGAATGACAACCTGTGCCAACAGTGAACATACCACCTAATTCTAGCTGAGCCATAGTCTAGAATGCCACCAACTTAGTTGGGGGACCATATTTATACCACTAATTCAGTGACAGTGCACTTGTACCCAAGGCAGTTCAGTGACAGTGCACCCAAGGTAGTTCAGTCACGCCTGGCTGGGCAGTCAAACTGAGTCTTTCTCTGGGGACAAATGCACTTAGGAGCCGTTCATAATTGTTGACATCTACAAATTCGTACAAAGCCTGCATCCTAATTTGACAAAATATGACCAACATTGCATCAAGCAGTGCAACACAGTGAACTGTTACAGAACTACTGGTACTACTGTTTGAAATCGCGTAACTGGTCACGGTGCGGTGCTGTAATACAGTCGGACATTCACAACTGGAAATTCACAACATCGTGGAAAATAACTATCAATATGACACCATGTTAGTCGTTAGAAAAACACAAGCTTTAACATAATTATTGGAAATAAATGTTTGTAAACATATTCTGATGGTTATTATTTTGTCCATATAAGAACGCATTGCGTCGTAACATTGTTACATTGGTATATTTCTCAAAATTATCAACATTTTAAAGTACTGATTCAGGGAGTTGGGATGTGAGAATTAGCACACTTTGTAAAAATATGTAAAGGTCAACAACTATGAATGACCCCTGACCAGCACACTACAGTAGATTCCTCATTAACACCAGGAAAGGATATTTCTGTAGTGTTTGCACATAAATACCTATATTGCCATATGGTACTATGCATGATATCATACGACATCACACATATAGCCCACCCAAGATATGACATGCAGTTTAAGAGAAATTATTATCCACAAAACCTTTTGTATGGAAAAAATGTAAGTTCTTATATGGCAATGCATACTAAGTGGGGTGGTGGGGCAACTGGTATCACCTTCCCACATCGTTCATTTAAACTTCAGTACATCTTACTCCATAACACACACTTTGCATATCCGAAACCGGCAATAAAAACAAAATATCCAAATTCAAGATCTTCAACTTTCCGTACACGACAAACAAACCGCTGACAACAAAAATAAAATCCGTGCCAAAAACGCTCACATCAAAAACCATGCTGATGGAAGAAACCACTATAAAAAAATACATTCCTAGAAGCGGTATCAACTATATATCTAAGTACAACCCTATCCCTGCTGTGCTACATCCCTGGAGGGTTTGGGAAAGCCAGCAGGACAGGGAACTCTGAGCAGGCAGTCCTTGGAGCAACAGCTGGGTGGCTGCTGTGTACAGGGGACCTATAATTACCACTGAGCCACCAGTGCTGCTAGAGCAGTACACAGTACAGTAGACAGACCGGCAGTGTTACTGCCGGTGTGCCGATGATAGGGAGGTGGGCCAAGTCTCTCCTGTAGATGGAAACCTGTTAGCCGGTGGTGGGCTTTGGAAGGCTGCCTCAACAGCAGTGGCGAGGGCACCGGTTCTTTTCTTGGTGCCGTGCTTGGAATAGTGCTCCCGGTCGGCGGTGCCCTGTTGGATTTACACGGTGCGGCCGAGAGGTGCCACTGGCGAGGGTCCGCAGGCAGACATGATGGCAGCATACAGGTAAGGATAACAGCATACATCACCTGTGTCAGCCTTCATGGTCCAGAGGCTGGCAGCAGAGGTGAGACTAGCTTAACCTTGACAAGCCATCTTTGTTCCCAATCAACCTGTCTCATTCTCATCCTCTAAGATTGTATGACCCTCCCTTCACTTCTAAGTATCTACGCAAGGTATCATGGAGTTAGGTATATAAGTACATGGAACTCTAGTATATATCAAGAATCCTAGTACATATAAGGAATAATGTGTGTATATATGGCTGTATCATACCAAATGTACAAGAACTGATCATGGTAGTGTGTTACCAGATATATGCATAAGGATCATGGTAGTATGGTTACTGTGGTACCAACTCCTACACATATGGATCATGGTAGTATGGTACCAGGTATATGTATATGGATCACGGAACTATGGTACCAGGTATACACATGAGGTTCACAACAGTATGGTACCAAGTACATGTGAAAGAATCATGGTAGCATAGTTACTATAGTACCAGCTCCTACAAGGCATACAAACAAGGATCACGGTAGTGGGTACCGGTACAATAACCCACCCATTTAGCCCCACGCTGTAACCTTTTTGTTTGTACATTACCTGCATCCACCTACATGCACTAGGCGTACTGGGTACAGCAGAACCTAGTTAGTGCAACTCGTAATGATAACAAACAAATGATAATGATTGCATGCAACAAACAGTGATTATTCTTAGCCGTGTCATGCCCGCAACCTAGTGGCAACAGTCACAGGGGGAGCCACAGGAACCACAGTGGCGGACCACAGATCGCTAATATTCTTACGAGCACAACGTTATTTATTTATTTTCGATGTCAGGGATATGGTTTTGCTCATGAAATAAACACTGGTGTAAAGTTCATTTAGGTAAGATGCACGTCGTTAGATTATGATGACATTTATTTCTGTCTGTGCGAAATTATTAAACCAGTGTTTACATGATCAGACAGGGGGGTTCACAGTTAATGGTGAATTCTACTAATTATCTTAGTGATCAGGGATGTGACAGGCACAAGAAGAAAAACCCTGAAATAATTTGACTAGATGGTAAGGGCCCGAAAGGAGCGAGGGGGCATCGGCCAAAGTTCGACACGGGGGAGGAAGGTGCAGGAGGGGGCAACACCCAATGACAATTTTTAAAATAAGATGTTCTGTGGTGAATTCTGAGACATTTTGGAGCCAAAACAAAAAGTTCAAAATCAGGACTCTCACAAGGAGCAAAATAAAAATTTTGACTTTTTTCTAAAAAATACATTTCACATTGGGAGGAGTGGGAGATCAACCTACATTTTTATCTAACAGCTACGCTGCAAGCTGCTTGATCCATCCATCCATCTGGTCTGGTCATGGTTTTTAACATGCTTAACAAGTGTCATCAACATTTTGACAGTTGGGTTCCACTATACGTGTAAGTTTTATATTTTAATAGAATCTAAATTCTTAAGTCTTCTTATGTAGATTCTAGCTTTAATTGAAAATATTTTGCCAGATCGATTTTTTTTAATTAGCCTGTCCCCACTAAAGTAATACTCTGATTTGGAATGAATGATATTTAACCTCATCCTCTCACCCCCTCCATTCAAAATACGAGATATAAAATTTCAACTGAAGTGATTTATACCTTTCCTGTTCATTTGGCAGCCATTAGCAGTGGGAAGTAACATGTGGGTAGTAACATGTGGGTAGTAACATGTGGGTAGTAACATGTGGGCAGTAACATGTGGGTAGAGTTCTCCAGCAAAAACAAGAACCGCAAACGAAAAATATGACCATCCTATACCCTCCCAGATTTTTAAACTGGATTCACAAGAATCACAACAATTTTATTTTTGGCCCTGGAAAAACCGGAAATCTGGGAGAAACTGAAAAAATCTCATCCCTGAGTGATGCAAGAGAAAAATAAATGGCATACGAGTGTTTTAAACAAGCATTAGACTGAATATGGTATCAATCGCCTGCGATAAAACACTTGTCATGTAGTTCCCACTGCCTGCACGCGACATCGTCAAAGTGCTCACCAGGGTATTGTAGTCAGGCGTGCTTTAATCACATTACGCATGTGAAGAAAATCTAATTACAGCAATGTTGATTGGATTCGTAGATGACGGCACACCGTGAATTAGCAAGTCATACCGATAGGTGACAAGCATATAATCAATGGTGTGACGGTATGTGTTGTGGCACACCGGTGTAGTCCTCTCACAACTACTGTGGGGTGCATTACATACATCAAAGATGGCTTAATTATAAAAATTTTATTATGTACACAATTTAGGGTTTTTGGCAAGTGTCGCAGGGATGGTAGGTTTCCCATCGTAGGGACCATAGTTGAGACCACACACACTGCAGATAAAACAGGAGCTTAAATACAATACAAATGTTCCTGCAGCTTAGTATGTAAACTGTTTGAATTGTAAAATAGAATTTAATTACACAATTTCTGACAGTCAAACAACTGTACGTATATCACAGTAAATGCAAAAATAAAACGCATACATCAATAAAACATTATACATAATTCAGTGATTTGTTTAGGCATTTTGGGCCAGTGCCGCACCATGCCCCCAATCGTAACAGCAGAAGGCCCGGTAACTGGTTTCGTAGCACCTTGCCCTGCATGGGCGCCGCCATGAAGCTCAAAAGGTGCCCCGATCCACACTAAACGCACGTTTGAAAACTTGAAGAATATGTGTTGAAATTTCATTCAAATGACAAGATAAACGAATTATCCTTGGTTGCCATTACGGGAAGCTAGCAATGCCTTATGGTTATTATGTGACTATTAGGACTATTAACAGTGATTCTCACGAAATGATGCAAAACTGGAGGGAAAAACATGTTACCTGTGTTTCTTGGTATGGTTTATTTTGAGGGTTGATAATACGTGTTTCACCTAAGTTTACGTATAGCCAACATAGGCTATGCATAGAAGAAAAAAGCCCTGTCGCCAATAGTATAGTATTCCTACAAAACTATACCATGAAAAAATAAGTTACGTTATGCTAAATTTTAATTGGGATAAGTTACATAGGTTGCTTTCGTGCAGCAGCCAGAACCTGGCTGCACGAGGACAGGCGGCTTGCCCACTGCGCCTGACTGTGGAATAAAATGTGTTGTTGTACTGGAAAGGAACGTTTTTTATATTTTCAATTACACATTTTCATGTATGTTATGTGATAGGTTGCCCCCAATTATGTCCCTTGCCCTTTTTTCAGATTCAGCACCATGCCCTTTTGAAAACCTATGCAAATCACTGTAATTTATACATTACGATTATTACTGTGCGCTGTGGAAAATTCATGATTCTGCAGTCAAATGCCCAGATGAACTACAGTTAAACTTCCAACTGTGCAAACTTTGTGACATTGGCATGCTAGTAACTCATAGAAATGCCAGCGCACATGGCATTGTCAATCACACACTGATCAAACGCTGCAAAAACCACAAACGGAAATAAACGTAATAACGCACTTTTTCTGGGTCTACGTTCTAGGCTAGCTGCAGTGAACAGGGCATCAGAAATAGCATAGTTTAGTACTCGGCAAGCTCAACAGGTGAACATTGGGGGCTGTAGACACACAGGTCTCCCTGTGAACACCTGCCAGACCCAGAATCCCTGTATAACCTGGGGGACACCAATATGGAAGCCCAGGTACTCCCATCACACAGACTGTGTTTGTCAAACAACTGGGTCCACTCTGACTGATTGGGACACGTACGTCCTGCTAAAAAGATAACTACTTCCCATGAAACACCGAAATATATAGAATTGCTATGACGAAATAACTAACTGGAAACGGAAGTTTTCAGTAATTTCTCAGAGATAAGAAAAATGTGACTATTGTATGGTGAAATAATCAAAAGCACAGCTGTGTATTCTTGGAGGTGACTATGGCGGGGGGGGACCATCTGTGACACTAGGGGTCACATCAAAATCTTGAACTTTTATCTAGGATATTAATAATATGTTGCAAATCCCTCAGCTTATGCAACACAACCCATTTATGGAAATGGACAGGTCTTTGTCAGAAGGCACCAACACTAGTCCCATCAATGGATTAGTCAGTTCTGTGATTTGTCATTACAGATCTGCTCTATGGATCTCTGGAAAGACCATCAGTACAGTTAATCTGTAATTCCTTATCAAAATATTAGCTTCGAATCATTCGGCCTGTTTGGCAGTCGGCTGTCTCGATCCGCACAAAGTGACCGGTCCTCACCATCCTGCTTCTTACTATTCTTTCTGTTAAAGCTGAACCACATCCCAATCTCTTCCCTCGGGTCATTCATCATCCTTTTATCCATCCTCTTTGTTCCTGTAGCTCTCTGGACCCGGTTGTTCTCGCAAACTTGCAGCTTCTGTTCTTGTTACTCTGTTAGCGCCACCGTCTCAAGGCCACCCAGACACTCTCAGGACTTTCCCTTTCAACTTTTTATTTTAATGTACGAATATGCAATATTTTATTTCACCAAAGAACGGGTAAATCCAACAATACACTAAATTCTTTGAGAAACACACCATCCTCTGGAATCGCTTATATCACGAACGTAGCCTGCATCAAGACTGGCTGGCTATGATTTAGCACACACCAACGCTGTGATATGACCTCCGCACCTCGTGTTATAGACAGATTATCTTTAAATACTGCCTCGAATCAACTAACTTGATTGCTGGTAATATAACTTATCTAACTGGCACATGACTCACAAACTCACCAGTGCAGACAATCACTGGATGTGGCACATAGCTAATCCCACGGCTCAAGTGCATTCTCAATCGGGTTTTACTTTCTTCTCATCATCTCTGCTAGTTCCTTGAGTTAATTAATTTGTTCTCTAATTATTCTTTCATTTGTTCCCAACCCTTCTTCACTAACATTCTACTTTCATTTGTGCGTCTTCTTTCATTTGTTTGGTTTGCTCTAAGCGAGACTATTTCAATTACGTTGCAGTTTCTTTTTCATAAGTTTTCATTCTGGCTCCTTAATTAATTTTCACTCATTCTTTCAGTTCGTTCCAAGTGGGACCATTTAAATTTTTTTTGCTGCTGCGGTTTTATTTTGTCATGCTGACGTCATTGTCTATTCTGGTTGATCGTTGTTTATTTAGTTTCATTAGAAGAATCTTCAAGTTTAATTTTTAGTTCTTTTCTAAGTGAGACCACTTTAATCAGGTTTCTTTTTTCTTACTTCAGTATTATCTATTCTGGTCACTCTGGTTTTGTCATACTTCACTCTCAACAGGCATCTTTCCAACTCTATTTGCTGCTTCATTAAAACCCACGTTTCTCTCCATTTGCAACAAGATTCCTATTGCGGCATTTCCCCAATAATGGCGGTCTGACCCCGGCATAACTTATTCCCTACCCAGACAATGTTTTTTCTCCATCAGACATCTTGATTTTTCTCTGACATGCTCCTCATTCAATCATCAGTTTGTCTTGCATCTCACCATTCTGGGCCCATTAACAACATGCACTCCTCGAAACAACATTCTACTCCCTAGCCAAGGTTATCGGCTCCCTATCAGGTCCTAGTTTGTGTTCACTTACAGCTGTGCATTGCGCGTGCGGTTTCTAATCGACAACCAGAAACTGATGTCTGCTTTTTGTATGGCAGTAAAACACAGTTTGATCAACTCTAGATGTTTATCCCAATTAATGCTACTGGTGGCCATTGGAATCATAAATGACTATTAATTATTAATATGTTCTGTCACGTTTGTAGTAATACACCAACCAAAAATCCAATGCAATTAGCACCACAACTTATTAATTACTTATTATAAGGCTCACTGCCACCTGGCCAGCTTGATGACATGCAGATTTAGACACAGATGTGGAGCAACCCGAAATTGGGTGTTGAACATGTCTGGGGCATCGTAACGCTGGCATTAATTTTGGAACACAGCATAACTGAAATAACAACACAGCATAGAACAGTACACAGTGGAGCGCTTTTGTCACTGGCCCATGTTCCCAGCGAGCAAACAGGCCTACGTAAGTAAGCGCAGCTGGTTCATGCCATCTTCTACAAATTAATGTAAGCTCCATTACATAATATAAAGCTTAAGGGGTTATATCAAAAGTATCAAAGCGTTTCAACAAAATGAAGCCTCATTTCTGGATTATCACCAACTTGAAATTGTATTTTATTAACCTACTTAATGCAAGGTGGAATTATCTTTACATAGCATGGAAATAAAAATTACAATGTTTAAACTCCTTTGTTTATCTTCCTTAAACAATTATATCTTTTTGAGTTTTGCTATTTAAAGTGACTTTTTATGTAGTAAGTGCTCAGATAATAAAAAATAAACGTCAAGTTGGCAGACACAAAAGGAGGATTTTTTATCTAGAAAAAAATTACATTATTTTTTATATGACCCCTTAAACTTGCAGAAATGCCACCGGGTCATCCTGGAAAACACATTTAGTCGCACGCAAGTATATTGTATATAGAACGTAAAAATTATCAGTGCCGAATATTAATAGCAGCTGTTTGCTGATTCTGACCCACTCCCTCCTATGCACTGCAGCTGGGATCTGTCCAATTCCCACATAATCCTCCCATTTCCCTTCTACTGCTTCCCATACAACGCTGCTACGTAGTACCCAAGATGTTGCCACTCAGCAAAGTTCACCAGTTTTATTTCTCATAAATCCGTGTCAACCAGCAGAAGGTTAGGGGCATAACTGATAATGCTGCCACCTTACAGTGAAACCAGTGATATTTTCAAGATGTGCTCGGAGAGAAAAATCGACTGCCGGAGGAACTGTGACGTTTAATCAACGTTAAGGTTATTTTTATGCAATCACAAAAAACACTGCCTGATCTTGCCCGATTGTTGACGGACTTACCCAAAGGGTGCACCTCACAATGTTTGCAGGCGTCTACATGCATGTCAGAAAATTGTTAGCATTGCTACAGCGGACCAACCCCATCACCGCATACCCCCAGGTATACATCCTAGCACCAATGCCCCAGTTTTCCCAAAAAAACTCATACCAGTTTCTGACTTGCCTAGCAGCTGGCTAATGTGAACAACAAATGAAGGGTAGAGGTGCCTTCTATCCAAACCATGGATGGGGATAAACGTAGAAAGTGTTTGTGCACCAAACCGGGTAAGATTTAGCGGTCGCCCGGTCGCCAATGGCACCCAAAAATGGCTTCGGGCGACTTCAATTTTTTACTACGGTGGCCTGTATGGCGACTCGAAATATTTACGTAGCTGCAATATTTCAGATGCAGCAAAAATAAAAGAAATGTTAATAAACATCTCAAAAGTGTTGTCCTGGCTATATCGCATTTGTTAACCACAAATAAATCTTGTGTTTGTGACATGTTTGACATTGCAAGAAATGTTGCCAAACCGTAGCTGAAGCAAGGGAGCATTCATTGTATTTTAATCAACCACATCGACGCTCAACATGTAACTGAACGGTCATTTTGCACTGAAATAATAACCGGTCATGTTAATAGTCTTGGCACCGGGAGACGCTACTTTTATATATATCCACACAGTGCGCGTAACGCTTCTGGTGAATTAATCAGGAACCTGGTTAAATTTTCTCTAGACTGGCGCCCACTTGGTGCACGTAAAACCTTTTTAATAATATATGGAGGTAAAATCAGGTCCTGTAAACTGTTCAGTTCACATGACCTGATGTTCTGCTATGCTTGGAGGAGACAGGACAACTGACTACCTTCCATGACTTGCTAATTCTCACCCCTGCCGATCCGTAGAACGTCTCGGGTATGAGGCTGAATTAGAACCCGGGGCTTAAGGAAAGCATACTGGTGGTCCAAAGTGAAGGGGATGACACTTTTATGTCGACCTGTTTAACCGCCGCCAGCTGGCAACAGTAATACCACAGGATGGATGGGGTTGCTTCTTCATAAAGCATGTTCGCCAGTAGTATCACATGTCTCATGTTAGTTTCCACTGCCAAATACGCCCTCTCAAAAAAAGTGTCCCGCATAAAAAACTAATTCCCCCCACAAAATAACATTTTCCCACTTTGCTTTTTTGTCAGATTTGTATATCTGGCCAGCCTCTGTAATCAGGCCAGGCCACCCCTTTAATAGGGCCACTGTATTTTAAATCTTGAGGGGAATGTGCTTTATTTTGAATAACTATACCGTCTAGTGTGTTTATCATTCCTGCTGAATATTTGCCAACATATAGTTCCGTTCAACATATCTAGCATTTTTCATAATATACAAAGTATAGTTCCACAATGTTGGACGTACATTTTAGCCATGCATTGCACACTTTAGCCATATATTGCACACTTTAGCCATGAATTGCACACTTTAGCCATGCAAGTTGCATACTGGGAAAATGTGCCACAACTTCTACTGCCACACGTAATATAAACCCACTATTACATCACTGTTATTCCTTCCTATAGTCATTCTAGGCACAAGTTTGTTCCTGCGGTACACTGAAGAAACTGAGAAGAAGAAGAAACTGAGAAGAAATATTTATTGATCGTGGAACTGACCCCAAATGTTGCCATTTTCCACCAAGAAACTAGCACACTGTATTGGCAAGAACACAGTAACTGTCAGATTGAGTGTATCAACGCAGGTCACCAACGAGGGATTGAGCAACAAAATGGCCTTACCTTGAGTAGACGAACAACGTTCCCTCGATGTCTGTCTTCTCCTGGAAAACAAAACACTATATTTGTATACGTACATCATAAATGCACAAATAAACATAAGACATTAACAGCTGGACTTCAATATAAATTAAATTCACAACCTCTAGTTCTAGTTAAAGCGAAAGAAGTCATAGTTTGGGGGCAAAGCACCAATAAGACTTAATAAAAACTAACCGTTTGCAACTACAATCAAGAATATCACACTAGGGGTTTTCCCAGAATTTGATGGAGATTAGACCAGAATATAATGTGTGTGCGTGCTAACCATTACATTATCTCAGCTGTCTGATCAAACGCACACTAAATGGTTTCTAATGCAGCTCGGAACCCCAAAGTACTGTTGCCTGAATAGCAACTGTTCTTGTTAAACATGCGGCACTATCAAGGTGTGATGTGACTTGAGATGGTTCGTGAACATTCGCTGTACAACATCATCTTCGTGGATTCTGTCTACACCAAACCTTTGGTTGTAACCCCACAGAATATAAATCTGTATCTTATTTCACTACCAGCATAGCCAGCTATGCCATAGCGCAACAACTGGGTGAAGTTCAGTTCCATGTACATAACATAACCCCTTACGGTACATGAAATTAAGGATGTTCTGTAGTGCCAAATATGTAGTTTGGTGAAAACCAGAAGTAAATTGGTTGAGTAGGTCGCGAGTAATGCATATTTAATTAGGCAAATATTACAGTATTTGTGGACACTAAAATGCACATTTCTTGGTATTTATAAGACTTGTTGAGCTGTGAAATTTTGTGTGTGTATAAAATGATATGATGTCAATCTGGTGAAAGAATCCCAAATTGCATGTTTTTTAAATCACTAAAATTTAGTGGTTATACTTGTCCTTAAAAGGATTTGAATTTACTTTTTTTATAGTTTTATGTTACAAATACTGCACTAATTAAGATGAACCAACCAGTGAAGAAATCCTAATTAATTTGTAACCAGTTTCACGCATAGACTCAAATCAACCAATAGAAGCCATTTCAAATTCAAGGCAAATATGATTGCTTTGAAACATATTTGTAACCTCCTACACTACTTTCCGAAACATGAACTCTCCTATATACAGATACTAAACTCAAATAGCCATTTGAAATCCTAATTACTCTCTTTAAAACATACTCCAGTCTACTAAGCCATTTAAAAGAAAATGTACTATCAAAATGTAATCACAAATAACTCATTCCAGTCAATTAGTAATGTTCACATAAAGATGTAAACGGTTTGTCCTACCCCTCTAAAAAGGAGAGGGCTAATGTCTGTGAGGACTGACCTCAAATTCAGTGATAACAATATTAGTAAATCAACAACAACATCCCTGGTTATCGAGGATGCATATAACAGTTATGACATGACATGGGAATATCACAATACACACTTCAGTGCCAAGGTTATTCAAATGTATAATTAAATGTATAATTTGTAATTAATTACAATTACCATACAGTGTAATAATAATAATAGTAATATAGAACGTTGAGACTGTAATTGAGCTTTTATTTAAATTTTTTAACCCTGCACGGGCTGTAAAAATACACTAAATTATGCTAAGACCTTTTTTTTACAATGAACAGTAATGATGTAATTAATTTTCTTTCTATAAGACAATGTATTAATTGTAGTTGTACTCAATATATGAACCCTCATAATTGGCCCTTTAGGAAGTACCGTAATTGCAACTGATTTTATAGAGCCACTGTAGGTATAAATAACCTTCAGTTAATAAAAATAATAAGACAGGATTTGTATATGCCATAAATCTGACCGCTTTGGCCATTCAGAGGCGAATTACAATACTAAAATATGTATACATGAATTTTAGATAAAGGTATATATTATATACTGCATTTGAACGTGCTATCGCCATTACCTGCATTTTCACGGAAATTTGAGGTTAACTGCCCACCCGCTCCCATTACCGCCCACCCCCATTTCAGCCACACAGAATAATATCAAACTGTGAATGGTAACCATGCAGAAATGTCACAAAAACGGGCAGCAAATAAGTTATATTCTTATATTCTTTACGTCTGCTCCGTTGCATTGACATTGTTTCTGGCGAGGGTTGGCGCATCGGCCAGCATGCGTTGAATAGCTCTGAAACTCGACAATTTCGTCAAGTAGTCTTCTTTTTATATGCTGTAACTGTGTCCATCTAATTACTAATAGACTGTTTAATAACCAACTCCTCCAACTGTAAGTCTTCAAAAGAGACAAGATTCGTTCGACGGCAGCGGGGCTGATCAACCATCCATGAAGTGAAGGCGTTTTCAAAGCATCCACAAATTTTACAATGTTATGTAACTGTAATGTTGTAACTGAACCCACCCCTGTCAGTGCCTACTACTGCCACTGGGTAGATCATATCTGCTGATAAGTGAAAGCAGCCAAGACAAGGCAGGCCATACACCACGCCCCAGACTAGGAAGCCCTGACTGTCTGCATCATTAACAGTCACCAGGCATCCATACATCATCTTGACCAATACACGATCCCAAACAGCTGGGAAAGGCTTCGCAACTGGGACGTTCACAGAAAGTTCAGAGGTGATGTCAGTGCTCATCCAGATGATGCGATTATACAACATTTTACCAATGGATTAAGAAAGGTACACATTGTAAAATTGCAGGGTTATTCGCCAGTGACATTGTAACTGTTATGCCAAGGAAGGAAAGTGAAGTTGACTATTCTTATAACAACATGGTTAGAATGTATCTGTAATTAATTACACTAAAATGTAAACATAATCCTAAAACAGTGTCTGTAGTTGTTACCAAATTTCTGCAGTAATAGCTGTGATTGTGACTATTTCTGCAGTAGTAAATGTAATTATGACTGAATTTCCGTAGTCGTAACTATAACTGACTGACTGCCTGCCGTCGTAAACTAGATTTTTCAATCAAACCTAACTTTGATTACAGATCACATTTATTGTCCGCAGTCCCCGAACCAGCTAGTTTATTCTGACATCAACTCAACTTCTATGTGACATATTCAGAGATACATACCTTGACAAATCTAGACAAGTCTATATAAACTGTACTTCGTGATGCTATTTTTGTGTTTTATAAATACATGCAAGGTGTTGTAAGTATAAATAAACGTTGTTAATGTAAGTAAAAAGGAAGACTAAGTGCTGACTTGAAGAAAAACAGATTCCTTTCAATCACTATAAATGTAAATTGATGAACTCACAACATTTCAGCCACATTTCTGCATGATAAGTAAGTCTTTGAGAAAAACAGCCTGGAAAATCAGGCAAATTATACCATGGCTTGAACTTTTCTGGTTTTTTATTTGAACGTCATTTGTCATAAAATAAAAAGATAACCTCTCTTGTAACGGTGTAACGCTGTTTTCTATCTTCTGGGAGAAGTAATTTCTTTGAGAAAAAGTCCACGGTTCAATTAATTTTCCTATAGAAATTTAGTTAAGAGTCCGTAAAACAAGAGACAACCTGACCACCGTTCTGCTTCCCTCACACCTTGCAGTAGAATAACAGTTTGTCATATGTATATAATATATACATTTTCCAGCATTCTGTTTTTAGAAATATTCGTCCCGACAGCCATGCCTGTGTTCTGCCCTAGATGATCCTCTGGATATATGTTTCTTGGAATGGGTAGGCAAAGCCTCATGTGCTCGACAGGCATCCATGAATTAGTAACTGCCAGGAATAAGGTTAGTTGACCCAGCAGTATGCCAGAATCTGACAGTTTTGTTTTTGTCCCCCCCCCTCCCCCCCAAAGTTTCCTGGCTGGGTATGCCATTCATTCCTGCCAGTCAGTGCCAGAGTTAGAGATGTCTGCCAAAAAAGAATAATCAAACACAGGGCTCACAGAGCATGATAGAGGGATCTAATTTAAAAACCTCCAGACTTCTCCTCACCAAAATGTAATTTTCCCTGACCAAAATAACAGTAAATAAGTTGACCTCCCCATAGCTGTTCAATCCACCCTACAGCTGTCCAATTACCATACACCCATCCAATCCACCCTACACCCATCCAATCATCCATACGTGTCCAATCCTCCCTATACCCATCCAATCCTCCATACACCCATCCAAACCCTCATACATGCATCCAATTCACCCTACATGCTTCCCACTCATCCTACAGCCATCCAATCCACTACGCAGCCATCTAATTCACCCTATAGCCATCTAAAAACACCCTCTTTATCTCGTTTTTATTCAATCATCTCGTTTCAAGACTAATATTGCAAAAAATCAAACCCACCTAGTGACCACCACAACAACAGCAGGCTGCCTTGTTTGTGCACATGCGTTATTTAGTTTCACTGAAATCATCGGACAAACAATTAAATTATTTTTTACTGGGCCCAGTCTAAATCCAGCAAAAGTCCAAAAGTGGATATGCCTCTATACACAAAGCTATTCACACACATGTTAAGTGATCCAAAGTTCAAAGTCAGTTCTTTTGATGTTTTAACATAAGTACGCACTCTTTCATTAAACTGACTGCGTGTATTTCTTGAACTGTTCATACATTGCACATCTGAACATCAACAAACCAAACTTATGAAGCATTGTGGGCCACAAAGCATAAACATCTTAGATGCAATACGTTGGAACAGTTGCTAATCTCATTGGCAGACAGAATGCCTTAGAAGCAATACCACATAGTGCGTCAGTGCGTGACGGCTCAGGCACTTAAAACTAATTAATTTTCCACTGACTGCGAGAAAATAATTAACATATTCGCTGGCCGAATATTTACACGCATATGACACGTGCCAATTCTACCATTCTGTTTAGTAGTTCACTGGGCCAGCCCTGGATATCTTACCAATTGACAACTGACCATCTTGTGGATAATTTCAATCAATATTTGATTTATACCAAACACATACTAGTAATTTTTTCCCCGATTGTTGTACCCTACAATTCTTCATCACTCCCAAGTGGTAATTATTAATTTTATTATGCACATGATATAAACTTGTATATTCACAAAATAGTTTGTGTTCTAAAAAGATCATAAATCTCTATTGTGAAAACAGCACTCCAGACACAATAACAGTAGTTTTTACATATATCAGTTTTATTTACCTGTAGAGAATTTCGTCTATCTTATCAAGACGGCTTCCTCAGTATGAACGAGAATGACATCCTGGTAGAGTACCTCAGACATTTTGTATTACCGTATAAAAACATTTGAAGTCAGATTAGGGGAAATCATCTAAAATATTGGTCATGCCAATGATATTACCCACGAGACCGGATAGCATATACAAGCACAGCAGTCGAAAGAGGATGTTGCATAGATTTGTGTCGGAAACATACCCCCCTGAATAAATGCATACGTACTCAACCGCATGATAGACGGATGCCAGGAAATCCCACGAAGAAAACACTACCACAGCAGGCAATGTTGGCCACCCCCCTCCCCTCTGAGATGGAACATTTGCAACACAGACCATTCAATTACAGTGGGCCAGGATTACAGCGGCCACAACGTAATGCAATGTTTGCCTGGCATCTGTCCAGAAACCACACGGATATGTTGTGGGCACAGACAAGGGAACATGGGAATTTGTCCGGGAAAAATGTAAGTATCACGGTAGTGTTCATAAAAGTTTCAATATTGGCACAATTCAAACTTGATGCCACGGCCTTCTGTAATATGAAAGAAAGTTATTTTTGCGGTCTCCTCCAACGCTGCTATTGATGAGGGCTGGATGAGAAATTTCTAAACAAAGTTTCATTTATAAAGATATGGTGTGCGATATAGAGAATGTGTCTAACACTTCTTTTTAGCCGGTGATGAGCCGATGTCATTGCTCTGTTTTATGTAGAGAGTAATTGCACATACTGTTTAACTTCAATTGTACACCACGTAGTACGAATAAGTATGTTATTATAACAAGTCACACAGAGAAGGCATCAACATATTTTAAGTTATAATTTTTGTCATGGAGACAAAATCATACGAAAAGTTCATTTATAATGCTTTGTTGTTTAGTTCAATTTGTATAATTGTATTGTGTAGGTTGTAATTTGTGCTGTGCTTGAATGTGCTGGCGGCCGGTGGCTACATTCGTTTATACATGTGTAATGTCATCTACCATACTTTGCCCGTGTCTTTTGGAAGAGACACTAAAAGCCGTTGGTCCCATCCACCTGGTGTCTATGCCAGGGGAAGTAAAAGACCCCACACAGGGGGTAAATGTGTAACCTGTGGTGGACTACATGTCACTTGCATATCAGTTTGAAAACTGGGGTAATGCATAAACCAATCTCAGGGGAAGGAAGATAAACGAGTATGTACAAAAGTCAATTTCTAGTTTCAATGATTTCATGGCAGTTTTTAAGATTTCCTGCCACTCCCCACTCCGACCTACCCTACCCCCAACGAGGCAGTCTATGCAACCCTGAACTTACTATGAACTCCTCCTTTGTTCATTAAGATTCTTCCACCAGGTAACTAAATACAGCGAACCTGTATCAGTGTCCTTGATCTAGCTAGCCCTTTCCCAAACAACCCACTGCAATAGGCATACCTGTCCAAACATTAGGAGGTGGTCTAGTCCAAGATCGTTTGTATTATAGTTATAGGACATCCCAATGATAAGATTTGATGTAGTTTTACGATTATGTACCCCAGATGCCAACGGTACTAAGTACCGTCCGTACTGATGCCAGGCTGGAACCAGGTGCTTTCTGTACTGACCCAGAAACAGGACAGAGGTCAGCGGCACTCTCAACATGAAGGAGGTGGAAATGTCAACAAACAGGTTGCCGCCACATGATATAGCTTTGACATTACATGCTAGAAAGACCATGGCCTAACTGACATGTTTTAGTAAATTAAGAAACAATATACTATGTGCCCATAACAGTGTGTATAATTATCAAGAAAGGTGGAATGTAACAGGAAGTAAAATTTTCCAGTATTTTACCATTAGATTATTCTGCATAGCTAAACTAATGTGTAAAAAGTGCAGAATTACTTGTTCATAAAACGTGTGTAGCATTTAGTACTCATAAGTGCTCATAAAAACATTACTTGTAAAATGTAAGTACTTCATAAGGGGTCATTAATAACTGTCAACATTCATCGCTGACATACCCCACCCCCTCCCTGAATTAGCACTTTAAATGTTGATAATTTTCCAGACTGAAAACGATGTAACAATGTTATTACACAGAACAAAGTTGTGAATTTCCAAGATGTTGGATTGTATTATAGTAGCACCACACAGTGAACACAATTTAAAACAACAGTACTACTAGTTCCGTAACCATTCACTGCCGCATGATGTAACAGCGGTCATATTTTGCATGCGACCAACATTTTAAAATACAGTATGTGGCGATTGACCCTCTCCACTCCTCAAGTAAATGTCAACAATTATGAACAGCCCCTAAGTACCATAAATATATAAGTACAATACACAGCAGAATTAATATTTTAATTGAAAATGTTTTGTGTGACATAGCAGTTTATTAGAGTCATAATAGAGATAAGAAAAAAGTGATGTGAAATATTCAATACATATGGGGATGATAGTGTAATTCACCTCCTCATATCATACATACAGGGATGATAGTGTAATTCACCTCCTCATATCATACATACGGGGATGATAGTATCATTTTCCTCATATCATACATACGGGGATGATATTAGATGCAGCGGTAACAATGCAGTTTTACTTGCAAGTCACTGTACTTATAATTACCCATGAAAACATTAATGAAGAAAGGGTTAATGAAGAAAGGATTAATGAAATAGGAAATCAGTTTTTTCATGGCACATTTTTATTGTCATTGAAAGGAATACAATTTCAGGTTACTTTCTTCTAACAACATTATCTGAGCTGTCTCTGGAGTGCAATTCATAAAATATTAATACGTAAAGGTAGGCATAGCCAGCTTATTCCAACATTTTGACATGTATAAATGTACCCCATTCAAAACACAACAAGAAATGTTACAATGAGTCTGGAAAGGTCACTGCAAAACACTGCAATTTAGTAGCAATTACAGTTTACCTGCAGATTGGTGCCATTGTACATCCTCAGATGTAGCTAGGAGGCAACATAATGTGGTGCCACCTGACAGTATCTGGACAATTGACGAAAATTTGACATATCATTAATGCTAGTATTAGCATGTTCTGACACATGCATGTGTTGGCCAAAAACATTAAAGTGTCAAGCTATCTACACTTCTATGCTTACAGTCTCACACAAGTAAGTTGGATCTAAACATTCCAACAAACTGTACCGTACATTCCTAATTCTGTCTGACCCATGGCACTTGGATGGTTTATTTGTACAGTCTATAACTATGTGGGTACTTTACTTCGTACCTGTGCCAGTCATAGACACCAGATCAGATGATGGCCACACTATTCTGTGACACCTAACTACTGCATTATCCAAAGTTTTAGCTTTTCTCTTAACTTACACTTAACTCCCTATAGTTCATGCTAATCAATCATCCATGGAATGGTTTACCACTTGCGCTAAAATAACTTGTTTCCTCTGACGGCTAATTTTTTAATTCTTTTCATCGAGTCATGAATTTAGTGACATCCCGTGCTTCCAGATGCTCGACACACGTAGCTTCAAGGGATGCCTTGGCTTTACGTCGAGTAAAACTGGTGACAGATATATTTGGCACTAAAACTTAAAAGACAAATATACTAGTCCTTTTTTGCACTATACTATTATTTGTTTTGAACAATTTGCCACCCTATACTGTTTATCGGCACTATGCTATTATTAAATTTGACTGATTTGCCACCCTATACTGTTATTCAGCCTATGCCTATGGTATACCATTATCGAAGCCTACTATAATGTAACTATTATTTGGCACGTCTCAAGACAAGAGTAGTCATTGTCAAGGTTAATTTTTGAAAGGATATTAAAGACGATCAAACTTCCAGTTCTATGGGTTAAGTACACAAATCTGAAACATACTTTTACTTCACACATTCGGCTAGACTGGAAGCCCAAAGCCAGTGTATCTGACTTTCGCCTTGCCTACACGAAATTACAGTAAGTCTAAGTATTCCAGTCCGGCCGGTGTAGGACACTGACAAAGGATTGCTTTGCTTAGCTGATCCACAAATCCAACTTACCCATTCATTAGCTTTTGAGCTAAAGGAGTATAATGCTACTTGGCTGGCTGTGTCAACGATCGCCGTGATAAAGGGGTCTCGTTGTTTTAAAGTAGAAAGATTCATTCTCCTACTCTGATTCAGATTTTCGGCTGTAGCCGCCATGTTGCTTTTAGGCTGTATGAATCGAGCAGCTCACGCGCATTGAGTCGCCCTCTGTCGGATAACATTATAATTATGTGAAATAATAAACTATTCGGTAGAGGGCAGTACTTGCGTATAAGCTTATACTAGCCGATTGGCTACTACAGTGTCTGCGCCTTGTTAGTTGGTAGTGAGGTAAGACAGTGTTCAATTCAATTCAATTCAATTCAATTCAATTCAATTCAGTTCAATTCAATATCTTTATTCCGGACTCAGCAGAGCACATCATACATGCGATCTGAGTTCCATATGTTATTGCACAACATAAAAGCAGACATTAAACACTACATAGTAATTAATAAGCTGCAGTAAACAGTTATATGCATTTGTTTCTGCATGTCACATATAATTATATATAACATCTTGTACCAATGTTTGCGAGTTCTTGATGAAGATCGTTGAGCCATTTTTAATTCTTTTTGATATGTAGGGCATCGTCAAATTCATAATTAAACAATGTTTTTATTCACATAAACTATGATTATCAATAGATCATTTTATACCAAGATAATATATCTAGTATGCATAGAAGATATCAAGGACCATTTCTATGATGAGCTTGACAGCCTGATTGGCTAGATTCCCAAAGTTGAGCCGCTCATCCTTCTTGGCGACCTTAATGCCAGAGTAGGCTCAGACCATCAATCATGGCCGTCCTGCATTGGACACCACGGCACTGGGAGGATGAACGACAACGGACAAAGATTATTAGAGATATGCTCATTTCATGGTCTTTGCATCACCAACACCTTCTTCCAGTCAAAGCATCAGCAAAAAGTGTCGTGGAAGCATCCAAGGTCTCATAAATGGCATCAACTAGACCTCGTCATCGCCAGGCGCTCTGCTCTGAACAATGTCCTAGCAACACGTAGCTACCACAGTGCAGATTGTGATACAGACCATGCCATGGTGTGCAGTAAAGTGAGACTCTCTCCGCGTAAGCTGCACCGCTCCAAGCCCACAGGTCGCACTCGCATCAATGTTGATAGAACTGCAAACCCCAAACAAACGGAGCAGTTTGTAGCCTCCCTTGAGCAGTCCCTTCAGGACTTTCCGGATCAGGACGCCACAGCAAGGTGGAACACCCTTAGTAATACCACCTACAATGCAGCGATAACTACATTTGGCAAGAGAGAAAGACCAAACCAAGACTGGTACAATGCTAACCTACATGTTATGGTACCCATCATTGAAACCAAACGAGAAGCCCTGCTTGCATACAAACACAATCCATGCGAGAAGACACTGTCGGCTCTCAGATCTGCACGGAGCATCGCACAACGGACAGCAAGATGCTGTGCAAATGACTACTGGCTGAAACTGTGCGAGAGTATCCAAAACTCAGCCGACTGCGGAAACATACGCGGCATGTACGATGGCATCAAGAAAGCCGTTGGCCCCACTGTAAGGAAGATGGCTCCACTGAAATCCACATCAGGAGAGATGCTCACAGACCGGGATAAACAGATGGAGCGATGGGTTGAACATTATTCAGAACTGTACTCCCGAGAAACAGTCGTTACTAATGCTGCTCTCAACGCCATCAGGGACTTGCCTATGATGGAGGAGCTGGACAACGAGCCCACAATCGAGGACCTGAGCAAAGCTATTGACTCCCTCTCTTGCGGCAAGGCACCAGGATGTGACAGCATACCGCCAGAAGTGATCAAGTGTGCAAAGCCCACCTTACTACAGCACCTACATCAACTGCTCTGTCTCTGCTGGAATGAAGGAACAGTCCCTCAAGAAATGCGGGATGCTACAATAGTCACATTGTATAAAAACAAAGGAGACCGCAGTGACTGCAACAACTATAGGGGCATATCATTATTGAGCATTGTGGGGAAGGCCTTCGCTCGGTTCCTACTAATCAGACTTCAGAAACTTGCCTCACGTGTCTACCCAGAATCCCAGTGCGGGTTCAGAGCAGGAAGATCCACCATAGATATGATCTTCTCAGTACGCCTACTCCAGGAAAAGTGCAGAGAACAGGGAATGCCCCTCTACGTGGCGTTCATTGACTTAACCAAGGCCTTCGATCTTGTCAGCAGGAAGGGACTCTTCCGCCTACTTGAGAAGATCGGCTGCCCTCCCAAGCTACGCAGCATGGTGGTCTCCTTCCATGAGAACATGAAGGGTACAGTTGTGTACGATGGTTCGACATCGGAGTCCTTCCCTGTCTGCAGCGGTGTCAAGCAAGGCTGTGTCCTTGCTCCAACATTGTTTGGGATCTTCTTCTCCCTCCTTCTGACTTCACCTACCTCGGGTCAAACATCTCTAACAACCTTTCGCTGGACAAGGAGATAAACAGGCGCATCGGAAAAGCCGCATGCACTATGACCAAGCTGACCAAAAGAGTATGAGAAAATAAGATGCTCACTGAGAACACCAAGATGAGAATCTACCAGGCCTGTGTGTTGAGCACTCTCCTCTATGGCAGCGATTCGTGGACAACATACATGTGCCAGGAGCGCCGCCTCAACACCTTCCACATGCGGTGCCTCAAGCGTATCCTCGGCATCACATGGCAGGATCGTATCCCTACAGCGACATACTGGACCGTGCCAGGATCCGCAGCATGCATTCACTGCTGAGCCAGAGACGCCTGCGCTGGTTGGGCCATGTGCGTCGCATGGAGGATGGTCGCTTGACAATGACAATGACAATGACAATGACAATGACAATGACTTTTATTTCCCTACGACCCCTTGCGGAGTATGAGAGAAGTTTCTCTCTACAGTACATTTTAGTAGAACATCTAATTACAGTACATAGGACATATATTGTATAAAACATATTTACAGTATGTAAATCATCTAGTTACAGTGCATAATACATCTAGTGTCATTATTCGATAAAGTATTTTCTATATAATCAGTACATGCAATTTAGGTAATGTAAAATAAAATAAACTATGTATATATTGCACAGTTTGAACTAAAGTAAGTAATAATATGAACAGTAAAATTAACTATGAGCTACAATTTTGCTTCTACGCAATTCACTGTTTTAATAAGGCATTTTGTTAATTAGACAAACTTTGTCATTATTATTTTAATAAATCTGGACAGATCTGTCAGCTGTTTCACATTGTGTACATTGAACAGCTGGTTCATTTTCAGAGTATTAGGTCTGATTCTGAAGTATTTTTTTATGTATTTCGATCTTTCTTCCATTAGAGATGGACATACAAGTACATAATGATATTCGTCACCTTGGTCCCCAGTGTTGCATAAGTGACATAGCCTCTGGGCATTTCCAGGGAGATAACGACCAACAGAAATACGTAATTTGTGATTTCCACAGCGAAATTTACATAAATTAAATCTGTCAGTTGGGCTCAAATATGTTAAATACTTCTCGAAACCTACTTCATTTTTGAATATTCTGTAATTTGAACATAGCCTATTTGCATGAATTTCACTGTGCCATGTTTGTATGTTAATATCTTTCATCTTGAGTTCCAAGTTATGCTTCAACCATTTTATATTTACTATACTATGGTCATGCCACATGTTAGTTAGTCCACATCCATCAATGATACTCTTAATTTTTATAATCCATTTTGATTTAAAATCACCTGTGTCATGGAGACTTTTCATAAGCCTGAACATAACATTAGATAGCTTGCTTTGTTTGCCGTCAATTATATGTATCCAAAAGTTTATCATTCTCTTTTCTATAACTGCTGTCACATTTTGTCTGCCAACTTCTCCATATACCATACAATTTGCTGTGCTCCTATTCAGTTTTAATAGACTTTTCAAGAAACACATCCTCTATGGACAACTCACCAGTGGTGCGAGGCCAGTGGGACTCCAACCCTCAGATTCAAGGATGCCTGCAATCGTGACATGAAGGCCTGTGACATCAGCCCCAAAGGCTGGGAAGCAGTGGCCGAAGACCGCACTGCTTGGCGTCAGGCAACACGCAGAGGCATTGAAAGGGCAGATGAAAGGAGACACCAGCATGCGGCGGAGAAGAGGATGCGGCGAAAACAAAACGCAGCACTACCACCAATGTCATCCTGTTTCGTCTGCTTTGGCTGCGGCAAGGACTGCCACTCAAGAATCGGCCTGCACAGCCACAGTGGACGCTGCCAAAATTTGAAAATTTGACAAATTGACAACAGGGCGCATCAGCATCGTCTCTTCGAGACTACGCTCTGCCTATTACGCTCTGCCTATGCATAGATAATTATATGTAGGCCTAGCTGTTTCAAATGGTGTCGGTAAGCTTGCTTAGCTAACACTTGGTGTGGGGTAAGTTGAGCCACTATGTAACAAGTCGGCACATTTAATTAATATGGAGTTATAGGCCGATCACAACTAGTGTAAATAACTGCTAATATGTGGCCTTGTGGCTCGGAAAAATTAATCTCTTCATGTATTTTGGGGTAAAGAACACTGGTCTTCGTTCTTTAACCGCTGCACAACTAACCCTCTCTCGGGCTCAACTAGTCCAGAGTTGCCAAGTTGCGTCGAGAAACATGCGTGAAATTAGGGGCGGGTCCAAACTTTGAAAAGGGGCGTCCAGCTTCCCAACATGACACCAGGTGGCAACACTTGTAGTCATTAAATTTCCCCCCGGGGACAGCAATTTACACATTGGAAAGCATTCATAAATTGACAACTATTTCATTATGTATGCTGATGCTGTTTTGTACCGGACGAAACATTTCCAACTGTTCTGAAACAGTTATGGTAAAAGCATGTTGCTGTATCGTAAGTCCCAATGTGGAATGCGCATCGGTCGTCTGGGTTCCCATACAAAATTACACATATTAAAACATGACTAGAAGAATTAAAAACGCAACAAGAGTGATTGAAAACAACAATGAACGCACACTATGAATCGTAATAAATCTTATATCAGCCCCCAACTGGTCATTACTTAGAACGAACGCTGAAACGAAAAATTACATGGTAGACGTCTGTCATTTTAACCCACCCTCACACGTCTGGCTTAAATGTTCAAAAGAAGCAGACGTTCAGCACGCTCAATGTTTGTTACAACAGCGGACTCCGTTTAACAGAATCACAGACACCAGAATCAGCCTCTTTGTAGAATCAGATGTTTTGGCTGGGACGAAATCATTCTCTATTCCTTCTGTATTAAAGTAGGCCGCTTAAGAGAATCATATTGTTCTGGCCCGAAGAGATTCGCCAAGTGGAGTCTACGTACTGCACTTGTATGCGCCTGGTTGTCTGCCCACGTAGCTTTTTGGGCTTTCTTTAGCAATATTTTATTGACACGAATGTCAATGGGTGATCTGTTGACAGTTTGACAGTCCGTATGTCAACGTGGCGCAGGATCAGCGCCCGTTACACGCGCCAACAATAGTCATACCATGATCTCTTTGACATGGTGACATGGTTAAACATCAGCGCGTACACGGAAAAAAAACATCTACCAACACGTGCATGAAAATATTCCTATTTGTAAGTGAGTGAGTCCTAAGAGAATTGATAATTTACAAACCACCAGACATTAAATAGAATTACCAAGTTTCGAGAAAAACATACTTTTGGCTCACATGTCCTGACCGCTGTGACAAATGGCACTCATTGTATATAAATCGTGTTCTAATAACATGTTCAACCACTGGATGGTACCATGTAACTGTCGCTGCTGTAGTTTCCTGTGAAAGATGGGTGGCTCAACTAACCCAGTTGCTCAACTAACACTGCCTTCCCCTACCCGACCCCTGGACCTTGGGCTCAAGTCTCAAGTCTCAAGTGGTTTTACTCCAGACAGCCCAAACTTGGGCTAACGCAGGAGTTTGTGGTGGACTGTGCGCATGCGCTGTGGGTGGTACGTTCGATTAAAAGACTAGTATCATTAATGTTGCTGAAATGGTTTTTATCTGATAGTTTTATTTATTTTATATATAGGATGTTTAACGAAAATTTTTAATAGGTTGGTTGTGTGTAGGGATACCGTCGCTGCCTTGCCACATGCACACATAGACAGTCTAAAATATACTTCGTGTTCTGGAGTATTGCAAATGTAAAATTTTTGCTTTCCTCTTTTTCCTGGAGTCCGGGTGAGGCATCGATCCCGGTCGTCGATTTTTAGTTTCCTTCTCCTTCCACTACCCGCCTGCACTGCCCCCTCCCTTCCTCCCCCACCCTCCTCGTTCTCCACTACCCGCCTGCACTCCCCCTCCCTCCCTCCCCCACCCTCCTCGTTCTCCAATACCCGCCTGCACTCCCCCTCCCTCCCCCACCCTCCTCGTTCTCCACTACCCGCCTGCACTCCCACCTCCCTCCCTCCCCCACCCTCCTCGTTCCCCACTACCCGCCTGCACTCCTCCCTCCCTCCCTCCCCCACCCTCCTCGTTCTCCACTACCCGCCTGCACTCCCCCCTAACTCCCTCCCCCACCCTCCTCGTTCTCCACTACCCGCCTGCACTCTTCCCTCCCTCCCTCCCTCCCCCACCCTCCTCGTTCTCCACTACCCGCCTGCACTCCCCCTAACTCCCTCCCCACCCTCCTCGTTCTCCACTACCCGCCTGCACTCCCCCTCCCTCCCTCCCCCCACCCTCCTCTTTCTCCACTACCCGCCTGCACTCCTCCCTCCCTCCCTCCCCCACCCTCCTCGTTCTCCACTACCCGCCTGCACTCCCCCCTAACTCCCTCCCCCACCCTCCTCGTTCTCCACTACCCGCCTGCACTCCCCCCTCCCTCCCTCCCCCACCCTCCTCGTTCTCCACTACCCGCCTGCACTCCTCCCTCCCTCCCTCCCCCACCCTCCTCGTTCTCCACTACCCGTCTGCACTCCCACCTCCCTCCCTCCCCCACCCTCCTCGTTCTCCACTACCCGCCTGCACTCCCCCTCCCTCCCTCCCCCACCCTCCTCGTTCTCCACTACCCGCCTGCACTCCCCCTCCCTCCCTCCCCCACCCTCCTCGTTCTACACTACCCAACAAGCGAATTGAGGAGGGGCTACCCCTGGTAGATTGACCTGTCGAAACGATGCACGCCGAATCATAACGTACTTTGTCCCACTACATGTCTTGTTCGACGTGTTTCTGGGAACTAGACGCGCACGCGCACAAACTTCAAAGAGCCTTCCCACGAAATACTCATAATTACTAGCCTCGATTATCCAGGCTCCGCTCTGTGGCGCCACCGTTTGTCGCACACGTCGTATTTTTATTGTGACGGAAATTATGCATGCGCCCAAATTCTGAGCGCATAATAAACTACTAACTTCGAGTTAACAACAGTTAGCTTTTATCAGTTGATACGATGCAATTCGAATTAACTTTAAACTTTGGTTATATTGATACAACTCTCCGACTGAAAAGTTAAATCAGGCAAAAACAATTTTAGTGTAGCATCTCGATAATCACGATGCTCGTAATTAGCTAATTATGTAGGCCTATGCGCCCAGAATCTGGTCGCATACATAATATCCGTCACAATGAAAACCTCACTCTGCGTCCAGTCGAAGATGTGTGCGACGAACGGTGGCGCCACAGCGCGGGGCCTGGGTAATCGAGGCTACGTTTCAGCTGGGTTATTTGCAGGGTTACTGATGTAGTCAGAAGATTCAGGCGGCGAGGACGGGTGGCAACACTAGTAGTAAATTTTTCGATCGAGTTTGTTGGCCAAACGTGCATAGAAAATGTGTATGAAATGAATAAACATAATAAATGTACAGACTTGTGTATTAGAAAACGCTTTTTGGTTTACTGATAAAAAACCTACGCGCACAAACAAGCGCTTTTCGTTTTTTTATGTTTGGCCTGTATTACAAGCGTATAGATTAGAGTTTGAAATTTTCCCTAATTTAGTCATTATAGCATCCTATTTCAATCAGATATGATACAATTCTTGGAAACCATAACTATACATTAGAAACAATATACATTAGGCCCTACCATATATTATATGATGACAACAGAATAATTATGGCAGTCATATATCAGATATTAACTTAATTAATTAATTAACAACCCTGAAAACAGCGAAAATGTAAATGTTTTGTTGGCAATATAATTAGGAGTTGATCTTCTAATATCTGAGATGACCCCCCAAATAAATCATCACGGCTTCCAAATTCAATCATGTGTGATAGGCACCTTTCGTTAATTATGCATTAGAAATCTGATACATTACCATGTTATGACATCGGGACTAACTCGACAGTCTTATGGGAAGGCAGTTTTAGTTGAGCCACTGGGTTAGTTGACACACAATATGTTTCCCTTGAAACTACAGCAGTGACAGTTGCATAGTAGGCGTACCACCCTGTGATTGAATATGTTTTTAGAACACGATTGACGTACAATAAGTGCCGTTATTTGTCACAACAGTCAGACGATGTGAGCTAAAAATATGTTTTTTTTCGGAACTTTGAGTGATTGAGTTAAGACAAACGCTGGAACTCGAGCTTTCTCGGTCACCAACTCTGTGGAATTCACTCCTCGACAGCGTAAAATCAGCAGGAAATATATTTTCATTTCGTCGCCATCTAAAAACCTATCTTTTTAATAGTGCCTATCCTCCTTAGCTTCTTGGCACCTCCATCCATCGGTTGACGACTTTTGCATTGTACATGATCACGAGAATGCCTAAACCGTTGGTTTTGTTGCGCCACTGATCTAGGATTTTCCGAGGATATTGGCGCCAAAGAAGTAATTTTATTATTGTTATTATTATTGTGATTAATATCTGCTGGTGCGTGAACTATCAGCGCATGTGACCAGACTTTATTGGGGAGTTCGAACGAACTTAGCACGAGGCCGGGTCTATGACATGTTACGATCTATTCGACCATATGTTTCACAGTTTGTGTCCTTTTTTTTGACGGGGCAATTAAACACAACGTTTGCCTAGATTAAACGAGGCGCGAAAAGTACGTACTCTTAAAGTAAATTAAGTTAAATGTTATTTCCACATCATCACAATAGGCTCCTACTGCGTAGGAGTATGTCGTGGCATTGTGGGTAATATTAGAATTCCGGTCAATCGTATGAGACTCCCCTGGCGCCGTTAGAAATCTGTGCAACTTCTTTTAACCACATTACTCATTTGACCAAACTGGCCCAGATTCGTTTAACTGTGTTTGAGTGGTTTGTGCTCATTGATTGTGTGGCTTAATACTTCCCAGAGACCATGAGACAGTTGCTGGAACAACCATGACTGCCAGGTGCAAAGAACCACGATTGCAGGGACTTCCGCGTCACACTCACAATACGAATTGCGGTTCGAAACCTCTCCTTCATATTCTGGAGCATGGACAACTTTGTCCGAGATTAACCAGTAATGTAAACGAGTAGGCCTACATGGCACCCAGTGCATGGCCAGTAGACCCGATAACATTCTTCAGACAAATTCCATGTTTTATGGCTATGTTTTCCGTGTCCAACGCACGCTAACACACCAACGCATTTACGGTATCAAACCACAATCCACACTTGTTTGGTAATTAAGGGTATAATTATATTTTGACCCATCAAAACGGGTTTTTACGATAAATGGTGAAAACGGAGAGGTACCCTTAATATCTAAATCAAGTATGTTAGTGAATTAATTTACACGTTGAAGGGTGTGTTATTTAAATCCACTAAACTTCATAATTGTATCTTTTTGACAGAAGTTTAACACCAGTTTTAGGGGGAGTCAAAATATTCAATGATGGTATACTGGTAATGTGTTCAGTGCCCCCCCCCCCACCCCCCACTCACGGGACATGAATGCCAGAGAGTGAAGCGTCCTATAGGTGAACAAGATGAACGCCATATAAGCATTATGCATGTTTAGAAATGTCTCATTGCCAACTATACATAATTGATCCATTAAAAGTTCATCTTCGATTCATTTGGTCCAGCACGAATCAGGTTCATTGATATCCAAATGTGTAGAACGTGAATATTCTAAGAAATTTGCGCAGCCGTTTTAATAAAAACGGTGTGTTTTTGTTCAAATCATCGAAACAATTGACTTTGATGGTTAAATCAGGTAACTTGCGAAAGTGTGATTAGCCTTATACGATATAGTATATAGTGCTGGACTTCGTTTCGTCTTTTTCGCCGAATTTAATAGTTTAATAGTTTGTCCGGTGTTTTTACCAAATATAAATAACAAATTTGTACACACGAGCTGGGACGGTGCAGATTGTAGGGGATGTCACGCAGGTTTGATTTTTCGCAAAATTATTCGAGAACGAGACGTGCAAATATTTTATCGCTCCGGCAGTTTTAATTTTACAGAGTCAGAGGTAGACATACACGAGTTATTCACCGGGTTCTACACGAGTTCAGTTATTTTAGACGCCGACACACCTGCTTCCTGGGCCCACCTGTTGAGAGTTTGATTGACGCATTCGCCAGTGATGCCACCCACGGCAGCGATTCCGCCCACGAACTTCGTAGCTATGCCAACGGACGTTAGGACATTTGTACATGGCATATTTATGTATGAGAACTGCCCGCACGTTACTGACGACCCACGTTTGATTTTCGTGGATGATAAATGCTGTTTACACAACATTTGTATCGTGTGTTAGATCGATGTGTTCATTAAAACTGAAGTGGACCACGTACAAGCGTGCTTTGAGTGAAAATTGCCATCCATAAAATACATCATGCTTGGCGTTTTGTTGACCCCACCCCTTATAATGCTTCAAAACCCTGACGTGTACACCCCCCTAAAACTATGTTCGTTTTGAGAAAGACCACCACCTATTATGCATACATCTATACTTTTTTCGTTTTTATTCGTTGCATATCTGCATCGATGTGTAGTTCACAAGTCGAACACTGGTCTGTGTCAATGACACCACATGTCTGTCTGTGTGTGCGTGAGTGAGTGCGTGCGTGCGTGCGTGCGTGCGTGCGTGCGTGCGTGCGTGCACGCGTAATAGGTGTAATGGTAGATGTAGTGAAGCCCTTAAACTTGGGAGTTACTCTCTGTATCGATACACTCATGACACTAAGAGAAACACACTTCTGGTGGGAACTGGCATATGAATTAATGCTTAGATGCTTAAAACAACGTAGGGGACGACGGTCAAAACAAGTTAATGGGGCAAAATGGGAGACGGCTGTGTAATATATTGATACCTAATGATGCAATACGGCAAAAATCCACGTACATGCACAATATAATATACACATGATATTGATCCTACAAATTCGCCTGCAGACGTATTTGGTGGCGTTCTACACAGATCGTAAGTTTAATCTCTTCAAATTTAATTTCTGATCTAAATTTAGGTATATGGAATCAGGTTGTTTGAGATGTAAGCACTAACTAGGTAAACAAGACAAAGTGATTGTTAAACGCAGTGCAATGATAACGATACCGTTATATCTTTATTTCTTTCTCGTTTCAGTTTTAGGGAAAATATAGAAAATCATGCCTTATTTCATATATATGCTTGGCAAAACGGGTCAGCTGTGCGCGGGCAAAATGGGATAGCACTATTCCATTTAGCTCGCCAAGAAATGCTTCTTTGTCGTGAATATGGTTATTTTCGAAAGTGTAACACGTAATGCGCGCATGAAACATTAGACCCTTCATGAGCCATTTGTTGATAACGTGTAATTTGGTCCCTCGAATATCCCCGTGTTGCATTTCAAGAGCTATACATCTAATCGATCACGCCCGGCGGCGTGATTTCGCCGGTCCGTTGCCATCGACTTCTGGCACCAACAACAGTATGACTGCGCCGTTACCGGCGTAATATTGTAAATGGACCTCCGTGCAAACGGACCCCGGGTCCATTTACCACAGTGGTAAATGTATTCAATCATGGTAAATAGACCCCGGGCGTGGAAAACGTACCCTCATCTGTTCAGTTTTATTACTGGTATATATCAAGCAATGATACATGGGGCATAATTTTATTTGAATTTCTATTTTAGCACTGTTTGGATATGGGGAGTGTGTCTGTTCTCAGTTACCGTGGAAAATCCCGGGCGTGGAAATGTAATTGTGAAAAAATAGGTGGGACCGAAAATGTACCCCCTCCTTCCACGTATCTCCCAAGCCTTTTAAATAAATAAGTTTTATTTAATTAATATTATTTTTACTAGTATTAATATATACAGTAATGTACTGAATGGTAATAAACGGTCCACTTTCCACCGTGAAAAACGTGGTGAATGGACCACGGTCCATTTTTCACGGTGGGGGTCCATATTTCACAGTGGAAAATGGACCGGGGGGGGGTCCATTTACAATCTCACACCGGTCATCGCAAGTTATGTGATGGCCGTTGACATAACGCCGCTCCCCAAACAGGCAGAGAAAAGACAAATATTGCCTGAGAGGACGACGACAGAACAACACCAGGGCGTGCAAAGGTTCTTAATAAAATCAATACAGCAAAACAAATTTAATTATCCGGCAAATTTGATTATCGAGGCGATAAAAAAAATTATGTTGCAAATATGACTAAATGACCCGGTTTGCCCGCGTTTCCCTTACGCAGCTTTTCTCTGTGCCGGGCCGCAATAACACTTCCTTGTTAAGTTTGAACATAACGTGAGCAAGTGCTTTTTTGACCAGTAGTCAGATTTTCACTTCGTGACAAATTCTTTGTGAACTATGGGGCTATTTACGCATAAAGATGTAGTGTGTGAATAGTTTAAGTAATATCCGCAGTCGATTTAATTAAAAAGTGCGTATTTTATTCAAATCATCGAAATAATTGACTTTGGTCGTTATATCTAGTAATCATTTAATTCTGCAGAATTAAGTAATTTAATAGTTTGAGTTCACCAAAACTACATACAAACGTTGCACAAACCAGCCGGCATGTCGTAGTGAATACTAGGTAGGTCTAAATTTTCACAAAATGAATTTGACATGAGACGAGCAAAAATTCGAATTGATGAAGCACCTTTTATCGATATATACATCCGTGCGAAATGTCAAATACATGCGTCGGTTTTGCTGAAAAGAGGTAGAAAAAGATTCAAACAAAAGTTGGACAGAATTCGCACTACTGACTGATTGCCTGTAGAAACTAAATAGGTCAATCACAAACAACTACGTAACTGAACAAGTTTTATTTAAAAGTAAATTTTTTTTTAGGATGGGGTCACAATTATATATGGTGATCACAATTCAGTGGGCATATAGCTATAGAAAAGTGGCCCCGGGGTCACTTATCTATACCACACCGGGTCTTGCACCGAAATCGCAGATACCAACCAATACGTACTGCGGGTCTCGGATCTACACCCTTCTAAACTCGGAACCGTCATTAGTTAGCAATAATAAACTCACACATACTTAATATTGTAAACTCAACTGTATTCAGTGCCCGTCGTCCACTTACATGTGTGGATTGTAGTGCGACGAGGCCGATTCGAATAATCTAGTGTGTTGTTAATTGTTATAACTTCAGAATGTATACCAAACTTACACACACACACGCACACGCACACGCACACACGTTTTTTTAAAGTGCAGTCTGAACAATGTATAAATTACAACGGAATTAACAAATTATATAGGATGGGTAACTTTTCTATGGGGGTCACTTTGACATTGACATCACTAGTTGTTACATATAAGGTATGAAAACATTCGCTACCATGGTCGACATGCCCCACCTTACTCTACGTTTGATGGTTACGTAATTTAGTTGTTTGTTATAGCGGGTGTATTGTTTTTGCAACCATAACTGCAATGGCATATTACCTACTGAGCATGTCATTGGCATATTGTAGCATGTAACGTTTGCATTTAAAAACATTAATTCATATTCAAAACAACCCTGACGAGTTCATGTTTCTAAAGTAGATATGTTATCATTTTCGTGTATTTTTTTCTAAACAATCATAAACGGCATTACACGTGTCATTGAATGCACGGAAATAGAATGACCTTCGTTTGATTTTATGAGAATAAGATCACGGAAATAAACCACTACACATACTGGCGTGTATGCTATGCGAACAGTTTGTGGAGGAATTTCTCGCAATGCCAAATCTGATAACATGCCTCAAGTCTCAAGTGGTTATACTCCAAACAGCCCAAACTTACTCTAACGCAGGAGTTTGCCGGGTCAAGCGTGTATATTTGATGATGCCCTTAAGCAGCGTGGTCGCATCGAGACTCTGAATACAAACTAGTAAGGTCTAATGTTATAAGAACAGCATTCGGGGTCGCCGCGATTGTCGATTATAAACGCACGTGCTTGCATTTCACGGTCGATCGGTTGTTTTGTTGATTCATCAGACTGCACTCCTCGTGCGGGCTTCGGCGCGAATCTCACTCACGGACGAACCAATTCGAGTAGGCCTCCCGGGTATAGGAAGGTCTACTCCTCCGGGAAGACAGCACGTCTCCCCCATGGTGCTTTCTTTATCCGGCGGGTCCACAGCTTGCGCGTTCGCGTGCAAACATCAAGCGCGCGCTTTCTCCTCCCTAGGAGGTCATGTCGTTAGGACAAGAAAGACGCAGCCATTGTGTCCGTGAGCGACTAGCCCTACTGCGTTTGCTGTGTCAACTGTCGCCGTGTTTACTGACCTCTCGGGTATCTTTGAACGCCAGGTCATGGTTCGACTAATTGGCCAGCAGGCGTCTGCTCCCAACTCTTGAATGCAGACACGCGACATTAACCCCCGTAGCCAGCCCATTACGACTGCTGATTATTTCCCATTTGAAACAGTGGATAGTCATATACAATTTAGACCAACATAGAGTTGACAGACATCTATGTCAAATACAGCGTAGACTTACAAAGAGGAATAGGGGCCCTACCTAGGACCTGTACGTTTGAGTTACTCTTTTCATGTATAGGGATTTCATACAATATATTTTTAATTCGACTCTCATATCAGTATAGACCTACATGTTGTGGTCAGTGGTATATTGTGAATCATCCAGAGGTACCAACGACACCGTTCTCGACCAGGAGGTTAGGAATGATACCAATTAGTGTTTCAACACAAAATTTATTCACATATGCCGGGGTTTTGCTTTGCTATCTTGCAACATGTTGGCAACTACTTTTTTAGTTGGCAACTCAACTGTAGTCGTTATGTGCATGTTCTCCACCAACAGTTGGTTTTTGTGGATATCTGGCACCTGAAAAATTGGTCGGGTAGTTGCCAAATATTTGTCGGCAGACAGACTGTTGGCGACTAAAACTCAATATGTGTATGGAGGCCTTCAGAAGGACGGTCTTTTGGGTAAATGCTAGGAGGTTCCGAAATAACAAGGTATTTACGAAAGAGTGGATTGTAGATAAATAGGGTGTTTGAACGAACCAGTGGTTCGAACAATCCCCCAAACCCCAGTTTATCAAATGAAATGCAGTGGTCAGGTACAAATCTTAATGGTTTAGCTCAAACACTAGCTATCGTCATTTCCCTGAGTCGCTCCAATATAAAATGGACATTGTGACAATAGTTGGTTGGTAACATTGCTACTGGTTATGTTGTTGCCAACGCTAGTGGTGTTGTTATCAACATTGTTAATATGGATCTAAACAAATTAGCGCAAATTGTACTTTGTCGGCAGGGTTGCCACACTAACCAATGAGATGCGTTGTTAAGACTTTGCTCGGTGACATACACGCAATTGCTGTTTAGCAAATGTAGCTAGCTTCAATTATTTCGTTTCACAAATGCATGAAATACACAAATTACCTGCCTTTCATTAACGCATACTCTACATCCCCGACACACAGGGGCCAAAGATAGCACACATCTCTTTTAAATGTTTGTATGGTTTGTGTCGCACTGGAGTGCTAGTAGGCCTAATTACGCGAATTAATTTATATGAAATTCAGATGTTATATATTTTCTGAGGTACAGGGCCTAAATCAGGGGTCGATCTAGATTGAAATCGCTGTGATACGATGATGATTTTAATGTTACTTCGTGTGCTTGGTGAGGCTGTCTTGATTTGCCTTTGGGCGACACCTCGGCACGATATAGGGACTATTGCCACAACAGGGTTGTTTACAGACCATCACCATGTTACGGCGGACAAGCGTTTCTGTTACGGCTTACGCCAACGCGACGTAATGAGTAGTCTGGGATAATCTGCATTGATTATACATTGCAATTATGCTACGACGATAAACAGTACATGATACGTGAATTAGTATGCCGCACTGTTGACATACAGTTTACAGGGGAGCATAACAAGGTAACCGAGTCGAGAACAAAACGGCCGTTGACAATTAAGGCAAAGAGCTGTTCTAACTTTAGCAGCCCCCCCTCCACCCCCGTAGACGCAATTATACTTAGTCAACCGTTCGAAGGCTGACCCGAACTTAGGGAAGTGTCTGGCTGAGGCTTAGCCTTGAGGTTGAGCTCACTCGGCTCCACGGCCGTTAAGTCGTTGGAAGCGAGCGCAGCCGACTCTTTTCACTCACTAACAGCGGGCTTGTCGCCGCAGTCTTTATCCGAGCATAATTGCGTCCACACGTTGAATACCCACGTAGCGTGCCGTCACAATTGGCGCTGACCGCTCGTATCACAACTCCAGTTCGTTTGTCGCACGCAAGGACGAGCGAAAGCATTTTGTTGCGAGACGTGCGGCGTAAATGTCGTCTGCGAGTGTGCGCGGCGCGCGCTATTAGCCGAACGAGTCGCGATATCGATCGAATGCCCGGATGAGATAAGCCGCGGAGGCTGTGGCAGTACAAAAATGGACGAGTCTGTGGCAGACAAGACTGGCGTGGATACCCGCTTCTTAGAGTAGACTAACGTTCCGACGGGTTGGTCATCAGCCACAATCACCAAAAATGTCGACACAGTATTCAGGTGAGTGTGACCAACGTGTGGTCGCCGGAGATGCGACGGCGTCGCCGACAGCGGCGGTGGCGGAGACGATACGATTTTTCCGATCGACGAAGGTGATGGTGCGTGCCGCTGTGGCGTTGGTGGCTGGCTGGCTGCTGCGGTCGCGACGGATGGCTCAGTCAGTGGCGCACGGTGATCGGCTGGTCGCTCTTACCTTTGCCGGGTGCTACGGCGACACAGTGAATATTTATCGTTAGACTCCCATTTCAGCCGAGATGAATACAATAACAGGTACACAGTGCCCATTCAGCCACGTTAACGACGCAGCAGACGACAGTTTGCGCGAGCGTTTATAATGATGTTTATGTTTGTTTTCTTGTTGTGCTTCAGGGGCGGGTTACGATGACCGGCGAGGCTACCAGAACGTGCCCAGCCCAGACGCAGCATCTCCGCGCCTACAGCGTCGCGACGGCGGCGATAACGAAAACCCGGACAGGGATCAGGATTACCTCTGTGCTCAGGCGACCCGGCCCACGTCGCCGCTACATCGGTCGCTCTCCGACGCCGCGCCGTCGAACGTGCAGAGACAGCCCGATAATAACGGGCCGACACCCGTTGTTAGTAATACACCTCGCCCGTCTACGGACAAACCCCTCAGCTCTGCTTGGAATACCGCACTAGCGGCGACAGGGGCTGTAGCAACCATGTCGGCGGCGGCAAAACGGCGGACTAATGCCCGTAAACCCAACCCCAATCTGAACCCGCGTCCCATGAGGGCGCTGTTCTGTATGGGGCTGAAGAATCCAATCCGCAAACTGTGCATAAACGTGGTGGAATGGAAGTATCCTTTTACCTGTTAGCCAGATCAATACACGTAGTGTTCGTCTCCCCACACTGCACGTCGCTGCAGGCTCATTATCGTTCATTATAAATACCACTCGTATAACATCAACATGATCACGGATTGATGTAAGCAAATAACCGAAGTCAACTGTAGACTAGTATTACGCAGCCTTGTAATCATCCTGAAAGTTGATGTATGTATCATGTTAAATTAAATTTAACAAGGGCTACATGCATTCCGTATAAATAGTCAGATTACACTGTGCAAGAAGCGATATCTAGGTAAGTACACATTACACTTGACAAAAGTATTCTATGATGCCTGCAAAAAATTTGAAATCGAGATGACATTTCTTGAGATATCTGTAACTACTTTTATTATGACAGTGATGAGACATCTTATCCATCAGTTACATATCACTTTTATAGGTTCCTTGATATTGTAAAGGGTGTGTGGTATCCATCAGTTACAGATCGCTTTTATAGGTTCCTTGATATTGTAAAGGGTGTGTGGTTTCAAGCTCGAGGATTTGCTGTCAAACTTTTCAATGAAAGCACGATTGTTATTGCTAACATATTTTAGGATTCACAATAATGTAATACAACTGAAATTTTGAAAATGAAAAATTTGAATGAAAAAGAATACTTGAAGGTTGGATGACAGCTACTTGGAACGTACAATTTCAGGGTAGGCTAGAATTGTAAGGTTTTGATTCAATGCGACAACCAACTCATGTTTTAATTTTAAATTTAGTAACTATTTATACTGCATTTTGAAGCCTCAAGTGCAGGAAAACATGTTATGCATTTCCAATTTTTTGGGAGGGGGCATGGGTAGCATTGGATACCCAGGGGACACAACCAGACTCCATTCAGTACTGCTCCTTAGTGGCTCTGCATGAAGGAAAAAAATCCTCTATATTACACATTCTTATAAGCCATATGAAATAGCAATAATATTATGTCACTGGCTGACTGTTATGCATTTCCATTTTATGGGAGGGGAACATGGATACCTGGGGGACACAGCCAGACCCCTGTTCAATGTGGCTGCCTTGTGGCTCTGCATGAAGGAACAAATCCTCTATATTATACATTCATATATGCCATATGAAATATCAGTATGGCACTGACTGAACTCATGCCACTGGCTAAACTCATGTTACAGGCTGAACTCATGTCACCAACTCATGTTACTTAATACAATCATGATACTTCAGGACTGAACTTTTGTCACTTCAGGACTGAACTTGTATCACTGGCTGAACTCACATCACAGCAGAACTCATGTCACTGACTGAACTCATGTCACTGACTGAACTCATGTCACTGGCTGAACTCATGTCACTGGTTGAATTCATGTCAGTGGCTGAACTCACTCACTGACCTCATTTCACTAAACTCAGGGTTTGGTGTTTGTTTGAAAAAACAGGTGGGGTATTTTGAGTAAATGAAGGCAAAGTTAACTAAGACATACATCCACTTTGAGAAGCAATTGCATAACAAGTTAATACCAACTTCATTAATAAAGTACAAACTCACTGGAAGTTGCTATGCCAACAGTGTAGGTAGTTAGAACGGGTGTATATAGACATGTAAATGGGGTGTATGTAAGTCGGTAAGTACCTTGATTAAATGGAGTGTTTACATGTTCGGCTAGTTACAAAAGACGTGCTACTAACCATTTCTAAAGACAGCTGTCAAGTGTTTAGGGTTAAATGGGGGTGGCAGAACATCACCAATATCTTTGATGCACTGGTCCAGGTATGTGACTTTATTATGTGTACAGGGTTAGTAGGCTGTACATGTATGTGTAAGATTACTGGTTGATGGGGTACTTAACTGTAATACAGCACTAGGCACACATGTACACATTTAGCTACCTATTTCGCCATAAATTTACCTCGGTTTAAACTAGGATCTCTGGCTGATCTGCTGGGACTGATCGATCTCTCAGAAGTTTCAAAACAACCTGACCAGTCAGTGATTTTTGGGGGAAAATTTTTTTCACAATACAAACAAGATAACCCCATAATGTCTGAATTTTAATGACAACAATTATTGGTAATATCTGGTGTGTGTGTGTGTATATATATATAAATAGCATTAAATAATTTTTTTATGAATGTGTAGGTATGGTGGGATGCTTAAGGGCAGGAGATATAGTGCCAGTGATTTCGAGATGGCACTTTCTTTTGGCAATTTTTTGTTGGCTATAAAACTATTTTTGACCAGGGATATGAGTTTTTATGACTATATTTGAGGACTAGATTACGCTTATGCTGTGTCAAGATTAAAATTTCCAGCTGATGGTTGACAGCATATAGTGTATGCATGTGCCAGTGACTGTAGGATCTCCTGCGCATGAGGATATGATGTAGTAGTTTTGGATGCCTTTTGATCAGGAGCATCTTGTATATTGAATTTTTTAGAGAAAGTTGATGAATTTTGTCCAGTAGGTTGATGAAATAACAAGTATTAACATGGTTGATTTTTAGAATATTAAAAATGAAATTTGTAAACAGCAATAAAAAACATTAACATTGTCGCTAATGGAAAAATAAAAGTGACCTGTCCCCATTCTTAGTGCACAATTGTTATGTTTTTATCATAAATTTGCTGTAAAGTACAATGTAGCTTATGTGTATGGGTACCTTGGGGACACAACAGTGATAGTGATCTCCGTTCAATGCTGCTGCTTTGTGACTGTGCATTAAGGAAAAAAATCTTCTAAATTATACATATATATGCCATATGAAATATCGGTATGTCACTGATTGAACTCATGTCACTGGCTGACTATTATGTATTTCCAAATTTTTGGGAGGGGGACATGGGTTGAAGATATTTGTCCAGCAGGTTGATGAAATAAGTATTAATATAATAAATATGGTTGATATTTAGAATATTAAAAATGTAAATTTATGAACAGCATTAAAAAAAACATTAATATTGTCGCCAATGGAAAATAAATAGTGACCTGTCGCTATTCACAGTGCAAAATTTTTATGTTTTTATCATAAATTTGCTGCCAAGTACAATGTAGGTGTTTGGGGTTGTGTGGTTCCTATAGAGAAAACTGACTGTTAATGAATTATGACAAATCACCAGGTTTCTAACTCTAAACCTGGCTCTGGGGGACCCATTCAGTTCAAGCCTGCATTGGTACCATACAAGTGAGCACAACAGACAGACAAACATTCCTGGAATATTTTGTGTGGGTCTCGGCATCGTACTAATAACATTTCCAGTTCCAGGCCTACCAATGTCTTCAATTATCATGTGTTGACTCACGTGTGTACCTGGTAATTCAATAACCTTTTTTTAAATGTGAGAATGTTTAATACTGGTCTGAATCTTTTACAAAAACGAATCCATGATTTCATGCCAATGGAAAAAAGTTGCCCATAATTTTTGGCATGCATTTTTCATAGAAAAAAATGATTTTTAATGGTGTAAAAATTATAAAATATATGATTTGAACAGTTAATTTGTAATAACTGTTGGATTATAGTAAAACAATTGATTAATTACACTGTCAATTTAATAAAAAAATGTAATGTTGCAACCGATTGCGAAAATTAAATATATTTATGTATAATTATTTATTCTTTTGTCAACCTGCTAGGTACATTTGTCCAGTTATGTTTATTTTGCCAGAAATTGAACAAACAAGATGTTCACCATTAAATGGCATCCAAAACAGTTATATCAAATCTTCATGCGCAATAAATCCTAATGTCACTGGTCAACGCATGCATAATTGTGTTGCTACCCAACCACATGAAATTTAAATCTGTGCCAAGCATAACTATGTTCTGAACTGTGGTCATATTCATGTTCATTAGCAATTTTTCGGGGAGTAACATATCCCAAGTAGGGGGTACCATCTCAGAATCACCTGAACTTCATTTTTGTTGTCTACCATAAATAAAATACTGATCTGTGTCCAGCCGTCAAAAGAAATTTATCCAGATTTAGAGCATGGAAGTTTGATTGACTATTTTTTTATGGAAATCTACTAATGTTTAATAGTTATTAGTCATTTACAAAATATGGCCCAAAACACAGTGTTCACTGTTATAAATATCTAGGTTCCAGTGTAGAGGACAATTATAATGCTGATTGACATTGGAGATAACATTGGCCCTGAAGTGTCTGACATTTCCCGGTTCTTTTACCTGGAGGGAACATGTTCCTTAATGATGCATTTGCCACTACATATAATGGCCTGCTGTATCGTACATAATCCCTGGATGCTTCCGTGTAACATACAGTGCTTAATTTCTGTCACACTGTTTCAGCCAGACACAGCCACATATTCTGTTATATTCCTTCATGGTTTCTCACATAAAGCCAGGGATATGGTGGTTTGCACATTTTGAAGGTTTTGACATGATAATTGAGATAGCCAGAAAAGGCGTTGAAATCTAAAAAAATTTCAAAATATTTTCAGGAGGAACATGTCAATACTGGCATTTCGTAAAGATATGTGCAGGTAACTATTGAATGGCAACGATCCCATTTTGAAAAAACCTGAAAACCCTATATCTGCTACTGGATTGCTCCAGTGGGAAGGTTGGGATAAAAACTGGGATCTTTAAGGATTTTCCTGCCTTCAGGTCATCTAATTCCTCACTGCAGATCCGATGAACTCCCACATGCTTTTATAATGTCTGTAGGAAGATTACAATACCCTATGGGTCTTATAGCAACTGGCAAACATCATCAGTCAAACGTGCTCTTTTTATTGAGTCGGAAATGGTTTATATATTGCAGTAATTTATATAAAATACACATAAAACTAATTTATGCCTGTCATCATGTAGCGCTCCAGCAGATCTAAATCATGACTCCCAGATTGGAACCCAAGTTATTTAAATCCCAGGAGTTTTCTTGCATCCCCCGGGATAGACACTTGTGTCTGTGTCTATACCAGGTTTGCCACAATATTTAGCAGCTAGTGTTTTCCCCTTTGGGTTTATTTAGGTGGAAGGCAATGATGTTTTCTAGCTTTTCCCAGTTGGCTCAGAGTTTCCTACCATCCAGCATACTCCTGACATTTATTGAAATTGGAGAACAGTTTCTGAATATGGAGCGTAACATAAATATAATATTTGCCTCCTAACTAGACTGTTTCTTAATTTTGTTTCAACAAATTATTATTCACTTAGATAGAATGTATTAGTGTTGATTGAAACTGGGAAGAGATACCTTGCTTTGATTGGCTTCATTTGGTCACCTTTATTGATAGCTGGCGTGGTATTTTGATAATTTGCATAACTAACTTTCTACTCCATGAGTTAGACGTATTATGTTAGTATTTGCCCAATATTTGCTGAAAAGTCACCTGCTACGAACCACCTAGAAAAAATAGTACATTTAACACAGATTCAGGTACAAGTAGTTAAACATGCATTCGTATTGTTAGCTTCACTGGTGCTTCTTTGGATTTTCTAGAAATAACTTTTGTGTGGGTGACAGCATATTTCCATTTCCTTAAAGCTCCCTCCTCAATGAGATTTTTTTGTAGTCTCATTTCAAATTTATTTTGTGAAAAATCAAACCTACCAAGTATCCACTACAATGTGCTAGTTCGGTTGTGCATCTGTTGTATGTGGTTTTTGTGAAATCGTCAGACAAACTATTGAATTACTTAATGTTAGGTCAAGCATTAATCTAAATGAAAATGGAAACGTTGAAAATTAACGAATTTCAACCTTTGTGAAATTTTTTAACTATGTCATGTGATTGGTGAGAGGATGGAAGTCACGCCCATGATCGGCATTGACTGACACAGTGTTTACCATTTTGGATATCAAATTATCAAATCTAACGACTACAGTAAATTATTTCAATGATTTAAACAAACATAGGCGTTTGTTTTAATAAATCGACTGCGAATCTTATATAGCCTATTCACACACTACATATTTGGACATCAACAAACCGGATTTGCAATAGGCTAAATCGGTTGAGGATGGAGTTTTAAGGTCCTGTCTGTTTACCTATTGTTCCCATCCCGCAGGCTTCCTCAGTCAAACCCACTGCCCATCTTACACCACATCTCCTATCCATACAAACTTGTCAATATCCACTGAAACATCAAGGCAACAATCAGCATAACAGCCCATTAAACATGAGCAATTGTCTAGTGATAGCATTTGTGCAATTAAGTAAACTCAGCCTATGAAATGGGTTGATCTGCCACAGTTGGACCTGACATTTGCTGGTGCTGACAATAAGTGGAAGCATTAAGGTCAAGGGTACATTTTTAAAAGTTAGTCCAGCAAATGTGTCTGTCTGATAAATAACATTTACATGTCTGATAAGGGTCCGGTTATACTTGTCCATTTGTTTCTTTGGACAGTAATCTTGTTAAATCGCTGTCAGATCAGCTCAGCCAGGAATGTCCATTGTCAGGTCAGCCAGGAATGTTTACTATCAGGTCAGCCAGGAATGTCCACTGTCAGGTCAGCCAGGAATGTCCACTGTCAGGTCAGCCCGGAATGTCCACTGTCAGGTCAGTCAGGAATGTCCACTGTCAGGTCAGCCAGGAATGTCCACTGTCAGGTCAGCCAGGAATGTTCACTGTCAGGTCAGCCAGGAACATTCACTGTCAGGTCAGCCAGGAATGTCCACTGTCAGCCAGGAATATCCATTCAGGTCAGCCAGGAATGTCCATTGTCAGGTCAGTCAGGAATGTCTACTGTCAGCCATGAATATCTACTCAGGTCAACCAGGAATGTCCACTGTCAGGTCAGTCAGGATTGTCCAGTGTCAGGTCAGTCAGGAATTTCCAATATTAGGTCAACAAGCTCCTACAAGATTCCCCTTCCTGAATCAGCAGCTATCTTCCCATCCTATGACTGGTGTATACCTAATTACCTAACCTAGAACAAGCAGGCAGTTGAGCTAGAGTTCAGGCTATATTGAGTTGAGTGCAGCCGCTGAGAACTTTCAATGCCCGAGATCACCAGCTGGGGCGTAGGAGTCTCAGGTAGTCAGCTCTCGGTATGTCAAAGTTGGCAGCACTTTTTGAATTGCTGTGTTGCATTACTCGTCTGTCATCAAAATGACGTGTGGGAGAGCTGTGCTCAGCTGCTGATATCGAGATGTATTTCATGGCCACCAGTGTTTACCTACTTTCTAATGCAGCTTGTATAAAGCAGCAGCATTTGTGCAACCTCATTAATCCGGATGCCAATAATCCAGAAACCTTGGCATCTGGACATAGGAAGCTAATTTTCAAATGGTAACATATCCCGTTAATCTGGACACACACTGGGGACCATGGTATCTAGATTAACGACGTAAAAAATTATATATATATATATATAATTTATATATATATATATATATATATATTATATATGAATAGTGTAGAAAGATCAATGAATCGTGTAACTTTGTATTTTATTAATAGTAAACATCTACAATATATATATTTATATATAATATATATTATATATATATTATTTATATATATATATATATATATATATATATATATATATATATATATATATATGAATAGTGTAGAAAGGTCAATGAATCGTGTACCTTTGCATTTAATTAACAGTAAATATCTACAGTATATATATATGTATATATATGTATGTATGTATGAACCGTGTCGAAAGATCATTTAATCATGTACCTTTACATTTAATTAACTGACCAGTAAACATCTGTAAGGGGGTCAGTGGGAATGGTTACATTTCAATTAAATCAATACCCACAGTGTTTGTTGTTGTTTAACTCTCATAAAGCTTGATAATCACATCACATATTGCAATTAGTTGCTATTTTATTTTTATTAATTTAGATTGATTTGGACATTATTCTGTAAATATATCTTGGAATGCTAGCAACTGGCATGTGTAGCTAGCAAATACAGGGTGTATAGCCTTTGGTTCTAAGATATTAACAGATGACGTAAGTAATATGTAAGTTTTTATAATATCTATGCACGCATGCACACATTTGTTTTGTAAATTTAGACAGATTTACCATTTACACAAACTTATATAAATTTAAGAAAATTTACACAAATTCAACGAAATTCACATAAATATGTAAAAAAAAGCTATATTTATGGCACAGAAAAATTTGTTTGTGCAGAAACTAGCCCATTTGATACTGGTGCTGTTTTGTAGATATTCATAACAAGAACTGCAGTGTCCACATAATCTAGATATCAGGTGTTATTACACATCTCTGTCAGCACGATCTATTATTTCAGTTGTTAATTATAGTTGTCGTTCATTAGTGAGCGCAATTACCTTCTCATATACCTTTGTGTTGATTATGTAGCTTCAAGTTCAAGAATGACAGGTAGATAGAATGTTAGCTACTAGTTCAAGAATGACAGGTAGATAGAATGTTAGCTACTACAGGGGTAGTTCAAGAATGACAGGTAAATGGAATGTTAGCAAAAATTCGTGAATACTGCCTTGTGTGTGCATGCGTGTGTGTGTGTGTGCGTGCGTGTTTGCGTGCGTGCGTGCGTGTGGGCGTGCGGGCACACGCGCGTGCATGCGTGTGTGCACACATGTGCTTACTTATCTATGTCTATAATGAATTGTAGACATTTATGATGCTCAAGTTTCTGAAGCAGGAGAACATTATTAACATCACATCTTTGTCTCTTTTCATGTTTGCCTTAACTCTTGTGTTCAGACCGTTTGAATATTTAATTTTAATTACAATTTTTGCCAACTGCGTGGCGTTGGCTGTCTACACTCCATATCCGAAAGGCGACTCAAACAACATGAATGCAGCGCTGGTAAGTACCTTGCTTAGTGTACTTTTTCTTTCACTGCTAGTAAGTACCATGCCTATTATACTCTTCTCTCTTCTTTCAAGCATCTTATTTCATTGTCACATCATGCAGATAGAAATGTTTTGATACACTGTAGATACATACTGGTATGGTGGTCCATTTCAAGTGGGGCTCACCTCATGCCCAGGAGGTATTGGGTTTGAACCTCAAGCTGGTGGCTAACCCATCGTTTCATGAAACTTGGGTACAACTTGCTGACTTATCTAGCAACAGGCATGTCGGTATAGGAAGTTGGAAATATGTCTTTTGGATGAGACACTAAAAGCCGTTGGTCCTGTCTACCTGGTGTCTATCCCAGGGGAAGTAGAAGATCCCACAGGGGAATTAACGTGTAACCTGTTGATCTCGATCTATTAACGCGTTAACATAGAAACACTCAGGACTGCGTTAACTTTGGGCATACCACAATGCATCATATACTGCTAGGCTGCCTAATACTTTTATTTATTCAAATTATAATACCTCTTTAAAATTAAGTACTTATGACATATAAAAATTGCTTAAATTAATGTAGTGTGGAATGTGGTATCCTTGATACTTTGACAGCCACAAATGTGTTAATATCCTCTTGTTGTCTGTAAAACTGTTTGAGCTTACAATGGCGAGGACTGCGTGATGCCAATCATTTCTGTCTGTCTGTATGAGATTTCCTGGAAATTGTGCATTTTAATATTGTTCCTGAGAATTCATACTAATTTTTAGGATGGTGAATTTAATAAAAAATTTAGATAGAAATAAAGCCACAAGAGTTTAACAAATAGAAAATGAATTAAAATTGGAGACGGTCCCTACTGTCGTATTCTGCTGATATAATCTTCATCTTGAAAAACAATGTAAAACTGACAATCCGACCTTTCTTTGCTAAGACTCTTGGGTGTTGGCAATGTGTTCTTTGACCTTTGGCCTATCGTCACGAACAACTGCAAGTGGCAGACCAGTGTCACAATGGCTACATGACGTCATCATGCGCGTCACCACTGGTATTTATACATAAGCTATTGACAATATGGGCTTGATGATGTTTCTATTCAGTATGACAGCATTTCGCCTGCTGGCAACATTGTTGTTGGATCTTTAGACACCAGGAAAACATGTTGGCATTGTTATCCTTCTCTGCTAGCTGAAAGCAGACTGTTGATGGTGATACAGAGCTCCAGTTTCAGAGGGATCATATGTAAACATACTGTGAATGATCCCAAAATAATTAGATGTTGTCAGAGTGCTCCTAACTGCCACACAATAAACATTTAAAATAAATTAATGATCAGGCCACCCAAATTAAATACTCATAAAGCCACAATATGTAAGCATGGCCCAGGCTATCTTATAAACCATTATTACTTAAAGCAATGTGGCACACAATGTAGTAAACTTGATAAGGCTACATTGATAGCCTCAAATATGTTAATCTTCTCTTGATATGTAGAATGTCTCCCTGAAGGAAAGTAATGTAGTGTTAAACTTACATTGAGCATTTCCCCCAAGCATTGGAAGGTTCCATTGGTGTGTGCGTGCACAATGAGCGTCATCTGATGATGTCATTGTATGTCATTGTATATCATTGTATGTCTTTTCAGCTTCATTCATTATAGTTGGACAGCGACATATGTCGCTACTGACACCATTTCACAAATAGTTCAGACGGCAAACCTAATGTCACATCACATTTGCAATGATTGACACTATAATGCTGATAATAACAATGGTAACATGCCAACGGCCATGAAGCCTTTCAAAACAGATTTGTATACAATCACAGTGTTGTAGATTGTTCTACCGTCCCTGTAAGAAATAAATTTTGTCCCACAAACTGCATCAACCAATGAGAGTTTTTGTGTGGGCAGGCAATGTTTGGCTTTGATTTTTTTCAAAAATGTTGTGCTTTGCACAAGTTATATGTTATTTTATGTATCTGATACTCTGAAAGCATACATATGTCTATACTAGTTATGCAAGTATTATATTGGTGAAATGTAATTTACTGTAATTTCTGGTGTATCAACAATGGATAGGAGGATGTAGTGGGTTGGTAAACAAATGATAAAGGTAAGGTAGGTAAGTTCTTATATACTGTAAAATGGCATCCAGTCCTTGACACTGCACAAAGCGCTTTACACTTCACCCCCTAGCAAACCTGTTCATTCGGATGCTAACTTCTCTGGGAAACATGCAGCCATGCTGCAGTTACTGCACAAAACTGTTAACATATCCATCACTGTCCACGGCCAGGTACTAATTTTTACAGAGTGCTATAAGTAAACTGAGGCAATATAGAGTATTTAAATGAAATTGCCTAAGCTTCAAAACGATAACAATAGGATTCAAAACCAGTTACTCTCTATTGAGAATCCGATGTTCTAACCATTATGCCCTGCACCCTACGTTAACAGAATTCTTGCAATGGTGACTGCTAGTGCTGTGCTTTATATAATGGTGGAAACATGGTAAGGGAGAAATGTTCTGTCTGGCCTAGATTTAGAAACTATAGCCACATCCATTCTTTAATCAATTGGGAACAGGCTGCTATTTACTTTTCTCTACTGTGGCAGTGTTAGCAATGGATTTACCTGTCTGGTGAAAAGTCACGCAGGAAATTGTGTGAAAATTGCACACGTTGGTGGGTGTTATTTCACTGACGTTTAGGAAAATTCTAGTAATGAGTTCTTCTGTCATTCATGTGTTCATGTGCTGCTAATGAGATGGCAGAAATTAAAATAAATATATATATATACACCTTCATATGTGTTCATTTCCTTGCTCAACATTTTTTTTTCAGGTTACAAATGATCCTTTAAATAGGATACCATTTCAAAATCACTGGCATTTGATACACATTTAATAAATGCAGGAGTAAAATAGGCATCTGTCCCCAGTTATTGTGCCACGACACAGCTATGCTGTTTAGCTGCTGTTGTTGTTAGGCCAAAAGATAGTCAACATCTTTGTAGAATTACGGAGAAAGAGTGAGGGAATATCACTTTATTATATACGTACATGCATGTACGTATATAATAAAGTGATATTCCCTCACTAGTACATTTGTTAAATTAAGCAAACTACTAAATGCTTTACCTTAGCAGGCATGGATCAATAATAGATGATCAACAAATTATTGCAAATGACCAATTGCTGAACAGTGAACAGATAGTAAGATAGCTTCAATCAGTCATGGATCAGACCATTGTGGCTCATTGTGGTAGAAATGTATGCTCAATTTTGTAGGCGTATTATGGAGTAACTACCATGAAATGTCAAATTCTCCACCCCCTCCAGTGTTGTCGATGTGCCTTCCCCTTCCACTGCTGAATAACAGGTTTGTCCGTGTGGGTGTGTGTGTGTAAATATTTTGCCATGTTCAGTTAGTCTATTATAAGCTCAAACAAGATCATGATGTGAAAGTCAGCCCCTGCCAAAATTCAGTATTTCTGAAATATTTCCCATGAAGTGCTGCGCGATGATAAAGTCATGATGGTTTTCATTGCGGTAACCATGGAAACCACATGGTCAACTAAGTGTGTATCAAATGCTAGGTAGATTGATAGCTAGGTTGCAAAGGACCACTGTGACTAGTCACTAGTGATGGACATTTTACGTGATTGTACTGGCATTCCTTGATGGTTAGACCATATTTATTTTGTGGGAACTTTCTGTGCTAGATGGACAGTGAATAAACAGGTGTGCTTGTCACACTGATGTCCACCTGTATTTATGAATGCTCCTCAAAAGCCTTTCTCATCAGAAGTGTTATTTTTGGCATCTCCCTGGCAACAAATTACAATTTGTTTTCATTGACAACAGTGTTAACATAAAAACATTTTTGAATTTTTGGAAAATCAGGAATGTTAATAATACATCTTTCATGAACTTGCTTGCGAAACAAATAATTGTATAAGTCTATCATTTTATCACCTGTGAATCAACATATAGGGTCCATGTGGTGATCAAAACAAGTAAATTATGTTGTCCGTATTGTGTTACAAATAAACGCCCCATTACATAAAAATATTATGTTTATGTTCTCTGAGGAAAAATTGGTGTATTCTCAAAGTCACAGCTGATTCATTCAACTGCCATGAATGCTGAGGTGAGATAGTGGCCCATGCCCCACGTACAGTTAAACACCCTTGCCAAATTTCACCCTCAGGGCAGACTGGAGATACTAGACCCTAGAGGATATTTCTAGCAGTCTGCCATGATTAATTGCCGTTGCCACAGGCTGTACTGTGGCAGCAGCTGGCATTTCTAGGAAGCCAGCCCAGGTAGCGTGTGGCGCAGGCAGGCAGCACAGAGGCTGCTCCGTTGAGATGAGACCAGCCACATGAATGGGTGTCTGCCTTCCATACATGGGGTTCCCTTTCTCCTTCCCTGCCTGCCTTGGCTCCTTCAGCTTCCCGCTAGGCTAGGCAATGTGTCACTGCTCCTGGAAAGAAACACGCCTCACCTTGTCCACTTGGGGAAGGAGGCCCAAAAGGAATGCTAATTCAGTAGCACATGAAAGTAGGAATAGACATATCCGTGTAAAACAACTGAAAAGTGGTGCCAACTGTTTAACACCAGATGGTGACACTTTTCAGTTGTTCCACACTAGTCACATTACAATAATTATGGATCCTGCTAATTAAAACGGGGGTGTATGTTAATTAGGGCATGTACACTTAATAGGTCGAATACGATAAGTATAAGTGTGCCTATACAAAATTTTAGATGTTACTTGCACAAAAACACATTGAATTTAAGATTCACTGAAATAGCTTCTGAGCTTGGGTTTCCTGAGGATTTTAGTGCAGTAGAAATGTATTTATTGTATGGTATAGTATCAGTTGTAGTTAAATCTGCTTACAACAAGAAGGGGAAATAGATATTAAAATGTTTCATGCTAAAGAACATGCAGACATGCACAAATATACATACATGCGCACGCATGCGCACACGCATGCACATGTGTTCATATGCTAAGCTAGCAATATCAGTGGCCATTTGGGCCATAGGCCACATGGCATCGGATTTGGCTAAACAAAAGTTGCCCATTTGAGCCAATTTGGTCACCAGCATTTTCGTTGAAAAGCATGCAGAATACATTAGCGTTAATTTGTCTAAAGCAATTTGTATTTGTCTAAAAAAAATTGGGGGCTCAAGCCAAAATGGCTAAGCAGTTTACAACATTAGAGCTAGCCCAGATATGTATGCACACACGTGCATGCATGCCCGCATGCACACAATAAAATTATAAATAAGATGATATATATAACCCTTTGGTGCATAGCAATTGGTATGTGTGATAATGTACATATCTAGCAGTTATATTGTTGAATATTTAAATATAAGATAGCACAACTGAGTTCACCAAGCCACACTTCTTCAGTAGTATTTTGGAGGACCCAATTTCTAGGTAATGTTCCACAAATTTAGCTACTTCCTTGACATATGTTGTTGTTGGATGTTCCTCGTAGACCCTGTCGTCTATTTCTGTGTGCTTTAATAGTTGTGCATCCCATGGTGAAAGGATTGGACTGGGATGCCTTCCCCTGATCCTCTCTTCGGCATGCTGTTTATTTCCAGCCGGATGTGCTTATGCTTAATTCGCAAGGCGTATATATTTACCACGGCTGCCACACGGCAATATTCTATCAGCTTACCTCGTTATAATATATCTCTGGCTGTATGTTAGACTGGCTGCCAGCCGACTTGTGAACGCGTTGACGGCCTTTTTGCTGCTGGAGATAGTGGAAAAATGTCGGTACCATATGCTGTTGGCATCGTAAACTTCTCGTCTAATTTTGTCTCAACCACATCCCTCTCAAGCGTCCCTCGACGGCACTATAAACAAACAACATGAATACTGTAGTTATTTACACTTACAAAATAACTAAATCTGGACAACAACATGTTAATCCATAATAATAAATAATAATAAAATATGATATTTATGTAGCGCCATAATCACCTAGTGCTCTATGGCGTTGTACAATAGTCTAAAAATTAATATATATGTAAAAACATATTAATACACTATGATACAACTAAAAATGTACATGGAATTGAATAGCTAAAATAATAAATTAAGTCCATCCATTGTATTGTTCATGATTATTAAAAAAAAATTGTCTGAATTTAAATCTTCTATCCTGTGATTTTGTCATTCCATATTGGTTTAGCTGCTCTTCTTGAAGATTCCTTAGAATGTTGACTTATAATTTCCAAACTTGATGAATTACACTTGAAAGTTGCCAGATCTGGTGCCATTTGATCAATCTGTTTTGAAGACTGCTCTGCATTCCAAACAGTACACCAGTGACGTAATACAAATAGATTTTTGATGACACACACCCGCAGGTGCACACACACTTGCATGATGCGAAACAGAATGCATTCACAAATGAGTAATATCACACTACATTGCAGAATTGTATTAAAAACTTCACAATTTACACAGTCGTGTTACTAGTCATCTTTCATCTCTATATATATTTCGAAAATAAATGTTTTCCATTTGAAAGCATATATATATATATATATATATATATATAAAGGAAGACAGGTATATAAATATGACGTATAAAGACTGCTTTATGGTAATTATTGATAGACCAATAAATTATCCAGTGAAAATCTCTGTGTATTCCATTTAGAAATGCATTTATTATAAAGGCTATGAATATTATTACTAGTTTTCAGATTGTTCTGGTAAATCTTGTGACCAGTATAACTTTAAATACAGTAGAATCCACTTATTGAAGCATTCCCCCTTAATGTTGCGATATAATGCATACACGTTAAGTTTCAGAAATGCAAATGCAGGAGATTTATACGTAAATTGGATGGGCTCGAGATATTAGAGAATTATATTATATTATATTAACACTATATCAGCTTTAGTTCCAACTATACTGCATATTTATGTGCTATTAAATTGTAATAATAAACATTTTGGCAGTACACAAATTCTTTGTGGACTACCAGATAGTAAAATATATAACATGGTTACAATGCTCTGATGGTATACAACATTTGTTTCAACTCCTGAAATATAATACAGTATGACAAAAATCCCCTACCTTACAGGCAGTAGCCTACATATTTGATTACACTTAAGCAACTAACATAATATTTACTGGCAGGGCTAGAACTGAAGCATTTTGTTTTTCTTCAACGTTTGTGATCCTGGGTGAGGAAGTAATTTTTTATGAAAACCTTTTCGTTATGTCTTCATTCATAATGTGCTCCAGTTATCAAATATATTTAGACGAATGATTCCCCATTATCTTCCATACTATATATATATATATATATATATATATATGAATGAAATAAAACTTGTATGTAATGGAAATGTATTGATGGGCAATATTTGAACTCGATGTGCACGTGTGAAAGATAATGGGGGATCATTCGTCTAAAGCGTATAAATAACTTCAACAACAGGCAAAGCACAAGGATACTGTTTAGCTAAGTTTCCCTTGTCCACTCTGCACATAACCTGATTGAACTAACCCCTGCTGTTGTTGAGGGTGTGAGTAAAGGGAGGGATTGACGATCTTTTGTTATGCCACACTAAAATATGTTTGGTTTCATCAGAAATCCGGGAGATTTGTTCTCCCGTCTGGGAGAACAGGAGATTTGATAGATTTCTGGGATTCTCCTGGCAAATCCGGGAGACTTAACATGTATAATAATGGAAAAATGTAGCTGAGACATTGGGTATGTGTTAAGGAAATGTTTTCAGATTGTTCTAATTAAATTAATTCACTGCAGTCAATCGATTGAATAAAAGGACTTTGAAAATATTGAGCACTGAAGATTTTGTATGTCAATAGACAAAAAGCATTCCTTGTAAGAAGGGTAATTGGTTTATTGGTCAAAATTAATGTTTTCACAACTGTGCATCACTTGAATGAATGTTCAAACAGACAACAGCATTTGAATTAAAAATATTGTCAGTTGACACTAATTACCTCAGTAGCCTGTTGGTGTTAATTAACGCTGAATCTGTAGCATCACACTCCAAATAGGGATTGGATTAGCATGGATTATGCAAGAGGCTTGATTATGTTGATGGAATGACTGGTTGTTACTGATGAATTATGCAATATTCTGAATATGAGACTTGGTTCACAATCACAGTGATTTATTATGATTGTGTTCAGGGCTTAAAACAGGTATAAAAACTGATTTTTATTGGAAAATCATGTTGTATTGTATGAACTACAATGAAACATTATTTAAGGTCACACTCAGGACTGCGCCATAGTGACTGGAATACACTGTAGCGAGGTGACCATATTAGGACTAAAAGTGTCCTATACTTTATTGTTATGGAAATAATTTGGGACTTTCCCCGGATGACCATAAAGACGAGGTGGTTGTATTACAGATTAACTGAGGTATCTATTGTACCTTCTTGATTATCCAGATTTGTTTTAATGAACCATAATAAAAAATATTTGACTATGCATTCATATACATATTTTGTTTTATATAATTTATTATTTTTATTTAATTATAGTAATTCCATACACGTGTTTACTCATATTTAAATTTCCAACCTGAAAAGTACACAGTTGTATTCATATTTATAAATGTAATTTCCCTTTCTCAGGTACAATCTTGTATCTTAGCATTAATCAAGACTTTGTAATTGAGCCCTGGCCATTGCTGTTGGATCATGTGCTCATTAGTAGATTATGAGTGGTCTATGTACTACTTGATCGGCTTCAGATTGTGGCAGCTATGGGAATCTCACCACAAAAGGTCGTCTAGGACAATTCGATTACTGAAGATACACAGGCACTAACTCAATTTACAAACATTGCCGTGAAACGGGTGCATGACGATTGCATTTATTTATCGCTGATACCCTTGCACGCATTTCATGGTGCGCCATCGTGGAAAATCTCATTTTACTGCAATGGCCCCAAGCACAAAGAAGTATGGGAAATTTGATTTGTGCCAACGGCAAGATATGGAAAGATTCGTTGCTGTGGTAACCGACTCATCTTCAAAGCAATCACTGAACTATACGAACGTTCTACTATGCCGTAGTTCTTCGTATGTCAACAAACCGCATCTGAACAGACCCAATATGTTGCCACCACTTTTATTTATGACTTTGATATTGTTTTACAATAATTACCCTGGTCCATTATTTCTGGAACTTATTCACCTGTGTCATTCAGAAATAATATACAGTATAAAAACTGTGCGTAGCAAGATAAGTACTGAGAAATTTTAGATTTTTTGTTAACGAACATGAATATGAATACAAATACTTTTGTTTCATTATTCGTAGAAACACTGATGGAAAGCAGTAGTATTATAATTATACATTATAATATTTTTATGTAATGTAAAAATATGAAAATACTAAAATATATACAGCTGTATATTGTTAAATAATGGAGAATACTAATAGCATACACCAGGTGTACATGTATGTATGTACAGGGTGTGTGTATGTATGTACAGGGTGTGTGTATGCATGTACAGGGTGTGTGTATGTACAGGGTGTGTGTATGTACAGGATGTGTGTATGTATGTACAGGGTGTGTGTATGTACAGGGTGTGTGTATGTACAGGATGTGTGTATGTATGTACAGGGTGTGTGTGTATGTATGTATGTATGTACAGGGTGTATGTATGTATGTACAGGGTGTGTGTATGTATGTACAGGGTGTGTGTGTGTATGTATGTACAGGGTGTGTGTATGTATGTACAGGGTGTGTATGTGCAGGGTGTGTGTATGTATGTACAGGGTGTTTGTATGTATGTACAGGGTGTTTGTTATGTATGTACAGGGTGTGTGTATGTATGTACAGGGTGTTTGTAGGTATGGGTCTTTTCGATTCTGGGGAGATTTTGGCGGTTCAGTTTATAATTCACCTGATATGAATGTCGGAGTAAAGGACATTATAAATATAATTGTGTCATCATTTGATATAATGTAATATGTTAGATATAGTTGAGACAAAATTGTGCACGTCAAAGTAACATTATTTTTGTGACGATTCAATTAAGCTGTAATTGATAAAAAGATGCCAAAATGGGACGTTGAAAAGTGCACTACATTCCAGTTAGAATAAAGCATTAAAAGATAGATGAAACAAGCGGTCTAACAGTGAAACAGTATGATCAAGGTATAGTCAATAACTCTAAATCAAGATATTGATATTTCACAAAGGAGTGACAGGATACAAGACTAGCAAAACCATGGTAACTGTCGTTACTGTTGGTGTTCTTGAGCGTAACGACTGTTATCAGGATTGGCAACCAGTGAATGTAAAGTCCTGACCTTTCATGTTTATTTTTCTTTTGAAGTACAGCGTCTGATCATTCTTTTGATAGCATTGTAATTCAGACTGTTATAATGGGATATGCTTAAATTAAATCAAATTTAATATTATTTGCATGGTGTTCTGAATGTCACAACCGTTTCTTTTACATTAATCTAACTTTTTCTCCTCAAACGTTGAGGTAAATGTATGGGAGTTAAAAAAAAAATCTATGCAATCATTCCAGTGGCTATGCAAATTCCTCCATGAAAGTTAGCGCATAAATTTGTCGAGTGCAATGAAGTTTGGTGTCCACTCCTTCCCTCCTTTGCCTGTCGTAATGACTGTTACATTCTTTTCTATGTCGTGCGTAAATCATCGAAAATCAGATTAAATTTTTAGCAATCGGACATCAACAATGATTGATATTGTAATGTAAGATGCTCATTTATGCTAGTATAGTGACTTATGTTAGTTTCATGGATGATTTATGCCAGTTCCCATCAGTTGTGGTGAATTGGTTTTGCGTCCTTCGTGACAAACGTGTTGATGTTGCCTTGTTGTCGTCTCTTTCATGCGACCAACTTTCTTATTTAAAACTCCATGAAGGCAAATTGGACCAACGCTTGATTTACGTTCTATTTTATCACATAATTGATACGTTTTCTTTCTGAACTCATGTATCGCCCAAATGTCATGACCGTTATTTAGGACACGATAATCACCGCGTCCGCATAAAGACCGTTCCTTATTTTTTAAAACACAGACAGTGGGATGCGCTAGTGTATTGGTTAGAGCATCCGACTCTCAATATAGAGTGAACCTAGGTTCAAACTCTATTTGCAAGTTGCTTCTGCCCATTATGTGCATTAGAGGACCAGGAACATGTCCCAGCCTGCACTTCTCTGGTAGCTGGGATAACTAGTCCATGTTACCTTTGATTTAACGTTTACTTTAATTGTAAGTTATGTTAATTTGTATTTTAATTCATTACATGTACTTTGCTTTTTTTATTTTGATCTTCGTAAAATCTGAAACATGGAACACAGTTTAAAATGTAAGAAATGATGACTCAACAAATGACAACAGATATTTGATGTTCCCGTCACTGGGGTAATGCATCGCAGTGTCTTTTTTATACGTTTGTTTAACATAGCAAGATTGCATGAAAGAAACTATTATTATACAATTTGTGTCACGTTTCAAAAGAACATTCTATCAGATGTTTTCTAAAAGTGTTTAATAGGACACCAAGTAATAACTGTTACATAATGCAGGACATGTATTATAATGCAATCTTTTTCCTGTTTCCTGTTGTTATGAGGTTGTTGAAGAATCAAATCAAGCTATAACCTGTTCGTTTTATTGAATTAAAATTTTGAACTTCTTTGTCCCACTTTTGTGCACCAGTATCAAAAACACATGCACGCACGCACGCGCGCAAGCACGCACGCACGCATGCACGCACGCACACAATAAACTTGAACAATCTGAGAATATACACACACACACACATATATATATATATATATATATATATATATAGCTTTGACTGGTAGCTCTATACCTGAAAATGTCAGCGCAGTAGAATTTGTTGTCCATTCCAATAAACATTAATGATCAGAGATGGTCCCTTAGCGGTGAAGTTGGCCTGTCAGTATCCCTTAGTGTCTTTCTGCTGAACATTGACCACTGTAGTGGCGACTTCGTCCGGCTGCTCTCAGTCGCGGAAATTTCTCTAGAGGAGTGGTAAATTGAAGACTGAATTGAACATGACCTTTTCCTCACATGCTATTCCCAATGTGACCAAGATATTATTGCGATCTGCTCCCACATCACAGATAGAGAATAGTGACAACAAATCTAGGCAACAGATGTTGTGAAGGATGATTGGTGTAAATCGTTAACTTGTTCTTCTGAATTACTTAACGTATCATGAAAAGACAATAATTATTAGTTAGATATTAGTTAGTTATTCATAGTTCAAGTGATAACAATGCTTGTGTTTAAGGATAATCGTTCCCATCTGCAGGTACCAGTGTCTGTATCACAGAAAAGTTGGACATTCTAAAGGTTTTTAAAAATAAGATAATTTGTAATGGTCAGTAAATTAACCTTGTTGATTATAGTTTATTATTTTGAATCTTAGGCAAGATAGTTATGGTCACTGGGAACAGAAACGTGAATATTGTAAAACTTGCTTGAGACTCTAAACGGATTTTAGGGAATGACATAAAAGTTAAGTTCTTTTATAGTGCACTACCAAATCCTACCCAGGACTGCTCAAAGTGCTTTACACTTCACCCCTTGGCAGACCTGTTCATTCCAAGGCCATTTCAACTTCTCTGGCAAGCATTCAGCCAAGCTGCAATTACTGTGCAAATACTATTCGTTCACATATCCACCACTGTATCTATTGCCAGGTACTCATTTATACAGCTGAGTGAACTGTGGCAAAGTGGGGTGATCAAACTTGCCAAAGGTTCGAAGTGACCACAGTGGGATTTGAAACCGGGTTTGCTCGATTGAGAGTCCAGCATTCTAACCAGTACACCATCTCCCCCCACATGTAGCCTATGAGAAATGATAATAAACACAATAACTATATTACCACCTATGCATCTAACTAAAACACTATGATGTGAAGTTATTGATTTGAAAAAAAATTACATTTATTATTTAGTACTGTCATACAATCAAAAATCATAATAATGGAAATCTCTCTAGTTAAATCTTCAATGTGGCCCAGTTTTCAGACACTGCCTGGGCATGTCTGCTGCTATGGGCAAGTGTGCTCATCTTGGGATTCTTATCTAAATAAACCAGATGGGAGACATAATCTCCTGCCAGGATTCTATCATGTTGATGTACTGGATCTTTGCAGTATAATCAGTTCCTTTTGTTGATGGCACCTGATGTTACATACAGGCTGTATATGGCACAACATTGGATCTGGTAGAATGACAGTGACAGTGACAATGACTATTTATGTGCCACCTATATATGTGATGTTAATTAAATCTGTCTAGTGCTATCTATATGCCACATATTAAGGCCTTTTTATCAGCATTTTTAATCAGCAGTGGCCGATTCAAAATGCTTCCCGCTGATTCAGCCAAAATGCGCAAGTTATTGGCCTCACCCAGCTGAGGAATACCAGAGAAACACCAAAATAAAGACGGCAAACGAAGTTGCGAGAATTTTTTTAGGATATGCCAATTTACTTCATAGTTGTGATAGGAAGCAGACAATCCGATTGACAATATAATCTGCCAACATATTCGGATTAATGTGATATTTGGCTGTGAAAGTGAACTTTGGAGGCTTCGATTTGGAGTGAATTAAGAACGGCATAGATTTTTGCCTGTGAGAGGCCCAGGGCAGTGCCAGTGGCAGTGTGCGTGAAACGTCGGCTTCAAACATAATGTTACTTTCAACAATTGTAACTGTTTCACAAATAAAATACAAATTTAAATTTAATTCATTACTTTATTTTATTGGTATGCTAGTTATAAGAAATGAATTACAATATTTGGTATGGTTTATATTAATTAAATTATTCTAATTTAAGCAATGTTTTAGTTTTATGCGTGAAAACTATGCTCTATTATGCATACTTATAATTAAAAATATTTTGTTCAGCCAGTTCAAACTCACCTGGGCTGCTTCAAAATACAACTGGGCTAGTTTAAAAAAAATCTGGGCCAGTTCATTTTGTTGCTAATTTCAGACACTGTAATATGATAATAAACCTGTCTAATACTATCTATATCATATACCATATATATGTGATGATAAACAATGTCATGTTTATTTCTATTTATATGTCATGATAATAAATATATTATTATTATCTATATACTATATATATGAGATAATAAACATATAACACTATTTAAATGTTATATGTGATGTCACGATAAAGATGCTGTAACTTGAAACATGGTGCAATTAGTTGCACCAATAATATGTGTGTAATAAATTTTTGGGGTGAATGTAAATAGGCTATGTTGAATACCTATCACATTTTTTATCAGCTAAATGCAGAAGTGGTTGTAAAAATAGATTTTAGATAAATACCTTAACAAATGAATTGACACATTATATCTGAGAGTCCGAGTGTTAGATAATTCAAGTTTAGGTGAAATATGACAACATTTTATTTGTGTTGCCCTTTTTCCTGCTATTTATTGTGTTTGTCAACCCATTCTAAATATACCACACAGTTGAAACAACTACAATAACTATAATAATTATGATTTAATAAACTTTCTAAAACCAGAATCGTCATCATAGTGTGAATATGATCGCACGGGAGTCATCATAAAAGCGAGGATGGAAATACAATTTTTAAAAGATACAATCTTTTTTTACAAAAGGTAGTTTCAGATGATTTTTAAGTGATAGGGAACTTGGTTCCAGATTTTAGACACTTGCTATGTTGAGCTTTGTTCTCGGAACAAAAAGCTGTTGTGAGATAGATGGTCTGAGCTACCAGGTGATATTTGAAAGCTGAAACCCAAAGAATAATAGAAGCCACCAATGTCTGTCATATCAGATATTTGTTAGACGATATGTATGATCTTCATACATCTTAGTTATTATAAATAACTTCACTGCTCACAGCTAGTTGGGCCAATAACTTGCGCGTTTTGGCTGAATCAGCAGGAAGCGTTTTGAATCGGCAGCCGCTGATAAAAATGCTGATAAAAAGGCCTTAATATGTGGCATATAAATAGCATTAGACAGGTCTAATTAACATCACATATATAGGTGGCACATAAATAGTCATTGTCACTGATTCTACCAGAGCCAGTTTTCAGTGTGTTTACTCCCAACAGCCCCTTTCTGGGGGTAACATAGGAGTGTGGTGCTTGGTGCGCATAAAAAAGGTGCATATAAATGTGGGAAATAAAAAACTAAATAAATGAACAAAAGTAGTGCAATTAAAAAGTGGATTAAAATCAGATATCCCCCTTATAGATAAATGAGGTGAGCTGGAGGGGCAAGATAGACAGTGCTCACAGCTAGTTGGAAGGGGTGAATGGAGGGGAGACTTATTATTTTAGTGGGGACTGGATTCCAGGCTCATATGACTCTAGGATAGAAAGAGTATGCATATGTGTTGATGCGTGCTTGAATTTGTATATATTTATCAGGATCACTGATGGTTTAGATCTAGGCACAGACATATCTTTACAGTTAGTTGCACATGAATCATTGGTTGAGCAAATCGTACTGTGTTAACCCAATTCTGAGTTCCACGAACATTTTTCGCACTAGAACCTACAGAATGCTTCAATGCAGGGGTGAAGTAGATGTACTGTACCAATGTGGCCAGTGGCTGAAGCCATTCCTCCAGCGATGGATTTATATAATCAATTAGTGCAGCTGTTGGTCTGTAGCACCACACCTCACAACATTAAAATTACTGAACAAGTGGTGTGCGAATTTCACGAACAAATGTGCTGAGGTCACGACCTTCTGAGTGCAAAATGGCTGTTGCACTTGATGGCTGCACTATTAATGACACTTGTTGAGATTATCTGAAGTAGTAGTACTGCCCATAAGAGGCTTGACAGTGCATTGTGGCAGTGTGTCACTGGTAGATGTTGAGCAGTATACATGGGGGTGACCGGTAAAGAATTGTATATAATAGTTATTTATAATAATAACTAGGATGTATAAAGTACCATATCTTGGGGCCAGTCTGTTCCTAGGCATGCACAATAAGACATAAAATATACACAAAATATAAAGTTGTATTAATGTACATTTAAATAATACTAATATACAATAAGAAATTATATTTAGGATATGCTTTATTATGCACAAATTATAAATATGTTAAATTGATATGAAATTAAAAGAGAGACCAGACCCCAAAAAAGTTACTGGCCTGAAATTTTTTTTACTGATTAAAAATACACTATTTTTTTAACACATTGCATTACAAGTCGAAGGATGCGAGTTTGACATTATTTATTTTGTCGTTGGTGATTTACTTTCATCCTTTCAGTCAGTATTCTGTATGGCAGACAATGTTGCTGCAGGAATCATTTGAGAATCATATGCCCTCTGTTAAAGCCGCAGGCACACGCAGGTCGCGTTTTGAGAATTAACAGGTTATGCCACTGCATGCGTATCGAGTTACAGCTAGTTATACTCGAAAATACGACGCGTGAACTGGCTCTGACACTGTATATAACTATGACTGTTACAGTTGGGTTTATTTCTTTCAAATGTAAACTTTTGGACTGCGATATACCGATATTATACTGGTAACATAGCGGAAACTTAGTAAAATATAGGCATCCGCAATTCACAAAAAGTTTGCACATCGTTGCTAGTAGCAACGTCATGCAGACTTTTTTATGAGGCTCATACATATCAAAACAAAATGGCAACTATACGAAACGACAGCTCACAATATCAGATGAGATGAAGATTGCGTTTAATTGTTACGCCGGGGTGGGTGGCAAGGACAAGTGGTTGAAACGATGACCTGTGGCTGTGACTAATTGGATAAAAACGATCTGAAACTATGTTGGCCCACCAGGCCAGTAAAACATGGAAACTTGTGGCCCGAACTGGCCCGACAGCCCTAAAAAAGGCGTCGAGCCAGTGTTAATGTTAAGGCCTGCTCTATTATTGGTGGCATGGTCACAGTCCTTGTGACAAGTGACCTGATTCCAACTACATCTTGGTGACAAGTGACCTGATGCCAGCCACATCTTGGTGACAAGTGACCTGATGCCAGCCACATCTTGGTGACAAGTGACCTGATGGCAGCTACATCTTGGTGACAAGTGACCTGATGCCAGCCACATCTTGGTGACAAGTGATGTCAGCCATGTGGTGGCATGATAAGGCTGTGACAAATGCAGCTGCAGTAACATGTCACAGAGAGAGCCAGGATCCCACCCATTGATCAGAGCAGCAGTTCACTGACCACAACTCTGTGCTAACCACCTACTGGATCTGCTGCCCGGTGGTTCACTGGGACTGTGGACAGCATCTATGTCCTGGGATTCGATCATTTTACTCCTCCCTCTCCCACAAATTTCACCTGTCTTATTCCATGGTCTCATTATGGTAGAAAGGTACAGTATACCCTTCTGGCGACTTCCCTCCTAGAAACACCCTACTAACCCATTGTTACAGTTTGTAGATGCTTTTTTGTGCACATTCTTGGTTGATGGGTCACCTTTTCTGAAGAAAAACAAATTATAATAAATTTATAAAACAACATATATTTTTTCAAAGCACAGTAGTGTACATTTTCTTGATAAAATCACATTTTAGGTGTTTTAATGAAAATTTACCAGAGAAAAGTCATGTTTCCGCTAATTTAGTATCATCAACCCCTTAACCCACCCCAATCTCCCCCTACCCATACTGTGATACCCTATTATTACACAAAGACCCACTTAAACATGTTCCTTATGCTGAAGCCAAATCAAGTGGGTGGCACCACATACATGTCTGTATACATTAATTTTTTCCACACCTGTACACGTTGCATGCTTTATGCCATATGGCAGTTAATACTGGTATAAATATAAACTTTGTAATACACGCAAAGGCCATGAGTTTCTTCCTTGAAGTGGCACAAATTTAGAAATATATAGATTGCAACTTTGTTCTCAAAGCCTAAGTAAAAAATAACTGAATTCATGTAACACAAAACATTGCATCAGTAAGTTGGAAACGTATGGGTAAACATAGTACTGAAAGCCTGTGTGAAATGGAAGCCTTTGAGACAAATCACATATAATTACTTAGGTTCTTCGTGACCGTAGGCGGTGACCTCGGTGGTTAGATCTTCAACTTTCCCTTGAAATGCTCTACAACTTCCTTCAAATCATTCTTGTGATGTGTCATCTCATTTAAAAGCTCAGGGTACTTTATATAATTAATTTACGTAATTAATTTAAATTTAAGTGTAGCTGTAAAGGTATGATTTTTTGTCACTCATTGGATTTGTAATTTTTCCCCATAACGTTTTATGAGAATAAATGCAGAATTTAAAATGTAACATCTATTTCTCCATAGCCTAACTATGCCTTGATCTTTCATTTAAATGCATTGTTTCACATTCATGTGGTTAATGTGAGACAACTTCCACTGGCGGAATGTATCATCAGTGGCGAAAACAGGTTAATGATGGTTTTTGCCACTGTGTCTGCAAAAACAGGTTTCCGCCTGCGGAAATGCAACATTGCACTATGACATTGATGCTAACAGTCGTGGTGCGCTGCCTGAGGACTGTGTTCTCACAAACCCCTGAGCGCGCATGCGCGCACGCACGCACGCACAAGTGTCTTGTTGTCAACCTCTGACACGTTGTATATGATTACAGGAAGTGAGAATGGTGGATGTCTCTTTGTCATTGTGTAACAACTACCTAATGATATTGTCTGTTTTCGCTGGAAAGCAACCAGACTTCCTGATGGGCGCCCACCTCGAGTCACTGGCATTCAGTGCGCCAAATGTCAAGGTCATTTTGAACCCTGGAGACTGTTAACAGTCTTCTCTTTTATGTTCCAGGCTAAAAGGTCATTCGGTTTTACTCAGAAGTTACACCCGGCATATTGTTACAGCATATTGTTACATCTGACGATATCATGGTTATTTTATTTCCAGGTGTGGAAAAAATTAATGTATACAGACATGTATTTGGTGCCACCCACTTGATTTGGCTTCAGCATAAGGAACATGTTTAAGTGGGTCTTTGTGTAATAATAGGGTATCACAGTATGGGTAGGGGGAGATTGGGGTGGGTTAAGGGGTTAATGATATACTAAATTAGTGGAGGTTGTGTTAGTTTTACACCAAATGAGTGACATTATTACAAATTTAATTAATTATAATTATTGGCCGACCACTTCCGCCAATACACCAGGCAGTAATAACTATCCGGTACAAGTCATTGGCTAATTATCTGATTGTGTCTCAGTTTCGATGGAATGGCTTTATTCCTCTTTAGTGACCATTTTATGTCCAGATACAAGATACAAGATGTGTTTATTTTACCCATGGTCTAAATATCATATTCTACATGTAGGAAAATTACATATAATGTTGCAATAATTAACAAATATTGGATCAAGTAGATACACAAAATAGCATAAATTATTTGTAACTACAATAAGATATTGTTTAATTGTATCAAAAACGTGATCAATCGCTATTATGGGAAACTCCCTCCGAGTAAACATAGTACCATAATTGCCTCTTCATTCAGGAAACAGTTGTTTTGCCATCAACAATCAATATTATGGTCACAGTTGCATTGTAAAAAATATAATCGCTTTGAACATGACCTTATTTATGGAAATGTTGCTGTCTTCTTATTATTATTTATATTGTTATTATGAATGGTAATTGTTCTTAGAAGAGGCAAGTTTTGTCTACGTTAGACTATTTCCGTCTTCTGTTACATTAAAAATTTATGAAACCACCCTTTTTTTGAAGATTCCCTCCCTTGTTATTCTTGCTTCCATAAAATAGGATGTCGCTTCAACTTTGTTTTCCAGTCGTTTTCTATATCAAGGAAAAAATGTGTGTGAAACTTACTGATTGGGAAGTTTTTATAGTGATTTTGGGGTATTTAATTTGGTGATAGTGCTGTGTTATCATTCGGTGTTCCTCAATTGACATGTTTTTTATTGGCAGAAGATAGAAAGCTTTGCCAATGATTAACATTAGACTATAATTATATAGGCCATATAATTTATTTTACTGTAGTATTGCCTGTTTTAATTTATGATTGTGTCCTTTATATTTACCTATGCATGTCTAAGCCTATTCTTATTTTGTTTATTTACAAACAACTTTAAACATGATGTTCATGGACCTTTTAAATTTTTTATATTTGAAGTCATAATTTTTTTCTTAATTTATTTATTATCGTTGGTTGTTTTACTGTGCCAATTGTATAAATCAACTGCTATAGTTGCCATGTTAGTAAAATTCTTTAAACAAAATTATTATAATTGTCAGTTTCAAAGAAAATAAAAATTCATTTAGGAAACCATTCTTTTTCTGAAGGTTTCCTTGATAATCTTGCATTTCCATAAAATTATGTCGTTGTAACTTTATTTTCTAGCTGATTTCCATATCTGGCACAAAGTGTCTGGAATTTACTGCTTGGCACGCTTTTATAATGAATTTTGGGTATTTAATTTGGTGATTGTGCTCTGTTATCGATCAGCATTCCTCAGTTGACATGTTTTCATCCCAGGGGAATAGATTGTGGCACATGCATGGTCTTAAACCATTTACCACTTCCATAATGCATTCATGTCACTGATAATCACATTTTTAACATAACTGCTTTATAGCACTGTCCGCAACCTTGTGAAACAGGTGGCAGCGTTTTCACCCCAGGTGATTCACGCTAACAAATGTGCAATGCACCTTGTCCCAGGTGCTGCTCTGACCAGTCAGTGATGTCTCTAAAGCCAGCAGCACATTGGCCGATTTTTTGTTGAGTGACTGCAGATTTTTTATCGGTGTCAAATTAGTTGGGCCAGATAGCTCGCAGCACATTAGCCAATATTTGGCGACTAGCACAAGTCTGCTTACAAGTTTGGAATTCAGCCAAAATTTAAAAATAATGTTTGTGCACGTGACTGCAATCACGCTTCCTATTGGTTGCTACTCGCGCGAGTCTCGATAGTTTGTCTGCATCTGCAGCACACTAACTGACAAGGTGCAACAGGACGTCTTGAGATCTTGCCCGACAAGCCTTGATCATGTCGTATACTTGTTGGAATTCACAGCACACTAATTGATTATTTGTCAGCTGACGAAAAATCTGCTTGTGTGCTGTTGGCTTAAGAATTCGCTTGGTTGAATCCAGTGAAGTAATGTAAGAGTAGTTTGCTTTGATTTTTTGAAGCGCTAAATATTGTTAAATAACACAATGTTTAATATTTCATGTATGTTATACACATATCAGTTTGCAACTGATGCACATCTGCAAAATGTAGTTTACCTTACAAAAAAATAACTTTAAATTGCAACACTTTTGGTAAAGTAAGTAGCGACGCATGTTAGCGATAGCCTTCAAATGGTTTATTGGTTTATATTTTGTAGTTTGACAACTGTGCAACACATGAACCTATAGCAGAACTGTTATTACTAGGAATAAAATATTTTATTAAAATGTAATTTAGTGTGATAAAAGGGATATTTTGCATAGCCAGGTCATACTGCCCAGGTTGTAGCGTGCACAACCCATTCCTTTGCATACAGCCAAAGATTGCTGAGCCTGCGCTCTATTGTGTTATGAGCTACAGTCAAGGGGAAGCCTGTGTGGCCAGTGAACCTCATTAGTACAGAGTGATATATTGCACACTGGCTGACTGCTAGCCTCTGGCTGAGCTTCTGTCAGGACGTCATTCAGCGACCAGCCTTCAAGGAAACACTGCTTGTTTAGCCGTTCGCAGACTCACGGCATAATTGGATTGCAGGAGGTGAAATTGTCGAGAAGCGAAGCTGATTGGTCAACGCCCAGTGAGGTGGAATGCACACAGAGGGTGCATCGCTGAGGGCTCGTGCGGTGCGCATGCAGGCGCACTTTTGTGAAATAAGGGAGAAAATTGCTTTACCGTAGTCTCACACTCTTGTGTTAAGAGGATGCTTTGATTTGAGAAGCTAATACGTTGACCGTTTGAACATTGGGTCCACTGCATGCAGGTCAATCTTATCTGCGGGAACTATGTCTTTGTCCTACTGATTGTACAAACATTTAGGCCGCCTTGCCAGTGTTGTGTATTAATACACTTGATCTTGGTTTGATAAATAGATCAAAAGCTGCTATAGTTGGTAAAAAAAATCTAATGGTCAAGTAATTATCTTGATGACCTTTGAACTCTGCTCCCTAAAAGGTCATTATTTTACATAAAAGGTTACACATTTGTAATTATAATAAAACAAACACAACTATTGGGTTTATTTATGCATGGTTTGTTTACATATCCAAAATATGTGTCTTGAATTATCTCACTGTCAACAACAGCAAAATTAATATGCATGACATATTTTAAGTTATTTCAATCAATTATGTGACTTATTCAGAATAATATTATTTATCTAACCAAGCAATAATGAGGAACATATACCTAAAATATTGTTTTGTTGTTTAGAATCATTCTGAGGTTTGAAAATTGTTTTCATCTACGCAGCCAGTATAACTTTACACAAACAGAATTGTTTATGTATTACTAGCTGAAAACATGCAAGGTTGCTAATTTTTTACTGTACAAATCATCCCCTTGGGCCCCTGGGCATGCCTAAAAAATTTTGGTTACATGCAAAACTTACTGAGATATGTGAGAATATACAGACACAACCACAAACTATTTTATAGTATAGATGCGGGTATATCGCTTGTAGTAATAACACTGTCCTCGATGCTTGGTGATTCTTATGGTTAGGTAACAGTGTCACTAGTATGCGTCACCACCTTTTGGTGTATTATTGATCCATTGTGACAGGCGTGACAATTGTCTTTATACAAGCATGACTTATTGGGAGTCCCAACTCCCTAGACTGTTTTCCAATTAATGTTCTTGGAAGTGTTCTTGAGTTCTCGGAAGTCCCCAGCCTTTTCTCTTTAATCTGGCTCATATAACATCGCATTCTGCATATCAAAATACAGTCGAGCCTCGTTATAACGCGGTGGTCAGGGTCCACGACTACGGACCGCGCTGTATGCGAGGCGCGTTAGGTGTTCTCATATCTGCCACCAGGGAGCTACTAAACAACAGTGATCGCTGCCCGCTGCACCAAGTCCATGAACGCTGTCGAAGCCCTGTGTGCTTGTAGCACTGTCTTATATGCCAATATGCATGCAGTTTATACTACTTATTATACTAGCATCAACGTGTATTATTTTTAAATGTCACACCCTGTTGGTTCTTGAACTGAATAAAACACGTACGTATACCGTTATGGGCAGTTATATCTACTACGATGTCGATGATGATGTACTGGACCAATAGGCCTAAGAATCGAAAATAATAACCTGGATCTGAGCAGCCGAAAACATATATGATTTGACAAACAAAGTATGTAAGCTGATAAAACACAGAAAACCTCAGTACGTAGAATTAATAACTGTTTCACTTCGTCTTTCAACCAATCTAGACCAAAGTATAAATTTATTACGCACCACTTAACATCGATTCATCGTTTCATATGCGGATGACGAATTCGTATTTTCGCGCACCGGTAGAGCCTTGGGTTAGGAATTTGGCATGTTGGTTTCGCATCGCGAAAACGATTAAATTTACAATGTAATGGAAGCACGTCATTTTACCCAAGTGTCAGGTATTGCATACTAAATGCATTTAATTATCTGATTCTTATGCCAGACGTATTTGTGAATCTCGATTGCAATTTACAAACCGTCGAAGCGAAGCCAACGACAGCGATTGATGTCAGTGACAACGCAAAACAAACAACACATTGATACTCGTTCATTGACATCGTTCGCATAATGTTTCTTGAGAATTGTCAAAGCAATTCTAAGTAGGTTTAAGCAGGTCCATTTGGCATTTTCCCCTGGCGGCAGAAAATCGGGGTCCACGACCGACCGTGTTATATCCGAATCCGCTTAATAACGGGGCGCATAATAACGAGGCACGACTGTATCGGTGGCCTGCAAATTTAGTTGAGTTGTCACAGTAGAAAACTGGAGAGCCAATGGTAAACTTCAATCTCCACCCATCTATTCCACAGAGCCCCTTTGTGAACTAACATCTGCAATGTTTAACAAGATCTTATTAAATCTTGTTAAACATAGGAGTTGTGGTTCATATGCTTGGTGCATCAACGCAAAAATAGTACAAATATAAAAATAGTACAAATAGAATGTGTGGCTGAAATCAGTAGATAATTGGTACAGTCGGATGAGGTGAGCAGGTGGAGCAAGACAGACTGTGCTCACAGCCTGCTGAAAGGGGTGATTTGATGGAGTCTTATGGATCTTATGACTCTGGGGTAAAATGAATATATATGCATACTGTATTCATCCTTGGAAAAAATGGGCCATGAAAAAATATCAAGGAATCTGTTCTTTTAAGCATACATGAAAACTTGTTTCTCTATACAGTAAGGTAACTAGCTGTTTAACACTAGTGGTGTCATTTGGTGACTAGTGTAGAACAACTGAAAAGTGGTGCCAACTGTTTTACACCAGATGGCGACACTTTTCAGTTGTCCCACACTATTCAAATTACAGTAATTATGGATCCTGCTGGGATGTATGCTAATTAGCACACTTACACTTAATAGGTCAAATACGGTATTTATTTACGGGTGCTTGTATTTGGATATGTTTCAAGTACGGGTACATGAGAATGTAAGATATGGCAACAGAGTAATGCTCAGGAGGTTGTGTTTTATTTTGGAGAAGAAGTTGGTGTAATAATTTCCTTTCTAGTATGTCTGTCAACCAAGGTTGTTGAGAAGGCCTAAAAGTGAGGGTAATATTTGTGATGCACAAAATATATGACTCTGTTAATTTAGTGAATGTTGTTAAACGCAAGGCATCTGAATAAGTTAAGTTAAACACCAGGTAGAAGGAACATTACCTGATTATTTTTAATATTTGGTGCCGTTAAAGAGCAATTCGAAAACAATAGATGCAACACATTAATTTCTACCAGTAGTTAATGAAAATTACCTATTAGCTTGTGAGATTGTTGCATCATCATTTGGTTGAGGAAGTGTGTGCTATGTGTAGGCTACCAGATGTATCTTTGATTTTTCATCAGGGGAAGAGTCTGGTCACATGGAGGTTTGGGGTAGTTTTTACCCTTGTACATGCTCTCTGTTGCCTGTTAAGAATGAGCTCTTGATAGTCTGTCTTGCTCCGTACACTTATCTTGTTTTGTTGTTCGTGAACATAGCGACAAGATAGACAGGCTTGTGCTGTATCTACGATAGTTGGTGTCAGGGAGAGTCACTGATTAGGTTCATTCATGTCATCACAGCTTTCTTTATGTGTTTACTATTTGTGTGGAGTCTTAAAGAGTCGGGCGCCGGGCCAGCAGGCCAGTGTTAATGTCAAGGCCTGTGCAATACATTTGAGCAATTCTGGAAACAGGTATAAGTATAAAGGCTCATAACATGATAATGTTGAATTTAACAAGATTTGACAATATTGATATCCAAAGGTGGTAAGAGGGCAAGGAACTCATTGACTTATCCAGAGTCCGATGGTGATGGTTGATTGTTGCATCTATATCATTACATGTTAACACCAGTTCCAAGCCAGCATTGCGTACATATACACCACATTGGTCCTTCAGATTTGCCAACCATCTATACATATAAACACAATTAGGGAGTCAGTCAGCCACAGCTTTGCTGTCATACACGCTGCCTGTTGACTCGGAAACAGCTCTGACTGCTGCCCACTGCCGTCAGGAGGAGGAGGGAAGGAGGGAGCAAGAATCTCAAATTTGTCCAACACAAGCAGCATGTAATGTAACAGGAGCTTGTTTTTCTCGCCAGGTCTCCTAGTTAACAAAAGACCGCATGTAAACTGTCAGCTAGTCTGATTACTGGCATAATGGCTGCTGCCCATGCCTCCAGTGTGTGATTATGGTGTCAGTGGCAGCTGTAGACCTCTGCTGTGATTTCTCTGTCCTGGTAATAAGTTAATAGGTGGACTTGACAGTATCCACACTCCTCATAGGCCACTCCTGGTGTTGATGTGAGATCATGTTGTAACCCCCCTAAATCCTCATCCCAGGCGTATATTTCATATGAAATAAACACCCCTGGGTGAGAATTTAATGAAATGTTCACCCCTCCCATCAAAGTTGGGCCCTTTATGCAATCATATTTTTATTAATTGGTTAAACAATTTGTGTTTTAGTTTAATTGATACATTTATTATGCTAAAAGCAGTAGGTTCCTTCTGCCTGGTGTCTTTGTAGACTCATAGAGCTGGTGGTAGTCACCTGTAAAACCCACTACCATAGAAACACTCCTGCGTTAGCCCTGGACAGAGCTGTTTGAAATATAACCCTCAAGGCAGAAATTAATCTACACAACGATGCACCTGCCATGCAGTAGTAACTGGAATACCCAGTGGTAGGGGAACGGTTGACGAAGAGAGCAGATGTGCTTAGATTGGAGGGTATAAGGAGAAGAGGAAGACCGAGATGGGAGGACTGTATGAAGAGAGATTTGGCAGGAGTGGGAAGGGAGGGGAGAGCGAATGTGAGGGATAAGGCCGAGTAGAGATGGGTGTTGAACACAGTAGTGAAACAGGATCAGTGATGGAAGAAGGGAAAAAATCAATGACTGGTATTGACGTCAGCCTCATCCTGGATTTCAGGGATAAACAGGAAAGCAACAACAAAAAGGAACAATACGAGGAATGAAGGAAATGTTTGTCTTTGTCTTGTTGAAATGGCCGGGACGTGCTGCAGGAGTAGCTATGATGCTAATCACTCTGCTGACATTTGGATTTGAAGCTTGGTTAAATGACAGGAACACAGCCAGATGTTCTCCTCAAATCAGAGTAAGGATGCTGTGGCTTGTCATAGGAGGAAGTGGAGGGGAGGAAGGAGGAAACGGGGAGGGAGAGTGAGGGGAGAGAATAAAGATGTATGTTGAACTTGGAGAGGTCTTTGCCCTAAATGATGGTGATGGAAGTAAGTTAAACTGGTTGCCCAAAGAAATATAACAAAAACAAATTTTCTCCTCATGACATTTTGCACTGTCCGTATGAGCTGAGCCTATTTATAATGTATATCAATGACATTTTCAGTGCTTCAGAACTGTTTAAGTTTATTTTATTTGCAGACGATACGAACATGTTCTATAGTAATAATGACATCAGTGAACTTATCCGGCAGACAAGTGCTGAGCTGGATAAGCTCAATGTGTGGTTTTCAGTGAATAGATTATCACTAAACATAGCAAAAACAAATTACATGATTACATTTGGAAATTGTACATTGAATACGTCTCTCTCTATATACAAAACTAGTTTCTTAATTGACAGACGTGGAATGCGTATTTTGTATTATGCTCTCTTTTTGCTGTACATTATGTATTGTGCTGAAATATGGGGAAATACATATGCAGAAAACTTCAAATGCTTAGTCTCGTTACAGAAAAAGGTTTTAAGATTAATCTGTGGTGCCCAGAGGTTGGACAACACATCTAGCATATTTTATGATCTCCGCATTCTAAAATTTCCAGATATGGTGAAACTAAAAACTGCTGAAATTATGTATAAGGCATATAACAATTCATTGCCAAACAACATACAAAACCTTTTCGTGTTGTATGACCCTATCTATATGACCCAACAAAAAATGTGTATTTAAACAAAAGTATGCACACACTAATCTAAAGACAATGTTTATATCAATTAACTGTGTAAAATTATGGAATTCCCTTGACAGCTCATTAATTCATTGCAAGAGTGTTCATCTTTTCAAAAAGAACTGTACTGTTCAAGTATTTATTCCACAGCTATGTAAACAATGAGTAACCCGTATATGGTGAAAAAATTAGTTGTATTACAGTAGAATTTTTCATGTACTATTCTCTTTAAAAAACTTACACTTGTGTAATTGTATTATATAGTGTCACTTATAAGTGACAGGGCAAGCAACATAAGCATTACACTTCTTCTTGCCCTTTTTCCACTTGTACTGTATTGATATTTAAAATTCAATTGTGTTTGTAATTTTTCTGTTGATGTTGTTGAAATAAACTTATTAATATTATTATTATGACCTGAAGAAACACAGATCAGTGCACACGTAATGGTCCATATTCACATAGTGCAGACAGTGCCAGACACTTGAGGGCACCTACTAGCAGATGACTGCGGCCATATCGCTTACCAGGAAGGAGTGCTTACATCGAGGGCACCTACTAGCAGATGACTGCGGCCACTGTGGCTTACCAGGAAGAAGTGCTTACATCGTACCAGTCCCAGCCTCTATTGATCACTAATCTCAAGTCTGTACCAATGACAGATTGCTCAGTTTAAGCTTTATCAATAGCCTGACATCTCCCTTCTTCTGCAAGATTCAATATATTCGTCCCAGTTTTGTCAACGTATGTCACCGTGCGACACATTACACTATTGACCAATTCTATGCACCAGACTTTGCATACATTCCAGCTGGTTGAGTGATTGTGCCATCAGGCGGCATAAATGGGTGCTGCAGTTCGCAAACAAATGCTCTGTTTTACCGCTGGTTTAGACATTATTGGTATACATAATTCTTGTTTGTAAATGTGATGTTCGCGGGATGCCTGGCTGTGCTGAATATGTTGGTAATTTCCCGAGATGTAATACCTCTGAAATGTTTTCTGACAAATATTGAATTTACAAAAGAACGAAATTGTACTCTAGTTGAAGTTTCACCTTATAATTAAAGGTGCAAAATATGGTCTGTTTTATTGTAAAATCATGTAGAAACTGAAGCTATTCTAGCATCATGTTGACCATCCAATTAATGAAAAAAAAAAATTTTCATATGCATCTGTAATTTGACCTATCTTGGGAATGAATACATTTTGACATTGCAGGCTGAGTAGCAAAGTCACTATTTATGAACAGATAACAATAAAATTTTATTTGACAATTGTCTGGGCTAGCGCTGCCGGTGGCCATTTGGGCCATAGGTCACATCACATCGGATTTGGCTAAACAAAAGTTGCCCAGTTGAGCCAATTTGGCCATTTTCATTGAAAAACTTGCAGAATGCATGAGCATTTGTTGTTTTCTTGATGCACATTAAAAAAAATTTGCTAAAGCAATATATGTATTTGACCAAGCAAATTGGGGGCTTTAGCCAAAATGGCTAAACTGTTTACAACAACAAGGCTGGCTCAGGTTGTGGTTCATTAAAATACATCAAGACGTTGGAATAAATACATAATGTGATTCTTTTTAAATGCCAGTACCATGGAGTTCGAACACCGTGGACGAGGATGAGGACGATTTTACGCCTGAACCTTTCAGTTAGTTAGAATACACTTTCAGTGAGTCGACAGTCTTTGGTTATTACCAGTATCAATCTAGTTCAAGTCTGAACGATGGATCAGTGGCAGAAGTTAATGATGTGGTGACTTGGTGATGGCGGGCGAGAATCCACAATACACCAAGGACTGATCTGGGTAAAAATAGACGGCTTCATTAAAATTGAAACATTGTAGGTCTAACAGGGACAAGATGTGTCAGTGGGCAGAGGCTTCAAACACATAATGAGAGGTGGACGTTTATTTTCTTAGTGCCGCGCTATTTTACTGCATGTGCGTATGGTAAATGTATGTATGTACATATCAGCAACTCTAAAACACCACAATCCAGTGAAATGGATAGTGGAATTGTGGTTTAGTTATTGTTGTTAGGATGTGATGGGTAAAAAGTTGACCCAGAAACGGGCGTACCAAATTCAATCAGCCAATATATTAAAGCCAGTATTGACCGACATGACATCCTTGGGGTCTGAAGGGAAATCAAAAATTATTTGTTTTCACGTCAGTTGCAGCTTGCGGTGTGAGCGCCGTTGTTATTTGTTAAAGAATTGTATCTGACAGACATCCCAGAGTTCGTACTGCTTTGTATGGATGAATATCAGGTGGCAAGAGACAGAATGTAGCACATCTGAAGGGATTGTGCAGTTGGTTATTAAACACTTTCCAGTTACAACTGACATCACATGACACAATAGTATCATAGAAACATCACAGAAAACAATGACAGTAGAAAACTGACATCACAGAAACCAGTGACATCATAGACAACTGACATCACAGAACAAAATGACATAATAGACAACTGACATCACAGAAAACAATAGCATCATAGAAGCACTACATAAAGCAATGACATAATAGAAAACTTACATCACAGAAAACAATGACATAGACAACTGACATCACAGAAAACAATAGCATCATAGAAATATCACAGAAAACAATGACATAATAGAAAACTGACATCACAGAAAACAATGACATCAAAGACAACTGACATCACAGAACAAAATGACATAATAGACAACTGACATCACAGAAAACAATAGCATCATAGAAGCACTACATAAAGCAATGACATAATAGAAAACTGACATCACAGAAAACAATGACATAGACAACTGACATCACAGAAAACAATAGCATCATAGAAATATCACAGAAAACAATGACATAATAGAAAACTGACATCACAGAAAACAATGACATCAAAGACAACTGACATCACAGAACAAAATGACATAATAGACAACTGACATCACAGAAAACAATAGCATCATAGAAGCACTACATAAAGCAATGACATAATAGAAAACTTACATCACAGAAAACAATGACATAGACAACTGATATCACAGAAAACAATAGCATCATAGAAATATCACAGAAAACAATGACATAATAGAAAACTGACATCACAGAAAACAATGACATCAAAGACAACTGACATCACAGAACAAAATGACATAATAGACAACTGACATCACAGAAAACAATAGCATCATAGAAGCACTACATAAAGCAATGACATAATAGAAAACTGACATCACAGAAAGCAATGACATCATAGACAACTGACATCACAGAAAACAATAGCATCATAGAAGCACTACATAAAACAATGACATAATAGAAAACTGACATCACAGAAAACAATGACATAATAGAAAACTTACATCACAGAAAACAATGACATCATAGACAACTGACATCACAGAAAACAATAGCATCATAGAAACATCACAGAAAACCAACTTCATAAAAAGAATGGCATCATAGAAAACCTTGACACGACAGAAAACAGTTACATCACAACAAAAGAAGATCACTACAAAATAGTTTACTTTCATATAAAGTTATGAGTAAACAGTGAACTAAAATTCAAATTTGGTAAGAAATGTGCAATTATTTATTTGTTTAATGTGGCTAGAATAGATGATCATCGTGTGGTGCCATCTCATCCTAGAATGTTGACTACCTGCATGCATCATTACTCTCGTCTCTGTTGCGCCTGACTAGTTCCGCATGTGTCAATCCCCCATTTATGCCTTGAAGTTGTCAGTCCATATCGCTGTCTGTCTTCCTGTTTCTTTTGTCAACAACCATACAGTTCCCTTTATGACTTTCCTTCTGAGAATGTAACCAAAATATGTTTATGCGTGTGATCATGGATGCTATTATTATGTTATTAGGGGTTACATGCATGCATGCACGCACGCACGCACGCACGCACGCACGCACGCACGCACACACATGGCCAGCAAGGTCATTGATCACGATGGATTACTGATGGATCTATTGATAATGACATAGAAATTCCCATTTTTCATTTCATCCAGTAGGCTTTTTATTTATTTTATTATTTTTTTCAATCTGAAAAAGCTATAGTAAAGATTTGTTTGTCCTCATCAATGTTGTATTTTTTTAAATGCCCATAAATAAAAGCACACAGAATTTTTCAATATGACCTGTTTTGCTCAGTGACCTTCGTAGCTGTTTGAAGGGGATTTTGCGGGTGAGCCTCATGAATATTCATGAGTTGAATGATGTCATCCAAGTTTCATTTTAATATAGCTTTTGTGTAGATCAAACCACTGAAATGTAAAAATTTCTACTGAAAGTTGCATTATGTTTGCCTTTTGTTCCTAGTTGACCAACTTTCAACTTGCATTGTATCTTTTAGAAAGATTTATTTTAGTCATTATTCCTCAGTTATTTAAAAAAATTTCCAAAGCATTTTCCATTACAGTAAAACGCAAGAAAAGTTATATTTCTGTCATCTTCAACTGTTCATATCTTTTGAATGGACACTGTGATTTTAATGATCTTGGTGCCATTGTGTTCCTTGTTTCAAATCCTATCTAGCTATGCATTGAGTTCTAACATGAAATACATTTTCGTTTGACCCCCCCAATTATGTATACAACTGTGTCTGTGTCCTGCAGTAGCTGTGTCTTCGTGTATCTACTAAAATAGTCTGATCTTTTGGCCTTAAGTGTTCCTAAATGTCACATGTAAGCCTGCAGATCTCTCCATACTTTAGCGCTGTGTGGTCATACACAGTCAGTAATTATGCAGTAAAACTTGTCGTACCAAGCATGAAACCATAAGGAACAACTGTGTTTGTCTATTTGTAGCTTGATTTAAGTATGGCTTGGATACTTGTCTGCATTGGATACCTCTCAATAATGAGCATTTTCCTCCATCTCAATGTTGTCAGTTATAACCAGGTTTTCGTATCTCATAATAATTTAATATGGTGATGAAATGAAAGACAAGTTCAATTCAAATGACAAGGGCTGTCAACATTTTGAGATAACAAAGTTATATTTCATGCTCCCCAAATAATAAATACTGAATTCTCACACGTGACAAATACTGACTGCTCCCCACATGGCAAATACTGACTGCTCCCTACACGATAAATATGGACTGTTCCCCACAACAAATACTGGCTGCTCCCCACATAACAAGTACTGGCTGCTCCCCACATGACAAATTCTGATCGCTCTCCTTGGTTCAGCTATTCTAGGTGTTTCTGCAGTGCACAGTTGAAACTGGACTGGTGGAGAGTAATTCAATATTGCCAAGTGTTGATGTATCTCACTTGGGAGATGTTTGCACATTAGACACTGCCCTGTATGTACTGTTACTTTGACCTTTTACTAAAATATCGCATCTTCCATGAGATTATATTATATATATGAGTCATCATTTCGTTGGTGCAACCTTTCCACGTCATCAAATCCTAAGACAGCAAAAATGCATTAGCTACTTCGCAATTGATTGATGAATTCAGGTTTACCCGTGTCATGTTAATGGTATTTCCTGCTGATTTTCATAGTTAATTAACATCACAAATTTGCGGCCATTTTGCAATAGCAGCAAGCCCCGTACACCACCAAGCCATTGCATTATGCTATTGCTTATACTCTTGCCAGAGTTCCACGTCCAATTAGTGCACCAGGAGGCAAAGACAGTCTCAGAGAACTTGACTGTCAATAGTCGGGACAGAATCTCTCCAGGCGCAGAGACTACAAAATGGCGACCATGTCAATTTAATTGGGATGAAGAAGATCCAGTCTGGATTGACAAGTGGCTGTGGCGAGTTAGCAATTTGACCTGGTCTGTCATTATCTAAAGGCTGATGGGAAAATGCACTGTTGTTCTTCCTCGTGGTTCCCTTTAAACTGGTGAGGCCAACTAGTTCTTGCACTGCAGCACTGCTTTGGCTGTTGTCGTTTTCCACTGCTCCTATCGGCAGCGTTCTCCTTCCTCCTTTGCCCTGTTCATGTCCCTCTGTTGTTGATCGCTGCCCTGCCCTGCTCACATCCCTCTGTTGTTGATCACTGCCCTGCCCTGCTCACGTCCCTCTGTTGTTGATCGCTGCCCTGCCCTGCTCACATCCCTCTGTTGTTAATCGCTGCACTGCCCTGCTCACGTCCCTCTGTTGTTGATCGCTGCACTGCCCTGCTCACATCCCTCTGTTGTTGATCGCTGCACTGCCCTGCTCACATCCCTCTGTTGTTAATCGCTGCACTGACCTGCTCACGTCCCTCTGTTGTTGATCGCTGCCCTGCCGTGCTCACATCCCTCTGTTGTTGATCGCTGCACTGCCCTGCTCATGTCCCTCTGTTGTTGATCATTTCACTGCCCTGCTCATGTCCCTCTGTTGTTGATCGCTGCACTGCCCTGCTCACGTCCCTCTGTTGTTGATCACTGCACTGCCCTGCTCACGTCCCTCTGTTGTTGATCGCTGCACTGCCCTGCTCACGTCCTTCTGTTGTTGATCGCTGCCCTGCCCTGCTCACGTCCCTATGTTGTTGATCGCTGCACTGCCCTGCTCACGTCCCTCTGTTGTTGATCGCTGCACTGCCCTGCTCACGTCCCTTTGTTGTTGATCGCTGCCCTGCCCAGCTCACGTCCCTCTGTTGTTGATCGCTGCACTGCCCTGCTCACGTCCCTCTGTTGTTGATCATTTCACTGCCCTGCTCACGTCCCTCTGTTGTTGATCGCTGCACTGCCCTGCTCACGTCCCTCTGTTGTTGATCGCTGCACTGCCCTGCTCACGTCCCTCTGTTGTTGATCGCTGCACTGCCCTGCTCACGTCCCTCTGTTGTTGATCGCTGCACTGCCCTGCTCACGTCCCTCTGTTGTTGATCTCTTCACTAAGAACGCACTCACAATTGCACATGGCTGCAAAATATATTTGCACTCGCCTTTCATAAGGTCCAATGAACATTCACTCCAGTACATGCACCTGTACTTGACAGGGATGTACACAGCGACATGTCAAGAATGAGGTCTGAGGTGTGTGTCAATTAATGTAAATCTAATGACAGTACCACTCAGTGTTAATGAGTCCGAGTCTGAAATCTGAACATCCAAATTAATTATATTGATCAGTTCCAACAATGTTCTGCTCCCAAGACACAGAGAGACAGTTGTTAATAAACTTATTAATATTCGGCTTGACGTGTTAGTGGGCAATGTTTATGGTGACACTACAGTGGATGTCGTTCATGAATTTGCAGTGTTCTTTCCACAAAGAACACAAGACTATACGTGTATTTCGTCCCTGGAAATGCTGCCGGGAATTCCTGTGGTCTTGGCAGAAGTGTCTGAACAATCCCAGCATGCGCAGCACAGACCTATTTTTTATTTGTTTTTGTTATTGTTATTGTAACTGATTCTTCGAATATACTGAGTTAATCTCATCATGTTAAGGGCATTTTATGTAGGGTGCGTGGACATAAATACATTGGTGGGTTTGAGTTAGTAAGTCCAGGACAGGTTGCACAAATACCTCCTCAGTTCGTGGCATTCTATTTACAGTGTCCCAAGGACTGGAAAAGCAATTTGTGCATTGCATCTCAAATAAGACTAGATTGCTTTAAATAAGCTTACTATAGAAATAGGTGGGTGATTTTATGTGGTATAAGAGGCTTTCACTCAGTGCCCTAAGGTCACTCAGCAGTGTTGAGTTGCTCTGTATTATTTGTATATTAATATGTAAGACGTACAATTTAGTTGATTACCTAATCATTTACCCTGTACCTACTTTTGTTCCAGTTGATTGATTCATGCCTCTGATCAATTAATCGGTTACAGCGTTAGATTATATTAAAAAATTCATGCTGAATTTCATTCTTGTTCATGTTCCTCTTCTGAAGTTATCTGTATCTTATGCGTGACCAACGGTGGCGCGACGTTGTGGAGCTAGCCTATTAAAGGGAACAATAACAAGGCACTTGCTAAAATGCTTTTTCGGTGTGTACACAAAGTTTAATAATGTATGTACTATATGGCAAAAAAAAATGTAACCGAAAAATTATTTATAGGTAAAGTTAGATTTTCAGTGTGTCCAACTCGCAAAGAGCGCTTAAAATTTTAAGGTAATGGAGATGAGCGATCACGTATTTTTGTGGCATCAATGATGACATGGGTTTACATTCAGTCAGTGATTTCTCAATGCTTCAGGTTAGTTTCACTCGCATTAATATGGCGAGTGGTAGCAGTGGCAATTTCTGGAGTAATAAGTAAAATGTAATGATTTCGAACTGCTAGCTACAAGTGATATCGCAGAATCATCTTCTAATTTGGCTCTTTCGGAGCAGTTTAGTGATGCCAGTAGCCTTTGACTTCGATCTTATTAACTTCTCATATATCTGAAATATATGTACACATTGTCACGTTGTCAAAAATTACTCTTATTTCCACACAACGATAACACAGTTTACAAAAATAAAATAAATAAAAACTTGCCATCTTGTTTTTTTTGTAAATTTTGATCGCTATATGGAAGTAAGAGTACATTTTGACAACGTGACATGTCTATGTGTATTGAAGGCTGCCATCTTCTTCGGGTCACGGTCGAAACAAGTTTGTGCTTCATTGGCTTGAAGATTGAAGGTTTAATTTTCGTGAGCCATTTTTTTTATAGCAAAGTTGGATGTGAAAGACACTTAAACGAACTACATGTTACTCTATTCTCACTACCGTTTGCATTACAACCAAATGCCGCACAATAAACCATTTTGACGCTCACTTCGAAACAACCGCTTTTGATGTAAACATAAATGAATGGAAACTCCCAGTCTCGTTGTATTTCCACATCATCCAAAACATCACTTTGAAGCTTGCCGATAACTGCGGGAAAAATGTGCATAATCGAGGCAGGCCGATAGGACAGGGTATAATTTGGAATTATTAATTAATTGAATTCTAATGAAATTTTTGGTTTTGTGGAAATGGAAATATACTGCAAGGTGTAATATAATTTGATTGCAAGCAATCACTGTTTTTATTCCATTTAAATCATTTGATGTCTGGCCAGGCATCAGTCGAGGTGGAAAATGGAAAACTCACGAACTTCACGCTTGGTGCAATCTCTTTGTTTAACCGGTTATGTTATTGACTCTCCCTGTTCTCATAAGACACATGACTGACAAGTTAAGGGGTTGAAGGCTATAGGCAAGTTTCGTACTGACTTTGTAAGTTGACATATCAAACAACCAGAGTCTGTTCTAGCAAAAGTATGCACTTTTGTTGATTAAATCGACTGCAGATATTACTATTCACACACTGCATATTTGGACATAAACGAACCAGATTCGTGATGGGCTAAATCATCTATGGTTGGAGTTTTAAACAAATATAGATATTGTAAACAAATATTAATTATGCAAGGTTTTGGGCAATGTCACGCTTATATTTCAATCATTGAAGTAGCCATTGTTATTTATGACACAACTCATTGTTGCTTCATGTTTAATCCTTAATCACTGGTAGCCACGACATGTTTTAGGAAAAAATATGCATATTCATTCCAATGATTTTAGACTACTTTTTATTATACTGTGCTGTTAACAGAATCCTTTCAATACATGTGCAGTAAGCATTTAGCCAGATTCCCAGATCACTAGCCATGTGCCAGATGCTGAATCAAATGCGAAAATTTAATACTGTGCCTGGCAGTGATCGATCCATATGTACAGATATGTATATCCTGTTTCCGCTGCGATAACCGAACATGTGCCTAAGATGTGGAGGTTATTTTATGTATCAAATAAAATTTTCAGACAGGTTGTGTTAAATCGCTGCCACAATGTCATACCACCAACCAGTTGAACTCTCACCCACAGAACATAATTAAGGGGGAGACATCCGAGTTTTTAATTTAATTTTTTTAAATTACTCAAAATGTGTTTCCATTGTATTCTGATAGCGTTGTGTATTTATTATCCGTAAAGCTCATTTTTATAGCAATTACATACCTCTAAATTACTTTCATCCATGGAGAAAGCATGCCTATAAAAAAAATATATTCAATTCAATATTTGATGGGCATTTGCAAAAAACTGTGTTTTTTTTTCAAATTGCCACATGCTCCTTATTATATCTTCTTTATGCAACCACAAAGAGAATTTTTTTGATTAATGTATAGTTTTAGTGTGATCTTAGTAGTCGTAATGGAAAATGTTTTTTTTATATGAAGTAATGGCAATACATTAAATATATCTGCATAACATGAGGTGTTGTAAATAAGAAACTGAAATAATTGCATTAATATCTGAATTATTGGAAGAGTTACAGTGTTTTTCAAAGTATGCAATATTTGTCATATTTGGTGGCCATCTTTGTTTGTTGCCATGGAAACTGGCAAACAAATTTCAAATATTTTTTACTCGGTAAAACCCACTGTACAGTTTGGGCTAAAACAATCCCATTAATGTTGGTTAAAATTCTAAAATCTGAATGTAAAAATTTTTATTTATGTGGGATTATGGAAGACTTGGGGTCATTTACATTATATCAATCCCAATTCCAGTTACACACCAATTACAAATACCAGTTCCAATTCTATATATAAAATTCCAGTTCCAATTACAAAATACCAGTTCCAATTATCAGTTCCGTATCAAAATAATAGTTTGTGAACAGAGCAATCATAGACATACTCAATGCCAAAAATAACATATATTTTAGAGCAGCTCTATTTAATTTCTGCATATTATGGTACGTAATGGTAACCAAATATGATATATGCAACATGTTATATTTTACTGATTAGTTGTAGCAAATAATTGGAATTAAAAAGTGACATGATGCAATTTAAAAAGTAATTGAAAAACAATATAAAAAAATACTAATTGCATTTTCTCCAATTCTAATTCCAATTACTTTTAAAAACAAAAGACCAATTCCAATTGTAATTCCGGAATTGAAATTGGCCTTTCAATTCCAGTTACAGTATAATTGACCCCAAGTCTGGATAATGGCCCCTTTTTTGTAGGCAGAAACATAAGTGCTTAGTAACAGAGCTTCTAAGCAAAATCCAACAAGGCAACCTTTTACAAGTCTGTATCAGGTGTACACATTCAGGCACAATAAGAACCCCAAAATATGAAATCAACAGCAACTAAATATAAATTGGAAAACTTAAACGACAGCCAAGGGTGAGGGGCAACCAACTGTGGTCAATCTGAACTGCAAGTTTTAGATTTGCTACCCTACCTCAAAGTCTAAATTATGAAAGTCCAGTAAGAATGTTTTTTTAAAAAGAAATCAGGAAATATATTTCCCAGAAGTAATTCCGATTTTGAGGTCAGAAACAATATTTATGTATTAGTGCATAGGATGTGTGCTAAACATATTACAATATCATTATAAAAGAAAGCATTCCTTAATTGTCACCAATTGCATTAGGTGAATATGTAGAAGATTAAGAATCAGCAGATTTTTGCCTCAGTCTACTCAGCTGTAAATGAGTACAAACACTGTTTGGAAGGTACCTGCGATGGACTAGTGTCCCGTCCAGGAGAGTCAGTATAACTGCACTCTAAGTTGCTTCGCACTACAGAAACCAGGTTTAAGCACTGGCCATATAAGCCTTCATGGCTTCCTAAGGCGTAATGCCTGGGGGATGACTTTACCTTTACTTCCTAAGGCGTAATGCCTGGGGGATGACTTTACCTTTACTTCCTAAGGCGTAATGCCTGGGGGATGACTTTACCTTTACTTCCTAAGGCGTAATGCCTGGGGGATGACTTTACCTTTACCTTTACCTTCACATATTAAGATAAACAAGTTGAGCAACTACGAGTATTGGTGTCACAAGAGAAATGTCTAGAGCTGATGACATTTAAACTTTCACTTGTGAAGTGGGCCTGGTCCATGTGGTTTGTACTGCCATCCGTATAATCAATACTATGACGTGTTAGCTGCCATCGTTGTCATCAGATATGACCTTATCAGGGAAAGCAGTAAATCGGTTCCGTGTCTCGTTACAATAAGCGATGCTGACCAGACCTCGAGTCTTGAAATCTGTGTAGCTGACTACGGTCATATGGTCTAAAGTGACCATTTGGACACTGTAGACAGGTGTTTGTAAAAATCGATTGGTCATTTTAGGTAGATGCACACAATGAAGTGGTCCCATGCAGTATGCTATAGTGTACTAATTCAATAAATAGTGATAGCAATTTGTTGTTGCACTCTTCTTTCCCCTGAAGTCCGGGGTGAGGCTGGCATCGAAACTGGTCATCTGGTTTTGTTTTTCTTCCAGCAAAGTTTCTGGCTGTTTATTGTGGTAACACATTGAATTCAGTAGAAAAAATTTAGTGAAAATTAAAGTTTAATAGAAATTTCATGAATACGTGCTGGGTTTTGAGACCCGACATTATCAAATTAAAGTGTAGAATTATCAAACTTAGGTGTAACTGTCAAGTTCAGACGTAAAATGATAAAAAATGTCAAATGATCAAAAACTCAGATGTAATATGAACAAACTCATGAAATGATCAAGTTCAAACATACAATTGTCATGCTCTTGACAGCTTAAAAGTATCAAGTTAAGGCGTTAAACGGTCATGCTCAGACAAGTATGTGAATATCATCTGGATAGAAGAGTTCTAAAACGATATGTCAAATCCATGTGACATAATCTCCCTTGTTGCTTTGGCTATATCGTATTTGTCAAAATGTGTCAGATAATAACTAATGGAACTAACAAAATGTTTTTCTTGTTTTCCAGGAGCAAATCGAATACATCTTCTTAGTTATCTTCACAGCTGAATGTGCCATGAAAATCGTAGCGTATGGATTCCTGTTACATCCAGGGGCCTATCTGCGCAATGGATGGAATATACTGGATTTTATAATTGTTCTCATAGGGTAAGTACACATGTTCATATATATATATATATATATATATATATATATATATATATGAAGGTTTTCTGGGTAAAACGAGATAATCCATTTTTTTACAATCCGTGTTTCATAGCCACAGTGTAAATGGAAAGTGTACAGGTATTGGAATATCTTTAAAATTTAGCATTAAAGCAAATGCTAGCAAGGGCTGAAACCTTTACTGCAGATTTCAGTTATGAAATTTCGCCCATTCAGAAATGTCGCCCGAATTGGTGTTTATAGTGTTTTGTCCAGAAACTCTTAAAAAGTGCACGTGCTAATACTGTAAGGCTGGTAAAAAAAATCCGTAAGACCTACAAATGAACCCATACGATTATCTATATTCTCATGACAGTCTCATTTTGGGCGTTGTTTGAACTGATGATCTGTAAGTGTAATTCATTTGCCATTTAACAAACACACGTCATATCCCATAATAAAAAAGCCTTATTCAAAATGCATATATCCATAAGGAATGTCTCCTACCCTCATAAGCTCATCAAATTTAAGAACATCCATAAGAGTTGCAGGTAACCCAGAAGTGTAAGCATGTATGCGTGTGTAACATTCACAGTGTTGATTGTTTTATCTTTGTGTTTTGAAATGCTTTCTGTTACACGTGGTCAGATTCTAGAAAAGTGAGTTCATAACCAAAATTATATGATTTCGCCGTTCTCATCTTTTCACTGTGTCTCATCTTGTGTTAACAGAAACAGCTTTCTCAATAGTGTTCTGTTAACATCAGTCTGTCGTGAACCAGAGTATTTGATATTGACTTTTAAGTATGTGATTAACAATTACCTCCAGATATGTGATATTTACATTAATCTTTTGTTTCATGTATTTAATATTTACCTTCAAGTTTATGATATTTACCTTAATAATTGAATTGAGTAATTTAAATATTGTTCAAGATAAACGGACCATTTTTTGCTAAGACTAGTTCCAATACGAAATAATACTCTAGATTAATAAAACTGAGTTTGAAGATTTCTTTTTGTCATATTTTTGTTAATATGACAAAATTACGACAACATGTCGGTTTATATTATTTTGAGAAATGCCCTGAAGAAAAAACAACATACCCAAGGACAGGTATAGCAATGTCACTGATAAAGTTTAATTGCATTATGGTTAACATGAATGAATTACAGCTACTACAGTATCAGAAAGAAGTTACCATAGTTTTCTGTGTATAATAATGCTCCTAAATATAATATGCACCAGACTTTTTGCTCAAATCTGACAGAATTTCTATATTACTATGTATAATGTGCACCCCACTTTTTAGTATCAACCCTCTGGTTTTCCCCTCTTCTGATATTTTGGCTGAAGAGCGTTTTAGAGGGTCATTTACAGTTACATCATCACCATCAGCATTGGATTTTCACACGGTATGGTATCGCCTTGTGGCTTAGTCTGCATTGTGGTTTGAATGTTGTGGAATTGTCATTGTATATTTGGTAAACAAAATTTTTTTTAGCCTTACCATGTATAATGCCTTTTAAGTCAAAAATGAAGTGGGAATGCATATTATACACGGAGACTTATGGTACAATAAAGTTAAATAAAAACAAAAAGGGATATTAAATTTTTGAGAAAATCCTTTACCAATTATAACATCATATGCTGCTGACATATTTTGCTCATGGGTAAGATCCTTTCATGTGCTGTATTTTAGCATCGTAAGTGACATAGTTTTTATAAAAACTGAAACGAATTTTCATTTCTTGGTTGCTAGTCATGTAGCAAAAATGTCAACAATGACATTTCTCACTGGTGCGTTACTCTTTTGATGGAATATGGTCGTTATTATGGAAATTCCGTGCTGGTATTTGCACGAACCTAACAGGGATTTCTACTGAGACAAGTAAAATATTTTTTTTTAAGGGCGGATGGAAAATATTAATCAAATCTGTTTAGTATACACAATGACATGCTAGCTCATCTGTGTAATGTATTATTTTGTTTTGATGGAATTATCCGAAATACTGTTAAATTATTTTAAACTTGGCCCAGTCGAAATTTGCCAAAACAGAGTGAAAGTAGCTCAGCTTCTAATGATCAAAGTCAATTCATTAGTTGATTTTAACAAAAGTATACATTTTATTAAACTATTCATGGATTACAGATTCGCACATCAACAAACCTGATTCGTGATGAGCTGAATAAATTGGGGGTGGCATTTAAAAATTTAGATCTACTCTAAATTCACAATTTGAATTCAGCATTAACTTCATTGTTGCTGGTCGTTGTTGCCAGGTTGAGTGATCAAGTGAGCTGTGTTACGACTGTTATAGTGAGGTCCCTAATGTGGCCTTGTGGACCATGCGACACACGTTGCTGGAGCCCAACACTAACGGTTTATCGGTGGTCCAACGCTTGCAATCGATACATCTGACAGGCGGTAGTAATTGACTAAATCAGTGGCTATCTGCAGGAATCATCAGACAGGGAGACAGCGACTCAGGACATGAACCCAAATATTCTGGCATTGTTTGACACAACATTGATATTTCTGCAATATTGAGTTGTTGAACCTTTGAACCAATATTGAGTTGTTGAACCTTTGAACCAATATTGAGTTTTTGAACCCAGTTTCATATAAAAGTGATTGTTTTATTTTCCGCCAGAAACACGAGACATTCAACTTTCACTTAACTAAAAAAAATTTGTTTCTGAGGTGGTTTATTAATAGTACAAATTCTGGTCATTCTTATTATAAAACCATTTTATATGGTATAAATTATTATCCATTCTAACATGTTGACCTGATTGCCCAAATGTGTTTTAAAGAGCCACAATTATTTAATATAATTTTACTGTTATTTGTTTATTAATGTCGACCTTGCTGTTCCATATGCAATGTAGACATGATATTCAGGGAAAAACACTCAAATTACATACATAATGGTAAACTTATATAAATTTTACAATTTGATTTGATTTTAAGTCAAGCCAACTACACCCATTGAGCTGGTGCTTAATTTTAATTTCCTTGCACCAATCGATTTGAGAATTTCATCATGGATATTTTCCAATCCTTTGTGCATCAGTGTGGCCAAAATATTTCTATTTTTTGTGTGTTTGACAAAATTACACAACCAGTTTTGTGGTATACAGCATACATGTTAGATAATCAGCTATGCAGGAAAGTAAACTGGAATAATATAGACCAATCCAGGATTTGGGCAGCAGCAAAAATATTCAAAACCTCGACCTTTCGATTGAGTGTATTGCCATCTAAGCATTAACTTAAATTTACTTTATTTGTATGGACATTTAACTAAATTCCCTGGTGAATCAAGTCTCACTTAAACAAGTATGATTAAGATAATTGTTATTGCATATATAAATTAGTGATCTGACCCCAGTACACATACATTGACTGCCAAAAAAATTCTAAAAAGATATGATTGACAATTAGTTGTATTTGCACCTAATAGGGAACCATGGTATAAATCTGTCCACAGTTCCTGCTCTGAGGCCTCAAAGGTTATCCCATATATTACCGTGCAGAAATAACCTCGTCTCTACAGGCTGCGACTATTTATTCTTCCACCTGCGAAGCTCCCAATTTGCTGTCCCTATTTTAAGCCCTATTTCTGGGGTCAGCTTGCTCAGGTGTCAGACTAGAAATAATCGCAGCGTAGGTGTGCTGTTAGCTATCCCTGCAGCGAAGCACAGATGAAAGGTCTGACTGTTTCACACCCCTTGGTAGACAGTCATGTTTGACCACTTCAGGGCCAGCCAAAATTTTCAAAACAGCACGTTGTTCTGAAGTTGTATTTTATGAATGTGTTTAGTATGTACATTTCACCAAGTAAACTATATTTTTCTGGAAAGGGGAGACAATTTTCTATTTAATTCCAGATACATAGTAGTCAGGTAACACATGAGTCACTTTCACTAACGTGTGCTTTGAACCTCATCCGATATGTTTACGCTGGTAAACATATAACATTTCGGTTTTGTGTTACGACTTTATTATGTGCTCAAAGGCATCATTGACATAACAGCTGTTTTGTAACGTTTAACCTCAACTGTTTTGTAACGTTTAATTTTAATCAGTGACGTTGCTTCCAGCCAATGGCAATAGATGTTGCAAAACAGAGTTGGCAAATTCGGCTTTCATTGTAAAATAGGTCATCGGCTATATCGGCTCGCTGTCACTGAAACGGTTAACGGGTAGATAGCTTGACCAGTATAATTAGACTATAGTTACTTCTCTGATTGGTGGCTACTAAAACAAAATGAATGTGGCTTCACTGCAGTGGCTGCAAGTGCTGTGCATTCACTGCTGTGGCTGCAGGCTGCAGCTGTTGTTGATGTCGCTGTGTGGGTCCAGCTGCAGCTGCTATGGATGTCACTGCTGTGGCTGCAACTGCTTTTGATGTCACTGCTGTAGATGTCACTGCTGTGGCTGCAGTTGCTGTGGATGCACTGCTGTGGCTGCAGCTGTAGCTGCTGTGGATGTCACTGCTGTGGCTGCAACTGCTTTGGATGTCACTGCTGTAGATGTCATTGCTGTGGCTGTGGCTGCAGCTGCTGTGGATGTCACTGTTGTGGCTGCATCCAGTTATTTCGCAAGATGGATTGCATTTGGCACTTATTGAATATAGTGGGCAGTTAACTAGAGCACGTGCTTTAGCAGAAAAAAACATGCCTGCCTTGGACTGTAGAAAAATTTCAGACATGACAAATATTCGAGGTAGCCCTAATGAGCATTTATAGGTTTGACTTCTGGGTGCTTTAAAGACAATGCGAGTTCGTGCGAGATCATGCGATTGCATGGAAGCGTGCTTATGCAAATTGGCTGTACACCGCATAGATACGGATAGTTGTTAAAAACACGACTGATGTGTGCGTTTATACATTCATGCATGCATCCACACGGACGAACACATGCTCAGTGACTAGGCAACATTGAAATAGCTTGAAATTAAGGTGGCTGTGCAAATATACAAAACTAATACAATAGCAGCCCAGATTGTTTAAGATATTATAAGGATTGGATTTAGGGATTTTTATAGGATCCAGACAGACTCCTAAAAATTAATTCATTCAGAAAATTTTGGATTCTATCTTAGATTTTGGAATTCTATAGTTCCCCCATAAAATGACACAACAGATTATTTTACGGAGTGAATCCATCAACAGTAACAACTGTAATTTCCTCTGTCCTATTTGAAGATGCCAATCACACCGCTCCGATGACTGTGAACTTCCATCCAGTGTTGTTTGCAAAGCAATGTCAAATTGTACCTGCTGTCGTTGCAATATTATTATTATTTTTTTACTTCAGTTCCAGCAGGTCCAACGATCCAGTACCAGGACTGATAACGACTTACTTGATACAAGCACTATACATAAATATATACAGATATAAAATATAAATAAAAAAGGTATAATGCCATGCAAGACTACCATTTAAAAAAGTGAAAAACACTTTTGCACAAGTCGGAAATGTCTATCTTTCTTAGCTAAGCGTTTTTTTTTTAGTTGTGTGTTTTGTTTGACTTAATGCCGATCAGTTGTACAAAATACGCTGGTCAACAACACAACTAAACTTGAGTCACATGTAAATTTATCTGATGTGGCAGCTGTTGGACCAATTCTAAAATTGAATCGCGGCAACAAATGATGCGTAATGTGCATCTGTGACTTCACGCAGAGGCGGGCAAAGTATGCTTGTCTGCAACTCAACAAAACTCAGTCGCAGCAACCGCCCAATCACAGCACATTTTTGTTGATGATAGTTGCGTAAAATTGCACTTTTTGCGTGTTCACACCAGGTTCCAACAGTGGGGGTGCATGTACACGCAGTTCCAGAAAATAACGTTATGATCTTGCCAGTATGCTCGAGAGTTGCCACAACATTTGTAGTACAATGTGGGCTGACCAATCACATAATGTCGTTGAATGAGTGCCTGCCAAGCAGCCCAAGCTGCACAACCATGAAATGGAATATCGTTGCTAGTTGTGCAGTCACATGACATGCAACACTAGTTTGGTAATGTATAATTTTTGTCATTCCAGGGGTGAATTTACTTGGAGTTGGGACAGTCTCAGGTCTAGTCTTATTTGTGTGCAATCGCCGATCACTAATATAAATCCATCTAAATCATCATATTTTTTGATAAAAAATTATGCAATAAAAAATGTTTTCTGCTTGCAGATTAGTAAGTACAATTTTATCGACGCTGGACCAGAAGGGCTTCGATGTGAAAGCACTACGCGCCTTCCGTGTCCTCAGACCTCTCAGACTAGTGTCCGGAGTGCCAAGTATGTCTCATGTTTGGATTATCAGGTAGTGTTTGGAGTATCATGTATGTCACTAGTGTTTGGAGTATCATGTAAGTAACTAGTGTTTGGAGTATCATTTATGTCACTAGTGTTTGGAATATCATGTAAGTCACTAGTGTTTGGAGTATCATGTATGTTGCTAGTGTTTGGAGTATTATGTAAGTCACTACTGTTTGGAGTATCATGTAAGTCACTAGTATTTGGAGTATCATGTATGTCGTTATTGTTTGGAGTATCATGTAAGTCACTAGTGTTTGGAGTATCATGTATGTCACTAGTGTTTGGAGTATCATGTGTGTCGTTATTGTTTGGAGTATCATGTATGTCACTAATGTTTGGGGTATCATGTATGTCGTTATTGTTTGGTGTATCATGTATGTCACTAGTGTTTGGAGTATCAAATAAAATAGTAAGATCATTATTTGGATTGCCTGTACTAAGTTAGTCACTAATATCGTGTTTGTAGCGTCATGTAAGTCACTTAAACTAATGTTTGGAGTATCATTCAAGTCACTTAGATTAATGTTTGGAGTGTTTCATAAGTCAGATTAATGTTTTGAGTGTTATGTAAGTCACTAAGAGTAGTGTTTAGAGTGTCATGTAAGACACTAAAACTAGTGTTTGTAGTATCATGTAAGTCACTGTGATTAATATTTGCAGTACCAAATAAAAGAGTAAGACTGTTCTCAGATTATATTGTAAGTTTATTCTGTATTATGTTATATTCGTATTGAAAATAAGTTAGTTAACTGCCAGAATACTGGTTGTGTTCTATGGAGCTTTTGGGGCCTTTGTGGTCCCTTTATTAATGTAAGATTGTTGTTTGGATTACTAAGTTAGTCACTCAAATTTTTAATGATTCAATGTTTGGTCATTGTTTGCATGTTTACAAGTGTGTATTGTGGTTTTGAATGATTTAATGCATGGTCGTTGTTTATAGGTTTACAAGTGGTGCTCAACTCTATACTACGGGCGATGGTGCCCTTGCTTCACATTGCACTTCTAGTTATATTTGTCATCATTATCTACGCCATTGTTGGCTTGGAGCTCTTCTCAGGAACCATGCACAGGACATGTGTCAACAATAAAACAGGTACGAATGTAAAATTTACTCCTTGCTGATTGAAAAAATGAAAAATTATAGAAGTATACCCAGAAATAAATGATTGTAGTAATTTCAAAACTGGTTAAATCTTAAAACTTCATAGCTTCGTCCATTACAAGTAAACAAACCCAAAACAGTGTCTTCTTCAATGTAATTTATATTTATCAAGAAGATGGCTACATTTATTTTGTAGTTTTGTTTCTAGTTAGCTGGCAAGTGGATTCGAAGATAAATGCATGAAAAGATTCTGAGAAACCAGCGAGTTCAAACAAGATTTCAAAACTATTACAGCTTATCGCAAAGCACAAAAACATGTTATTAAACTGTAAACTGCTGGGAATTCTGATGATCGAATAACACCTAGATGCTGAGGCACCGGCTTAACTAAACACACATTGAAATAAATCAGTGATTTGCCTAGGCGTTTTTGGGTGCGTCATGCTATGCTCCCCCCCCGATTATAATGCTGGCCTGCCCAGCAACTGGCTTTATAGCGCCTTGCCCTACTTGGGCGTTACCATGCAGCTCAAAAGGTGCCCTGATCTGCCACCATCGATCATTTAAAAATGTGCACTAAAGGCATGTTTGAAAACTTGAAGAATATGCATTGACATTTTATTAAAATGAAAAGATAAATGAACTATTCATGGCTACCGCCATTACAGGAAGCTAGCCATGCCTTCGTGGTTATCACATGGTATATCATTTGACCGGCATAAAACGGAAAATCATAACAGATGAATACGACAACGGGTGCATACAGTGAACTACGCACCAGTGTGTATTACTGATAAAAAGCATTACAGGATATATTCTGTGTGAAACCTAGGACTATTAACAGTGATTTTCACGAAATGATGCAACATTGGAGGAAACAAACGTGCTGCCAGTGTTTCTTGGTAGGGTTTATTTTGAGGATTGATAATACGTGTTTCACCTAAGTTTATGTATAGCCGACATAGGCTATACATAGGAGAAAGAAGAAAAAGCCCATGTCATACATTATTCCTACAAAACTATGCCATGAAAAAATAAGTTACGTTATGCTAAATTTTAATTGGAATACATAAGTAGCCTTTGTGCAGCAGCCACAACCTGGCTGCACGAGAAGGACAGGCAGCTGAGCCTGACCATTGGGTCTAAATAAAATGTGTTGTACTGGAAAGTAACGTATTTTATTTGTTCAGTTACACATGTTTCATGTATATCATGTAATAGGTTGCCCCCAAATCTGCCCCCTTGCCCTCAAAATATTTTCATGTAATCGAATTTCAGACTCTGCACCATGCAAATCACTGTAAATAGATAACGGAATCAGTCCGATATTAGCAAACATAAATGTAGTGCCTCATTCTGGTTGGCTTTGAATTAAGGAAATGTACTATCCACCACTCAGCAGTTATATTGTGTGGAAAAGAACTGAGATCCATTATAATTAATGATGTTGCTATTTTACAGGCATCTTAATAAGATATAAATAATAATTGTAATTATTAGGATGATATAATCTTAACTATCATTTTCTGGTGTTCTTGTAAATTTATTTGATGTTGTAATCAAACTAAACCCTGTAATTCTTATCTTATAGTAAATGTAATTGTAGACAGTGAGTATTTATATATCTGTACATTTTTTAGGTGAATTCGCCCTGGAGGACCCCCATCCCTGTGGCAAGGGTTTTACCTGCCCCGCAGAAAAGGGTTGGGTGTGTGGGGGGGGCAAGTTCTGGGATGGACCCAATAATGGCATCACAAACTTTGACAACTTTGGCCTTGCTATGCTGACCGTTTTTCAATGTATCACTCTGGAAGGGTGGACCGATGTCATGTATGATGTAAGTAGGTCGTTGCCATGGTTACTGGACTGTAAATAGGTTGTTGCCATAACTGTAACCTATCCGACTGCTGAATGCTGTATTTGTGAGCATTCTGTTTTGCACTCAACATTTGGAAGAAGTTCTTGTAAAGTGTGGTTTAATTGAACAGTTTTATGATGAATTTATATACGTGGTATGTTAGTTTTATGTGTAGTAGTTTTTGTCTTTATAAATATGTTCCAATGATTAGCAGTAATAACTTTTTTATTTTATTTGAAAACCCTGTTTGGAAAACAAAACGCAGAACATGAATTGATGTATGTATTTAGGAATTTTGGAAAACGAGACACAGAGAACATATCTAAGACAAAAAAGAAATGCCATTGTACAAAAAGTGGTTAAATTTGTGATATCATTGATGAGCAGTGCTACTTGATGAATGATGTATCTAGTAAATAATTGGCATAATAGACAACTGGTTGTAACGACGTAGCGACCTTTCTGTGGGAGTTTGCCACATAAGCTGCATGCTTTATTGCTCAGACTTTTTTATTAGTGTTGTTATTTTGTAACGTTTCCTCTTAAATTGAAATAACCTCAGCACTATCTTCAGTTTGGTTGCAGAGTTATGTGCTTAACCTTGCAATTTTTTTAACAATTCACTATAATCTATGGTATGGCTGGCAATGCTTTTTTATGTAAATGATTTGTGTTGCCTTTTCTCAGTGTTGATCTTTTTCATCATTGCCTCCATGGCAGATACCTGTGAGCCACTTACATACCATATTACTTGCATTGCCTCTGTGGCAGATACTACTTAGCTTCTATGACAGTAAAGGCATTATATGAGATTGACAACTTTTTTATATTTTTCATTTAATATGTTGCTTTAATGTGGGCTATTTTGCCTCATTGGCAGATTCTTTGTTGCTTCTGTTGCATTAGAAGATCAAGAGTCTGTATTGGTAAAGTCATGTTATATAGTATAAACTATATTTATTTTAGCGTCTTGACTGCCTACTGCTTTATGTATCAAAATGTGGGCTCTGTGAACCCGACGTCCAGAAGGCTCGCATCGGGCGTAGTCAGCCTGGCATTGGGTTGTGGAGCCCACATTTCTTTGTTTTAAATTTCTTGGGCTTACCCTTAATCCACACAATAAGCGTCATTCATTTGGCCTTTTTATTTCTCTATATCTGTGTTGTGTTGTTGATTGCATAAATGTGTTTTAATGAACTACATTAAAAAATATACTTTGACCGTCATCTGCTTAATTTGAATGTTTTGGGGCGAGTATCATGTTTTCATTACATGCAGAGAGGTGCGGGTGTTAATAATCAGATGATTCCGTGAACGCTTGACCACGATAAACTTTGTTCACAGGTATAGGAAATGTACTGACCGACAAGATTGACAGATACAGAAAGGTGAAATTATATGTGGCTCAGTAAAACTCATCTGGGCGGTTGAGAACAGATGTAGTCTCTACTATTTAACATGATTTTACAATAAAAATTATTAGACTTTCTGTCTTTAACGACAAGCTGCAACTGTTGTTGTTGTGTTTTCAGATCAACGACGCAATGGGCAACAGTTGGCCATGGATATACTTTGTCAGCATGATCATCATAGGCTCATTTTTTGTACTTAACCTAGTTCTTGGTGTGCTAAGTGGGTACGTATTAAACTTGTTTTATTTACCCCCTTCAATTTAACCCCCCCCCCCCCGTTTAATTTGTAACTGTAATTCACTGAAGTTAGGGAGCAGTGTATTGTTTTTTGTTGAATAAATTCTGTTGCCAGCCGATTCTGAAAAAAACTAAATTTTAATGCAGAAAAATACATTTACATATTTACAATTTATACGCTGTAATTTGCATTTCTTGTAAAGTCACTGTAAATTGATGTGGACAAGTTAATATCTGGATGCATCTGGATAGGTATGGACCCAATAAAATAAATCAATCGTGTTTGCCCGGGACAGAATACATAAGACAAGACAAGGGCCTGTGTGAAAAGCATGTGTGCATAGAGCGAAGTAGTTTCGTAGGCTGTAGCTGCCTGTAGTCATTCACGGTGTGGGCAAAATCTAGATTATTATAACTTTTAAAATGTGCTGAAATATCACAAAAAAAAGTGATGTGAAATATTTGTATATCCAGTTAAGCACACACATGCAAGCATACGCGCATAAACATACACCGTGCAGTACATGGTACACATGAATTGTAGCTACTGCTATTCACCTGTTGCAGAGAGTTTTCTAAGGAGGGTGAGAAAGCAAAAGCAAGGGGTGATTTCCAGAAGCTGAGAGAGAAGCAGCAGATTGAAGAGGACCTTCGGGGTTACTTAGACTGGATCACACAAGCAGGTGGGTTACCAGGGGGTTATAAATCCCTCTCCCTGCCCTGGTCCATAAATTGGAGGGTGCTGTGAATGAGTATCCTGACATCATGTGAAATATTTTATATCTATGATAAAGTAGTCTGTCACTCTGTCTGTTCCCTCATATTTCCATTAGTTTTGCATGTATGGGGTGAAGTTTTGTAGGCGTGCCCGGGGGCTCACAGGGTTGGTTCGTACATTAAAAAAATTCCCCAGGGGGTTGACTATTACAGAGGAACCTATGTGGGTATTTGACGTAAATGACGTAACTCAACAATAGTTTTGTACAATTGATAAGTCTATGTTTCATGCATGTTTCTATCATTGTTACAAGGTCTATGTCAAACATCCACTGACTGCTTCGTGAAACCTGCAGTTGTACATGATTTTTGGCTCATGAATGGCTCTTGCCTTTTAGTCCCATGCAATGCCTGTCAACTCGGCTAGTTCATAACACAAATGAGCAGTTGGAAGGCAGTAGGGTGTTGTGTCGAAAAATCGCTTGAGAACAACTAACCAGTGTACTTATGTTGAATAACAAGGATGTGAATAGATTGTTATTATCTTGTGTTATGTTACAGAGGACATAGATGTAGAGGGAGAAGGAGATGATGAGGACACGCAGAAGAAACGTAAGTCTCTACAACTCGCCCCCATCCAATCCTCACACCTGCTAAGTCTCTACAACTCGCCCCCATCCAATCCTCACACCTGCTAAGTCTCTACAACTCGCCCCCCATCCAATCCTCACACCTGCTGCATCATGCTGATTTTTAGTATACAGTACAGATTATTTTTGAGAGGTGTATGGCCGCATTCTGTTTTTATACAGATTTGTTTTTAATGGAAAAATCGTGATAAAGTGCATACTGTCTTGGGTTCATCATTGTATGACATTGAATGACAGACTGATGGCATGGTCAAAGCGCAAATACTTTGATGGTAGGCAGATTTCCGGCAAACCTAGTAGATTTTGTCTGTTGTTGGTATATTGAGTAGCTTCATAGGTGGTGATACTCGATCGTTTCCAGCAAAACCTAGCGGATTTTATTTGATGTAGGTATATTTCGTAACCTGATAGATGGCGACACTCAATCGAAATAGAGATGCTGTAGGCCGACTAACAAATGAAAAATGTTATACGGATTTATACAGCGCTATACGGAATTTCAATAAAAATGTGGATTTCACCCAATTTCACCTTAATTGGTAGTTTTGTCCTAAAACTTAGGGCCTATTTGATGCATTTAACTTTTCCACGGGAATAGAGTACCCTCCCCTCCAGGGGTTGCACAGTTTCAGAGCTTGTTACCTGTGAAAAACGACTCCCCCTGGTGTTTTGGCCAGGAGAATGGATGCATGTATAGTCCAGATTGAGCCAAGAATCAACTGCGCTGCTCGCTAGTGAATTATTTATTAACGTTGTGGCGTCAATACAGCGAGTCCTCTGGAATCGAAGCTAAACAGGTTCATTTTCTTGTTTGTCATGACACCGGACATGTGTCGGTCACCGCAGGCTAGCCAGAAATCACAGAGATAGCTGGAATTAGAAAATGGAAACCTGCCCCTCTGGGTATGGAGTGGTGGTGGCTGATTTGATTAAGTACTTGACTGGAGAAATGTGTTTCTATGGTCTGGCTGTGATAGGGGAATTACCTTTGAGGTGTTTGTTATGTAGCGGGAGATAATTGCTCAGTTCTTGGATGTACTGCTGAGAGTAGTTTTGGTTGGGTAAGCTGCATGGAGAGCCTGAATGGCTTTGTGTAATTTGTTTTAGGGTCTGGAGCCTAAGTTATTGCTTTTGGGCTGTGTTTGAAATTGATGTACACCTTTTTTGAGATGTACGTTTTATTGCTTTAATAAGGCTAGCTGTATAGATGTAGATGTATAAGTGTTTCAGTAGCACCTTTAAATGACTTGAAAATGAATACATTTGGTTTCTACTTTTCAGTTTGTGTATTAGTATTTCTCATATTCATATTCTGTAAGGGGTCGTTTGACAATTTAATTTAAATCACAACACATTAGTGCATAAATGTGTGTGCATGCGTGCATCTTGAAAGTAGAAAAACGACAAACCTTTAGATGTAGATTAATGGTTGAGCATCAAATCGTCACCAATTTCATAGAGCTCAGTTATTTTCATTCTCGCCAGTTGCTTAATGCTATGACCTGCCCAGTAATGTCACTAGTGCATTGTCAGACTCATCCAAGGTCTTCCGCTGTCTACAGTTTCTTCTCCCACACTTCTCCATGTAGTCTGACCTGTTGACATTTCCTCTTGCGACTGACTTCCTCGTCTGACTTCCTCGTCTGATCATTCGTTCTGCCTCTGGTTTTGAGTAATCAATCTCCTGGTCACCTTTAAGATTTTTCTATACATTTTAAAGGTTGGCGGTCCATGGTGGATTACCCATCTACCCTGTGGTGGATCTTTTACGTCCCTTAAGCCTTAGTATTATAAGGCTGCGCTGCATTGATGGCACTAGTGTCTTATTTAACGGACACACATTTTTATTGTCCTTTTTACATGTTTTTCACTGTCCATTTTTTTTGCTTTTGTTGTCTTTTTTTTCATTGCCCGTTTTTTGTCGGCTATTTATGACTGGGTTCGCATTTTTTCGCTCTGGTTATTGAAAGGGTTTATGAACATTTATTCAGAAGTAAGTCTTCAAGAGGTACAAGCAGTTATATAATGTAGTATTTGAATATCTTTATTATCTTGGTGTTACTTAGGTTGATATATGTAATAATGATAAATATTTGATAAAAACAATAATTAATAATAACTTATTTTGCTTTAGCAGTGAAAAGGTTGAATAAATGTATTTCTCCTGAGGAATTATTTGTATACACATCTGTTGATGCCTTTGTTTGGTGCTGTCATGACCCTACAAATTGTTCATCAACAGACAAAGCAGCAGATGCAAACTCTGAGAAACCTGAAGATCAAGAGGGTTCGTCCCAGGTGCAATCCTGGTGGGTCAAGAAAAAGTAAGACTCCTTTCTAAATGTTTGACATGTAATGTCCAATAACGGCCTGCTTTTTTGAGAAAAAAATTGCTCAGATTGATTGGTTGAATTGGTACATTTGAAATTTGTGAAATTGTTTTGACACTTTGAGTTGATATATTAGAGAGTATGAATAACCACCCCAAAACTCCAGCTAAATGTGTGCCTCATTGACCTGTTTGTAGCTAATGTTTTAATAATAAATTTTGTCAGATTTAGTAATAAATTTTGTCAGCATGTAATAGTGAATGGGGTGAAAAAATAACATCAATCTAACCAGGTTAGATTTGATTTTACAAGTTGATTTAAAAATAACTTTTTGGAAATTGTTTGAGTTCTGGTATTGAAAGTAAATTAGAATGCAGTGCCCGAATAAACTCCAACAGAACTAGTTGTGTTGACATGTCACTGTCATAACATGTCACTGTTATAGCATGTCATTTGTCCTGTATATTTATTTGTGTCATGTGTCTTACAAATACTTTCTGCGTCTTCCTCCACCTTTTGTAAAGGTATTTTGGGCTTTCAACTGAGAATAGGTAACTATGAATATGTTGTGGTGTTCGTCATATACACTGTGTTTTCTTATGTTATTTGTACACAAGGCATTGTACAATGCTGTACACAAGACATTGTACAATGATGTACACAAGGCATTGCACAATGTTGTACACACTGCATGCACAATGGCAGTGTGTACAATACTATACAAGCTTTGTGTACAGGACCATGCCAAAAGTGTGCACAGTTATGTACAACAGTGTGTACATATTATTTGTTACACCATGTGGGCACAGCACTAGAACATGCACAGTAATGTACATATAGTGTACAATGTTGTATATGAGGCATATACAGTACTGTACACATTATGCATGCAGCACCAATTATTTAGTTTCTACAGCCACTATTTGGACACAATGTGCAATGTTGTGCATAGCTGTATGCTATGCTATGCCATGTGAGCAGTATGTATATCACATGCTGTATGCATGTGGCATACCATACAGAGTGTAGGTACTTCAGTTTATGTTCACATACATGTATAAATTGTCACATACATCATCCAAAGAATATCTGTATATGACAATATGTGCAACACTGTACGTGAAGACCAGTGTTAATAAAACACAATTTTAGTTACACGTGTGTGTACGTATGTGTATGTGCGTGCATGTACATATTTCCCATTGCCGATGGTACCATTCAAGTTGTCTGTTGAAATTCTTTGTACTTGTTCGTCCAGTGTTTTGGGGTAGAGAAACTAAATTAATGTACAATTTTGAAGCGGGAATGACTCTCAAATGTGGATGTGTGGTCACAACATTGATGCCACAGCAAACTGTGAACAGGTTAAAATTGTGCATTTTAATTATGGGAACCACTCTGATTGTTTTTTTACATTTTAACGGTGTTTCTTTTTTTCTTTTCTTTTTTTAATACATTTTGTTCTCATGAAAAGTATTTAAAGGCATCAATTTATTTTGTACAGTATTTATTAATAGGGTGGCTGCTATGATAGCGATCAGGTTTAGCCTTGGTAGCAGTCTCCCTGACCGTTTGAATCATTTACGACGATTGGCAGCTGAAGAATAAATAAACGCTAAGGATAATTTTAAAGAAATTTTGAGAATATTTGTTTCATTTACTGGTATTATATTTCTTTTTTCTATTTTTGAGGTCTAATAAGCAATTTCAATTCTAATTCCACAAGATATGGGGTTGCGGGGTTGTCAGCATCTCTGTAAAATATGTTGTATTGTGATGTACCACGTTATTTGTGATGAATTTACTGTAATATATCTGGCACCACCTATTGCATTTCACTTACAGCTTGCTGAACATACATTTTAGCATGAACCTGTATATCATTTTAAAAACAAGCTGAAAAATACAAATGCCCTGACGTTTGGGATACTGTGTTGCTACAACTATAAATGTAAAGTTTGGTATATATTTTTAGTCTTGAAAATACAGGTGCCTCGGTATTTGGAGTTCTCGGACCTGTATTGCTGCTTAAGAAATCATTTTGAATAATATGAATAAATAATTTCAAGTCGTAGTCAGTAATAATAATAAATATAATAATAGAGCTTCTGTCCTTGGGGACATGAGCTTCTGCCCTTGGGGACATGAGCTTCTGTCCTTGGGGACATGAGCTTCTGTCCTTGGGGACATGAGCTTCTGTCCTTGGGGACATGAGCTTACCCAGAATCATTAAGTATGATGTTCTGAACACAGATGATGAACATACATAATTATTTGTAATAAACACAGGACTTAATTTTATTTACATATTTAAATTTAATGCTGTTCATTTAACACTTTGTTATATGCAGTTTAATGCTCTTTATGTGTGTATTTATATTTATTTATAATTATGCAATTTAATGCTCTGTATTTAATATTTTATACTTTTTTAATATAAATTTATATCTAATGCTTATGTGTGCTAAAGTTAAAGATACATTCTTATTTATCGCGGTATCCAATATCCAGTCCTTGGGACTGCTCAAGGTACAGTCAGTCTGTATGGCTGCAAAGCAAAATAAACTGTAGTTATTTATTTATTATATCGAATTGCAAACCCTGATGTAACTGAACTGCGCTATATGTTTTGTACATGTTTCAGTGTTTGATTGTTTTTTGTGTCAACAGACGTAGACTAGAGAAATGGAATCGTCGATGTCGCAAGATATGTCGTAAGGCAGTCAAGTCTCAAGCGTTCTATTGGCTGGTCATCATGATGGTCTTTCTCAACACGTGTGTGCTCACGTCCGAGCATTATGGTCAGCCAATCTGGCTCGATAAATTCCAAGGTATGGCCTTTGTGGGGTTAGATCACATTCTCACTGTCTCTGTCTCACTGCCTGTGATGTAATATACATACATATATATATATATATATATATATATATATATATATATATATATATATATAGCATGTCTGTGTGAGTATGTCTGTGTGTGTATGTCTGTGTGTGTTTGAAAATTTTGTGACATTAAAACGTAAATATTTACATACAATTTTTTTATTGTGATTAATTGTAACGGTCAGTAGCTTGTTTACAGGATTTGATTATGGCTATGTTCCTGTTATGATTTCTGTATCGATTACAGCTGTAATCAGTTACAGTTGATTAATGTGTAATGTGATGATTGCAGTTGATGATGTTCAGTTACATTTGTTTAATAGTATAATCATAATCGAATCTATTGAATATGAGTAATCTATATAAAACCAGACTTGGGCCAATTACGTTATATCAGTTCCACTTACACATAACAATTCTAACTCTAATTCCACTTCAAAATATCAATTCCATTTCCAGTTACAAAACATAGATTCCATTTATAAAGTCAATATAGAAATGTTTTTGAACAGAGACAACGCCAAGCAGCATTTTTTATGGTCAACAATGACAAACAACTGATATATGCAACATATTATATTTTATTTATTTTTTAGCAAATAATTTGAGTTAAAAAGTTACATGACGTAATTGAAAAAGTAATAGACCCTTCCTATTATGCCACCACATGGATTATAATGGAACATCAAGATTCAGGTAACAAAACCACATTTCTTTACATTAAGCACCATCATATTCTTGGAGTTTCCTGAATCTTTAAGTTCCAGTATAATCCACCAGGTAGGTATCGGGTAGGGTCTATAGAAAAGCAGTTGAAAATACCGATTACATTTTGACCAATTCCAATTACTTTTAAAAACAAAACAGATTACAATTGCGGAACGATTACCCAGTCATTCTGTTGCCTGTCTGCAGAGATTGCCAACACTTTCTTCATCGTCGTCTTTGCGCTTGAGATGTTGATCAAGATGTACAGCTTGGGTCTGCAGGGATACGTCGTGTCCCTCTTCAATCGCTTCGACTGCATGATAGTCATCTTCAGTATCGTCGAGGCGATCTTCATCTACACAAATGTGCTGCCACCTCTTGGCGTCAGCGTGTTGCGATGCGCGCGCTTGTTAAGGCTGTTCAAATTCACACGGTAAGCAGCGACGGGGTCGGGGAAATTACTGTCTTGGGCTTAGTAAAATGTTATCCTTCTCCGAGACAACATTGTAATAAACAGAAAATCGATTAACCAACAATAAAAAAATGCTCAGATTTGATTTAATGAACCAATTTTTTAGGATTGTTGGACCGTTACCTGTTTATGAACATTGTCCCTGCTGTTTAGTACATTTGTGAACAGCTGCTAACAATTTCCTGTGCCGGTGGACAAAATTTATTGGAGTCAGGTGTTCATGTGGTGAACCTGTTAAAATAATTTTCCCTCCGTATTGCAGTGTAAACATGATATTAACCCTGTGACATTCAAAATGAACTGATGATGGTTATAGTGTAATAAGAGATTATTAAAATACATTTATAATAATGATAAACTTAACGCATATTTAAACTTGTATACTTAAACTTTGACTTTTCTTCAGCTATAACAATAAGTTTGAAGCAGTGAAGTTGCTCATTTAATGCTGATGTTTTTCTGGGCCTTCAACCATGCCTTGCCTGAGTGGTTTTCCACCAACGTGGGTGTCGCCTCATTCATAAACGTATTTTCCCTGTCCTGTTAAGTTATAGCTGTTCTTAGATATCTAGATTACATTGCACATAAAACTTAATCATGTCTTCTTTGAAATAACATCTAAAAACTTATAAATTGCACATTCACTAACAGGGGCCATTCTATCCATATTTACATATACGTATCTTGGTGTGAAACTTGTGGATGACATGTGACTGGCAAATTTAGCTGATGACAGGACCTATGAATAACCGAACTTACGATATGTAGAGCAAAAAACTTGTAACTGAAACTGTCTATTATTGAATGTTTAACTACACAACCTTGGACATCCACATTGACTGTCATCCTGCTGTTGTCACCGTGCAGCTACTGGTCAGCACTGAGGAACCTGGTGGCGTCTCTCCTCAACAGTATGCGGTCCGTGGCCAGTCTCCTGCTTCTGCTCTTCCTCTTTATCGTCATCTTTGCCCTGCTAGGCATGCAGGTCTTTGGTGGAAAGTTCAACTTCAATCCGACTACTACCAAGCCACGCCATAACTTTGACACCTTCTGGCAGTCGCTGCTCACTGTCTTTCAGGTGGGTGTGTCGTGAAATGTTCTCCCCCTGGGTAAAGAAAAGACCTGGGATCAATTAATTTTATCAATTCCAATTCATTTCCAGTCCACATATACTTGTAAAAGATCAATTTCAATTCAATATACTGACAAAAAGGATCAATTCAAATTCAATTAATTTTTTAATTAATTCAAATTTAATTCACAAATTAGCAACATTGCTTAGTTAACAATATACTGCATAGTGGAAGATAGTAGTAGCAGTACTGTCTAACAGCAGAAATATACCATCAGTTAATTTCATGACTTACAAAAATTATAGATAGTATACCAATAATTATTTTATGGATGCGTTCAAATGTAATAATAATATTTGATCCTAAGGTTATATATATATATATATATATATATATATATATATATATATATATATATATATATATATATGTATATAATTGTCTATTTCTTTCGTATTACTGCAAGTTTACAAAAACGTTTATTTGCACCTTATTCCAACTGTTATATGGCCTTTTATGTGGATTTATTTAAAATGGAAAAATCTTTAAACATTATAGGATCCGAAGCACAACTATTTCTGATACTAGGCAGAAATTCCTCGTGAAACCTATTGGATATCGTTTAATGTAGGAACAGTTTGTAGTCTGAACGATGGCGATACTGGATCGGAATCGGATTGCTAATGCTATTGGCCCATTAACCAATGAAAGAACTATATGGATTTATGCATTCAACAACACAACACAGATATAGAGATATAAAAAGGCCAAATGAATGACGTTTGTTGTGGGGATTAAGGGAAAGCCCACTTTCAAAGAAATGTAAAACAAAGAAATGTGGGCTCCACAACCTAACGCCAGGCTGACTACGCCCAATGCGAGCCTCCTGGACGTCGGGTTCAATAGAGCCCACATTTCAACACAAAGCAGTAGCAGTATTCCTAGAACAAATAAAAGATACAATGGCATTACTATTGTCATATAACACCCTTAAACCAAATAGCATAATGCCCAACATGCTATCACGCAGTCTATGAATACAACTACCTGCTTAAAAATACACTAGCTCTAACTGGAATAACTACAAAGGTGGGGCCAATTCGCTCCATTACACGAACAGTTCTAAAATCCAAGGTGGAATGGAAGTGAGCTGCGTCCCAGCATTAAAATCCGTGAACACTTCTGGGAAAGCCAAAACTCCCATGTCCACTATCGCAAATAAAAAAATGGGAAAGCTTGGAGACAAGGAACACCCCACTTCCACCAAAGATGTACAATTGCTGCTAACCTGTAAACACACAACAGGGAGAAATATGGGGAGGAGGGTGGGACAAATTTGCAAAGCGCATCCACTCCGTATGCTTTCACAAAACGAAGTGGCTAGATTTTTAAGTCAAAAATATGGATTTTTTTAATGTGTGTGAGGAAGGCTGAATAACAAAGGTGTTAGGTTTGCTCACCAGTGTAGCCTTTGGGACATGTGGCCTTGCGGTGTGGCCAGAGGACATTTGGCCTTGGAGTTTGACCTTGGGAGGCAATGCTTGGGGTAAGTGTAACATGGGTTGATGTAGCTTGAGGTGTGGCCTTGGGTGTTGTCATTATTTACCCTAATGTATGTATAATTTCTTCGACAGATCCTGACTGGCGAAGATTGGAATGTCGTGATGTATGACGGAATAGAGGCATTTGGTGGCGTTGCAACATACGGCGTCATCATCTGCATCTACTTTGTGGTTCTATTCATCTGCGGTAACTGTATCCTTGCTGACAACAACGCAGTGATGTTGCTGACAACAACACAATAATGTTGCTGACAACAACGCAATGATGTTGCTGACAACAATGCAATGACGTTGCTCGCAACAGCGCAGTGATGTTGCTCGCAACAGCGCAGTGATGTTGCTCGCAGCAGCGCAGTGATGTTGCTCGCAACAACGCAATGATGTTCAGCCTTGTTGTTTCTGTTCCACTGATTCTGGATTTTGATAAATCTTTTGAGCATTATTTTCTCAACAGATGCTGCCTAGAAACTCAGGGTGTCCAGAAAATAAACATAAGCTGGAATTCTGCCAGTTTGTCATAATACATTATGAATAATTTACCAAGAAAGTTCAGATTGTGAGGTAATGGTTAGAACCTTGGGCTGTCAAGCAAGAGGACCGAGGCTCGAATCGTCTTCAAAGATTGGGTAATTTTTTTCATGTATAAATGAGTACCTGGCTATAGACAATGGTTGATACATCTGAACGAATAGTGTTTTTGCAGTTATTGCAGTGTGGCTGAATGCTTCCCAGAGAAGCTGATGAGTTTGTGCCAAAGGGTGAAGTGAGAGTTGAATTTACCTTTTATTTCTGCTTATCTAATAAATATATGTATAAATATATATATTGTTGCCTCGACCTTAATCTACACTTCATAGACATCCTCCTGAATGTCTTCTTGGCCATCGCCGTTGACAACTTGGCTGACGCCGAAAGTCTGTCGGACATGGAGAAGGAGAAGGAAGAGGAGAAGTCAAGGTCATTGCGAAGGTCAACCAGCAAGACACCACTTGAAGATGGCGGCAAAGATCTTGACATCAAAATAATGGTAATTAATTCTGCCACAATTTGTTCCTGGGTCTGTACTAGTAATCGAGAAGAAAAATTTTTTTAATGTTGCTCCAAAATAAGTTCTTTAAAAAAAATCTTGTCATAAATTCTGCCTCAATTTATACTGGGGTTCATACTAGTAATCAAGTAGAAAATTTTTCTTCAAAATGTAGTGCTAAAAAAGTATTCAGTTTTTAAGTGAAGGGTATACTTTACATGTTTTGAACATGAATAATTACCTTATGTTTGGTCTATTTTGCAACCAAATTTAACAAGATTGCCATCCCAAACAACAAGTTCCAGATGGCAAGTGGACAAGGAAGCCATTTGCTTATCGAGAGTCAAACAATTTTCTCATCTATGTGTAGACCGCCCTTATAAAATATCTCTCAATTCTATTTTTAAACATATTCACACTACTAGCATTAACACAATCATTTGGCAGTTTGTTCCATTCATTTATCACTCTCTGTGAGAAAGAGTACTTTCTCATGTCCAAACTACACTGCTCCTTAACTAATGCTGCTTTATGTCCTCTGGTTCTACTGCCTTCTTTAAGTTTGAAGAACATATTCCTATCAACATCCTCATAACCATTCACTATTTTAAACCCTTCTATTTGGTCTCCTCTAATCTCCTGGTCTCTAGTGTTGTCAAACCACATTGTAATAAGCGATTTTCGTAACTAAGGTCTCTCAATTCTGGAATCATTTTGGTTGCTCTTCGCTGTATTCTTTCTAGTTTGTCTATGTCCGTTTTACGATACGGCCTCCATGCTTGAATACAATATTCCAAATTTGGTCTAACTATTGCTTTGTACAGGGGTACAATTAGCTGTTTCTCCTTATACATGATAGTTCTCCTAATTAGCCATAGAATTTGATTTCTTTTCGAAGCGGCAATCCCACATTGCTTTGATACTTTCATGTCAGCACTAAATGTTACTCTTAAATCCTTTTCTTGTGTGGTTCTACCTAGTACAGCATTCCCCAATTTTATATTCTCCGTCCATGTTTCCATGTCCTATGTGTATACATTTACACTTCCCAAAATTTTATAACATTTGCCATTTTTCTGACCATTTAGCTAATTTATCTAGATCATCCTTTAAACTTTGTTTATCTGTATCATTAGTAACCTTTCTGAATACTTTTGTGTCATCTGCAAATTTGAGTACTTTGCTAGATAGGTCATCTTCCAAATCATTTATTTATATTAAAAACAGTATAGGGCCTAATACTGATCCCTGTGGTACCCCAATCAAAACCGATTTCCAGTTTGAAATCTCACCATCTACTATTACTCTCTGTCTTCTGTGTGTAAGCCACTTTTCTAACCAGTTGATTACATCATTACCTGTACCATGGGCTTTTAGTTTAAGTAACAATCTTTGATGTGGCACTTTATCGAAAGCTTTCTGAAAATCTAAGTAGACAACATCCACTGGTGACCCGTCATCTACCCACTTTGTAATTTCTTCAAAAAAACATAAGAGATTAGTTAGACATGACCTTGCTTTTAGGAACCCATGTTGAGATGTATTTATTAATTTATGTTTCACAAGGAATTCCACAATGTGGTCTCTAATTAATGTTTCGAGTAATTTACATACAACTGATGTTAAACTCACTGGTCTGTAATTCTCTGGCTAGTTCCTCGATCCCTTCTTAAATAGTGGCGTAATATTTGCTTCTTTCCATTCTGAAGGAACTATTCCTTCTTCTAGTGACAAGTTAAACAATTTTGCAAGTGGTGTATAAATTTGCTCAACAATTTCCTTAAGTAGTTTTGGTGGTATCCCATCAACTCCAGGTGATTTATTATCTTTCATCTTCTTAATTTTCTGTGCTATCATTTCAGGAGTTACAAATAATTGCCCTAAATGTTCTGATTTATTGCCCTCAAATTTAGTAAATGGAACTGGAAGTGAGCTGATATCTTCTGTGGTAAAAACTGAGCTGAAATACTCATTCAGGACCTCTGCCATTTGAAACCCGTCTGAAATTATGTTTCCCCTGTTGTTTTCCAGTGGTCCGACCTTATCTCGAACTTTCTGTTTAGTCCTTACATAAGCATAGAAATTCTTGCTGTCATTTTTTATATTACCTGCCAATTTTTTATCAAAAGTTCTTTTAGATTTTCTAATTTCAGTTGTAGCTAGGTTAAGTGCCTCTTTGTAATTTGCATAGTCTTCATCCTTTCTGGTATGCCTATAAACCCTCCACATAGTTTGCTTAAACACTGTTTTTCTAATAGCTTCTTTTGATAAGTGTTTCTTTCTAGACCGTTTTCCTTGTTTTTTCAAGGGAACAAAATTATCGATGATACTCTCAATTTCATATTTTAGAATATTCAAACATTCAGTTGCAGTCTTATTCATCAGCATGTTATTCCAATCTAGCTTTGCTAAGTATTTTGTCATATCTTTAAAGTTACTTTTGTGGAAGTTTCTCCTAAACTTTTTTGTTTTTACTTTCTGATTTTACATTGATGTCAAAATGTATTTGATTGTAGTCACTGTTACCCAATGGCTCATATATTTTTACATTTTCTACTAATTCTTTTTGTGATAATAAAACTATATCTAATACATTTTCTCTCCTGGTTGGTTCTAGCACATGCTGAGTAAGGAAGCTAACCTGAATTAAAAATAGAAATTGTTGGTCCTCACCCCCTGTACTCTCTAGAGATTTCCATTGTATGTGCCCATGGTTAAAATCTCCCATTATGATACATTCCCCTTTATTAACGTCCTTTATAGCATTTTGTATTTTTGTGTTGTCCTCTTCGTTTATGTTCTTCGGTAAACTATTCCAATAGTTAATTTTGAATTTCCTGAAACTATTTTGCACCAAACAGCTTCATCGTAATCTGCTTTCCTTTCTAATTTTATTTCATAAGCCTGAATAGATTCTTTAACATATAAAATAACTCCCCCTCCCCTTCTTCCTATTCGATTTCTCCTAAACATTACGTATCCTCTCAATCCTAATTCAGCATCTGTTATGTCTGTGTTGGCCCATGATTCGGTAATACCAGTTATGTGAGGGTCAATATCTTCTACCATAATGTTTAATTAGTTTTTCTTATTTACTATACTCCTAGCATTTAAACACATGCATCTATAACCTGCTTCAGACATGTTTTTCGGACATTTTGTTATAGGTTTTTCTGTACTAGTGGCTTCTTGTCCTGCTTGAGGCATCTCTAAGTAACCCCCCTGCGCTTCTAGTTTAAATAGTGTTTACTACCAAAAATATTAGTTATGCCATGCCACTGTCTACTGCTACTGTCCCCTTTTCACCTAGGTGAAGCCCGTCCTTCATGTACATATCAGCCCTTCCAACAAAACTTCCCCACAAATCTACAAAACCAACTTCCTCCTCCCTACATAGCTTCTCGACTAGCATGTTAATTGCCACCCCCCGGCAATTTCGATATCTATGACCCCTCCTTCCTATTACTGGTAAAATCCCTGACAGTATTATCTGCTCAACCCGCGTCTGCTTTAGTGTTCTGACCAAATTCCTGTATTTCCTAACTATGGCAGTTGTACCCTCCCTCTCTACGTTATTTGTCCCTATGTGTACTAAAACAGATCCACCCTTGCCCGAACTCATGATGTTTTCTGCCCTCTCAGTTATCGCCTCTATTTTGGCCCCAGGCAAGCAAACTACCACGTCATCTCGTTTAAGACTCTGTCGGTCTTCCTAACTATTGAGCACAAACACCCTCGCTCTCTTTCAAAGTAAAGCTTTCAAAGTGAACCAAATATTGAGTCGATGTTGGGTTGTGCCAGGATGCAAAGCATGGTGGGATAGAGCCTGAAGAAAAACTGAAGAAGCCATTGGATGACGAAGACGACACTCTTCCTGCCATGAACCACCGGTCACTGAAGATGACCAGGTCAGTACTGTATCTAAGATGTTCTAATCTTCCACATATCTCACATTTTCTGCACAAAGTAGTTGTTGCTCTCCACTGGCATTAATAATGGTTGTCGATTTTTGTTTTCTTTCTCCCGTCATTGATCGCATTTCCCTGCCATGTCCACCACCCATTTCCACTTCCCTATATCCCTCGCTCTCATTCTCCCCTCCCCTCCCCTCCCCTCCTCCCACTCCCACCAAATATCTCTTCACACAGTCCTCCCATCTCAGTCACAGTCTTTCTTTTCTACCCTCCACATTGAGAACGTCCACCCTCTTTGTTAACAGTACCTGTTAACCTGGCTATAGACAGTGGAATGAGAGAGAATAGTTTTCATGCAGTAATTGCAGTGTGGCTGAATGCACCATGGAGAAGTCCACCTAGTGGATTGTTTAATGATACTTTAGAGATTAATGTATGCACATTTTAAATGCTGACCTTTCTCTTTTTGCAGGGACAATATGGGGAATGAACACCGGATAGATATGGACAATTTAAACACAAAACATCCAGAGACGGATAACGATTTCACAAAGAAACTCCCAGGTTTGTATATTGATCGACTTGAGTGAGTCTCCCATGATCACGGTATTGAAATTAGGCACAGAAGACAAATGATAATCCACAAAGGCTTCTACTCTGTTATTTTGAATTGAAACTATGGATGTGAATGTGATTGTCATGGTCCAACGAAGATTGTGCGTTATCTATGACATGGTCACCATTGTGAATAATTATAATAATAATAATAAACGTTTTATTACTTACCACTACTAAAACTATTGTTTGCATGGAATGGTTTGTGATGTTTTAATAATAGATATTTTTTATTCATGATAAACCTTATAAAATATGCATTTTATCTTCGTAAGGGTCGTCAGTTTACAACATAAATACACAAGTAAATACAGTTCCGCTTAAGATTAAATAATACAATTTATTTTGAAATGTCTGAAAATGTTCAAATGTCTGAATGTTGTCAGATGATGAGGAGGCAGAAGATGCCGATTTGGATGACGAGATGTTAGAAGAGGATGAAGAGGGTAAAACTGACTACACGCCTGGAGCATGTCCGCGACGCATGTCCACATCCAAGATCCCTGACAAGAAGGATCCGATCCCAAACTCCAGCTCTCTCTTCCTCTTTGGTCCTACTAACAAGTAGGCAGCTTTTTTTTCCTGCTTTTTTTTAAAAGTCTAATTGTTTTTATCATCAAATCATCATATGTACAATAAACTATATTTATTCTAGCATCTTGACTGCCTGATATCTTTTATAAAGTGAAAAACTGCCATTTTGGATTGTAAATGTTAAAATCTAACAACTTGTTTGCAGCAGTCCTTTAGCATGCTTCCTTTGTTGCCATTGGCTGTTTCAGAACGTGGCTCTGATTGGTTGTTGCAGGTTCCGTATGTTTTGCCATCAAGTCATCAGTCACAACTACTTCAGCAACATCGTCCTTGCCTGCATCTTGGTCAGCAGTACCATGTTGGCGGCTGAGGATCCACTGGTCGCTCATTCACCCAGGAATCAGGTAATGTACGGCTGATGTAAATCATGTACTAATAATAATGATGACATCCTATGTTGTTGTTGCTCTCCTCTTTGTCCCTGAAGTCTGGGGTGAGGCTGGCATTGATACTAGTCGTAAATTTTGTTTCCTTCTGTTACTGATCTCGTTTCACTGCCATCTCCTCCACCCATCTCCACCACCCATCTCCTCCACCCATCTCCACCACCCATCTCCACCACCCGTCTCCTCCATCTGTCTCCACCACACGTCTCCACCACCCGTCTCCCCCACACGTCTCCACCACCCATCTCCACCACCCGTCTCCCCCACACGTCTCCACCACCCATCTCCACCACCCGTCTCCCCCACACGTCTCCACCACCCGTCTCCTCCACCCGTCTCCCCCACACGTCTCCACCACCCATCTCCACCACCCGTCTCCCCCACACGTCTCCACCACCCATCTCCACCACCCGTCTCCCCCACCCGTCTCCACCACCCATCTCCACCACCCGTCTCCCCCACACGTCTCCACCACCCATCTCCTCCACCCGTCTCCCCCACACGTCTCCACCACCCATCTCCACCACCCGTCTCCCCCACACGTCTCCACCACCCATCTCCACCACACGTCTCCACCACCCATCTCCACCACCCGTCTCCCCCACACGTCTCCACCACCCGTCTCCTCCACCCGTCTCCCCCACACGTCTCCACCACCCATCTCCACCACCCGTCTCCCCCACACGTCTCCACCACCCGTCTCCCCCACCCATCTCCACCACCCGTCTCCTCCACCCATCTCCACCACCCGTCTCCACCACCCATCTCCACCACCCGTCTCCTCCACCCATCTCCACCACCCATCTCCACCACCCGTCTCCTCCACCCGTCTCCACCACACGTCTCCACCACCCGTCTCCCCCACACGTCTCCACCACCCATCTCCACCACCCGTCTCCCCCACACGTCTCCACCACCCGTCTCCACCACCCGTCTCCCCCACACGTCTCCACCACCCATCTCCACCACCCGTCTCCCCCACACGTCTCCACCACCCGTCTCCTCCACCCGTCTCCCCCACACGTCTCCACCACCCGTCTCCTCCACCCGTCTCCCCCACACATCTCCACCACCCGTCTCCCCCACACGTCTCCACCACCCGTCTCCCCCACCCATCTCCTCCACCCATCTCCACCACCCGTCTCCCCCACCCGTCTCCACCACCCATCTCCACCACCCATCTCCACCACCCGTCTCCTCCACCCATCTCCACCACCCATCTCCTCCACCCATCTCCTCCACCCGTCTCCACCACCCGTCTCCCCCACCCATCTCCTCCACCCGTCTCCACCACCCATCTCCACCACCCGTCTCCTCCACCCGTCTCCCCCACCCGTCTCCACCACCCGTCTCCACCACCCGTCTCCACCACCCATCTCCACCACCCGTCTCCACCACCCGTCTCCACCACCCGTCTCCACCACCCGTCTCCACCACCCGTCTCCACCACCCATCTCCTCCACCCGTCTCCACCACCCGTCTCCTCCACCCGTCTCCACCACCCGTCTCCACCACCCGTCTCCACCACCCGTCTCCACCACCCGTCTCCACCACCCGTCTCCACCACCCGTCTCCACCACCCGTCTCCACCACCCGTCTCCACCACCCGTCTCCACCACCCGTCTCCACCACCCGTCTCCACCACCCGTCTCCACCACCCGTCTCCACCACCCGTCTCCACCACCCGTCTCCACCACCCGTCTCCACCACCCATCTCCACCACCCATCTCCACTCGCCTCACTCACGTTTTCCAAATCTCTCTTGATACAGTCCCCCATCCGCACTCTTTGTCAACCGTTTCTCTTCCATTCGTTCCACATGTGCAGCCCACTTTAAACCGACTCCTCACCAGCTTCCTCCTGAAACTCTCTTTCACACCGACCTCCTTCCTTAGCTCCTCCATTCTTCGCTACTGTTTTCACTCCTGCAACTCTTCTTCCGGTTAGTCACGTGTACATATTGGTTTATTAAACAGTAGGTATATAAATGTTTAAGTGTTATTTATATTAACAGTCACAGATATGTCACAAGGCTGTTTTTTATGTGTAATTATAGTAATATAGTTAGGAAAATAAAGCAGAGGTAAAGCAAGATCATGCACGCCGGTGGAGTTTCTTTTAAAGGATTATGTAACAATGATCCTCTTTTGATTCCTTCCAGATCTTGAAGTATTTTGACTTCTTTTTTACAAGTGTCTTTACAGTTGAGATATGTCTGAAGGTAAGGCAATCATCTTTGTGTTTCCATATTGTTTACTGATTAATTTGTGCTCTATTTCTGCTTGCAGTATTTAGAAAGACATTAAAAGCCTCTCAGCCTTTAAAATTAAATATTTGTATGTATTCAAAGTTGCATTTGTACGAGGTGGGTTGCGTTTATGAAAATGTGAAATAATGACATTAATACAGTGGAGATCCTTGGAAGTCTTGGAACAGAATGTCATTGATATAAAAGGACAAATATAAATAAATATGTATAATATGTATAAATATTATAAATAATGATTAGAACACACCCATACATGCACATATGAGCATGCACACGCATGCATGCACACACAGAATTTATATTCGAATAAAAATAACTAAAAATATAAACTAATTATACAATGTTTAAAATGATTATTCGCGATTATATGACCACTTTTGGTGTCATGTTGACTGTTGTCTGTAGGTGGTGACCTTTGGGCTGGTGCTGCATCAAGGCTCATTCTGTCGCAGTATGTTCAACCTACTGGATCTTCTAGTCGTCACCGTCGCCCTCGTCTCATTCTTCCTAAAGTGAGTCCACTTGCAGCACCGACAGCATTGAACCATATTTATTTACCATTTCTTACAATGTGATATTTGACATGGTAATTACCTGTGTCTGAAGACAAAGGGCTGGTAGCACAGCGGAAACTGCGCAAAATAAAAAATTATGGACACTGGCGAAGACAAAGCAACAATTTAGTTTTAACATCAGTCGAAGGCGAAGTCAAGGGAAAGAAAAATCCACAAAGAATGTGAACTGCCTGGATCGACAACGGGAGGCGTAGGACAACCGGAGGCCAGCATATTGCGTGGGAGATGGCGATGACGCAGCGTGACAGGAGGGTGTAAACGGCACCCACGGGAGGTGACGATGATGTGACATGACAGGATTGTGTCAACAGCTGATATGAAGAAAGTGTTACAACTCAAGAAACTTTCTGACAACACTGCAGAAGTTAAAATATTTGGAAAGAATACAAAAAGTTTCTTGAGTCGTAATTACCATGTCAAATATATATTTATTTATGATATTAGTGATTGGTATAACCATTATTTACATATAATTATATTACTATTGTGGCAAAAAATCTAATTTATGTTTATAAATATTCTTTAACCATTTCAGTACGACAGGCCGGTATACCGGCCTCGCAGTGTGTGTGACGCTACAGTACGACAGGCCGGTATACCGGCATTGGCTACGTTCACCATTTAAATCGCTTTTACTCATAATTATCCACTAAGTGGAGCCACTTGTTATATACGGTTATCACAGTGAATGAATTAGCTATTCAGTAGCAATCGTTTATTATCGTTCAATATAATTTTACGGAGATTTTCGCATTTTTTAATGATGGATTATCAAAATCTGCTATGGCTGCAATGGTGGACGGCTTTACTTCAACTGGCGGTTCACCGCCGTATGTTTTGGATGGATTATTTGATAGTTTTAGTGACGAATCTTAGTCGGATGCTGACGATCAAAACAACAATGATGTTAGCGAACTTAGCGACCGAGCTAAAATATGTACCTTGTCATTGCCATTGGCATACAACTGCGTTCAGCAACTGCAAAAACGTTGAAACAGTGGTGGCCATCTTGGATTGCTGGTTACCATAACGACGAAATGTAAAATGATATGGCTCATTTTACTCGCTGATTATCGTACTTTCAGAATATATATAATATTCCTATTCATTAAATGCATTTTTGTTGGTGAAATCTTGACTTGAAGTGATGCAGTCGATTTTTTGGCATATTCACTGGGAATGCAGTATTCAGTGGTCACAGCAGATTAGGGCTGTAGTACTGAAATGGTTAAAATGCAATACAAAAATATTTGACAACGCCAGGAAACAAACATGTAAAAACCACTTGGAATCTCATAGGCCGATCAGGGCTGTAGTACTGAAATGGTTAAAATGCAATACAAAAATATTTGACAATGCCAGGAAACAAACATGTAAAAACCACTTGGAATCTCATAGGCCACTTCAGTGTGCTGAATATCCTCTATATAACATGTACCATATTCAACCTATTACGCTTGGAAACAAATTGGGCCATGGAGAAATGTCAAGGAATCTGTTATTGTAAGCACACGCCAAAATGTTTTTCTCTAGACAATAAGTTAACTGTTTAACACCAGTGGGGGCATTTGGTGACTAGTGTGGAACAACTGAAAAGTGGTGCCAACTGTTTAACACCAGTGGGGTCATTTAAAAAGGGGGTGTACACTAGTTAGGGGCATGTATTAAAAAGGGGTTGTACACTACTTAGGGGCATGTATTAAAAAGGGGGTGTACACTACTTAGGGGCATGTATTAAAAAGATGATGTACACTAGTTAGGTGCATGTATTAAAAAGGGGGTGTACACTAGTTAGGGGCATGTATTAAAAAAGGGGTGTACACTACTTAGGGGCATGTATTAAAAAGGGGGTGTACACTAGTTAGGTGCATGTATTAAAAAGGGGGTGTACACTAGTTAGGGGCATGTATTAAAAAAGGGGTGTACACTACTTAGGGGCATGTATTAAAAAGGGGGTGTACACTAGTTAGGGGCATGTATTAAAAAGGGGGGTGTACACTAGTTAGGGGCATGTATTAAAAAGGGGGTGTACACTAGTTAGGGGCATGTATTAAAAAGGGGGTGTACACTAGTTAGGGGCATGTATTAAAAAGGGGGTGTACACTAGTTAGGGGCATGTATTAAAAAGGGGGTGTACACTAGTTAGGGGCATGTATTAAAAAGGGGGTGTACACTAGTTAGGTGCATGTATTAAAAAGGGGGTGTACACTAGTTAGGGGCATGTATTAAAAAGGGGGTGTACACTAGTTAGGTGCATGTATTAAAAAGGGGGTGTACACTAGTTAGGGGCATGTATTCATAATAGGTCGAATACTGTATTTACGTTCAATGCTCGTATGTTTTCAGCAATGGAGCCATCAGTGTGGTAAAAATCCTCAGGGTGTTGAGGGTGCTAAGGCCACTGAGGGCTATCAACAGGGCTAAAGGTCTGAAGGTAGGTGTCTGCTTAGCTCTGGTTGTGGCTGTGTGGTAGAGCATTGAACTGTTGGTTGAGGGAACTGGGGTTCGAAACCCACCTGCTGTTTGGAAACTTACGAAATTTCATCCCACGTGGCTTGGATCTTTCGGAAGAGATGCTAAATAGCTACTAGATATGTGTGATGCTTGGATCTTTCGGAAGAAACACTAAATAGCTACTAGATATGTGTGATGCTTGGATCTTTCGGAAGAGACACTAAATAGCTACTAGATAGGTTTGTTGCTTGTGTCTTTCGGAAGAAACACTAAATAGCTGCTAGATAGGTTTGATGCTTGTGTCTTTCGGAAGAGACGCTAAATAGCTACTAGATAGGTTTGTTGCTTGTGTCTTTCGGAAGAAACACTAAATAGCTGCTAGATAGGTTTGATGCTTGTGTCTTTCGGAAGAGACGCTAAATAGCTACTAGATAGGTTTGATGCTTGTGTCTTTCGGAAGAGACGCTAAATAGCTACTAGATAGGTTTGATGCTTGTGTCTTTCGGAAGAGACGCTAAATAGCTACTAGATAGGTTTGATGCTTGTGTCTTTCGGAAGAGACGCTAAATAGCTACTTGATAGGTTTGTTGCTTGTGTCTTTCGGAAGAGATGCTAAATAGCTACTAAATTGGTTTGATAGTTGTGTCTTTCGGAAGAGACACTAAATAGCTACTATATAGGTTTAATGCTTGTGCCTTTTGGAAGAGACACTAAATAGCTACTACATAGGTTTGATGCTTGTGTATTTCGGAATAGACGCTAAATAGCTACTAGATAGGTTTAATGCTTGTGTCTTTCGGAAGAGACACTAAATAGCTACTACATAGGTTTGATGCTTGTGTCTTTCGGAAGAGATGCTAAATAGCTACTAGATAGGTTTAATGCTTATCTTTCGGAAGAGACACTAAATAGCTACTAGATAGGTTTGATGCTTGTGTCTTTCGGAAGAGACGCTAAATAGCTACTAGATATGTTTGATGGTTGTGTCTTTCGGAAGAGACGCTAAATAGCTACTAGATATGTTTGATGGTTGTGTCTTTCGGAAGAGACGATAAATAGCTACTAGATAGGTTTAATGTTTCTTGAAATGGTTTTAAAACGAGACATATTTCAGTATCAGCTTTATCACTGTGAATAAATAGTTGACCAGGGCTGACTGATTGAAGCTGTGATGTTTGTTGTCCAGAGGGTTGTCCAGTGCGTGATAGTAGCCATCAAGACCATCTACAACATCATGCTGGTCACCCTACTGTTACAGTTCATGTTTGCCGTCATTGGGGTGCAGCTATTTAAGGTATGCATTGTCTTACGTCTGGTCAAGGTAAAGGTAACTCATACTGCGTAATATCTGGTCCATGGGAATGCTTAAAGCCCTTTACGCTCCCCTAGCACACCTGTTCAGTCCAACATCTACTTCTCTGGGAATATTTCAGGCACGCTGCAATTACTGTATACATAGTATTCATTCATAATAATCCACCACTCTGTATTACCAGATACTTGTATACACAATATCCACACAAAACATGTTAGTATTGCGATATTTCGTCTCTTAGTATATTGGAAAATACAGGATTTGGCTATGAATGCGCCAGTTTGTGTCAACTTATAAAGCTCACTTTATGGTAATTACTAACTGACCAATAAATCTTTCAGTGGAACTCATTGAATATCACATATAAGTTAAGATAAAGTGACAACATCTTTTTTGTTTCCTTTGAGTTGGATGAAGATGTGATAAGAGGTGACGCCATACAGTATAGCACACCCTTTTTCTCAGTTGCTTGTGTGTGTGTTGCAGGGCACGTTCTTTGAGTGCAACGATTCTTCAAAATCCACTGAAACGGAGTGCCAGTAAGTGTGTCTCTATACTGCAAACTCTCATACAATTGGGGCGTGAAATTAGAGCCCTGAAAATGCTGGTGTGAAATTGGTCTACAGAATAGATGGAATAGATAAAATAGTGTTAGATTGTTGTTATTGATGTATATTTTATATTTAGAATAGATAGAATACAGCTAGGTTGTCCATTCCAAACCCGTGAAGACATTTGACCGTCAAATCCTGGATCTACAAAAAGTCTATTTCTGCCACACAATTTGATGTACTCGCTGTAGATAAATTTTTTCTGAACCATTATTTAAGATCGTCTAATAATGACTCAAATGCTGCATTGTAGAGGCAAGTTCATCGTGTTTAAGGATGGCGACATCAACAAACCAGAAGTTCGTATACGAGAATGGCGAAATAGTGACTTCAACTTCGATGATGTCAGCCATGGAATGCTTACTCTTTTCACTGTGTCAACATTTGAAGGCTGGCCAAAGTATGTACCCCTAGATAATAGTTATTTCGCAAAATCATGTGACCCTTGTGTTGTGACCACTGAATACTGCATTCCCCGTGACTTTGTCAGAAAATCTACTACATGATTTCATATCAATATTTGAGCAACAACAATGTATTTTATGAATAGGAACAACACCATATATATATATATATATATATATATATATATATTCTGAAAGTAGAATATTCAACAATTATATGGTGGCCTGTTATACTGAAATGGTTAACCAGGTTTAACAAGACTGCCATCCAAAGGAAAACCCTAGATGGCAAATGGACAAGGAAGCCACAGGCTTATCGAGAGTCCCAGAATGATGTTATCTATATGTAACCCGTCTGTATCAGATATGTGTCAGTATTGTTTTTAAGCATATTCAATCTGCTAGCATAGATAATTTGTTCCATTCATTTATCATACCCTGTGACAACGAATACTTTCTGATATCCAATCTATGCTGTTCCTTCACTAACGTTACTTTGTGCTTCCTATAGTGCTTCTATCTTAAGTGGAAAAAAATATTTCAAGGCGTCACCTCTTTCAGAATATATATTTCTGAGGTGAAATTATACCGTTTTAATATAGTGTTATAATGATAATCATAAAAATATTTATATAGTACCCTATCAGTCATAGTTTCACTCTGGCGCTTTACATACATGCAACCATAATGTATAATTATAATAAAAACAATGCCAACAATGAATATTCTAAAAAATAGTCCTACTGTAAATAATATATAATAAAAAATACATGTATATATGTAATAATAAAATAATAATAAATGCACATATAAATGTCCACATCAGCTGCTGCATTAAAAGATGTGATTTTAAAAGTGTTCTATGATAAAGTAATAGTGTCAAACATTGTTTTGAGATCGTCCCTTATAAATAACCAATTGTTGCAACACGTCGAGTGCATGCTTTGTGATATTTGCAGTCTGATGTACAAGTCGATTGATGCATACGCCGAGGAGATGGGGCCAGTCCACAATAATCGACCGGCCATTGCTGTTTTCTTCTTCATCTACATCATTATTGTAGCCTTCTTCATGGTGAACATCTTCGTTGGTTTTGTCATCGTTACCTTCCAGAACGAGGGTGAACAGGAATACGTCAACTGCGAGCTTGACAAGAATCAGGTGGGTGTCATGTGACTTGCCCGTCAGGGTCTGTCATATGATATGTAAAAGGTTAATGTTGATAAATTTTTTATATTTAAAGAAAGACTAAGACATTACAAAACTTATACATGTTGTTGCTATCCAATTTTTTTACTGAAGACCGGGGTGAGGTTGGCATCGATACTGGCCCTCAAATTTTTTTACTGCTGAATCCACAATCTGTCTCCACTCCCCCATCTCTCGCTATCATTCTCCACTGCCTTCCCAAACTTGCCAAATCTCTCTTCCTGTCTCAGTCTTCCTCTTCTCCCCTCCACGGTGAGTGTATCCGCTCTCTTTGTTAGCCTTTACTTTAATACATTTAAGTTGTAATTTTAAATGGGTGGTTATTACGTTAACGACCCAATCATGGTGTTAGTGGCAGTCTCCCAGATGACACGATTTCTCCGCACCTATATAATGAACATTAACATTTATGGATTTATACATTTTGTATAAATTTGTAGTATGTTGTATTCCCTAATTTATGTTACATGTCTTGAAGAATAAACAGTTCTTTATTTGTGATTCCTGTGTATGTTAATCAGGAGAAATTCTTCCTCCAAGCCCAGTTGTAGGAGGTGGAGTTGCTTAGTAACCAATATCTTGCTTAGTAACCAATATCTTGTGTTTGTGTCTTGCAGCGAAAGTGCATTGAGTTTGCTCTGAAAGTGAAACCTCAGCGCCGCTACATACCAAAGGCACGCTTCCAGTACCGTATCTGGTGGATCGTAACGTCACAACCATTTGAATATTGCCTCTTTGCCCTCATTATGCTCAATACAATCACCCTCGCCATGAAGGTATGTGGAGGTGTGGCACCTATATATTGATCCTCTGATGAACGTGACAAAATAAAAATATGGTACAGTCGAACCTCGCTTTACAGTCACCTCGCTATGGAACAGAATACATTTGGCGCGTAAATCCTCAGGAACCCGAGCCCAGAAATGCAACGAAACAAAATCATTATACATTATATCAGGAACATATGTAGTGTATGTTGGGCATGGTGGCATTGTAGTTTGAACAACGTACTCAACAGAATCTAGGTTTAAATCCTGCTGCCATTTCAAAGCTCGGGCAATTTCGTTCATCCCACGTTGCCTCAGTTCACTCAGCTGTATTAAGGAGTACCTGGCTACAGACAGAGCTGGATATGGGTATGAACAGTCCTTGCGCAATAATTGCACTGTGGCTGAATGCTTACCTAAGAATTCGAATTGGCATTGCAATGAACAGGTCTGCCAAAGGGTGAAGTGTAAAGCACTTTAAGCAATCCTATGGACTGGATAATAGTGCACTATATGAGAACATACCTTTTCCTTTATGTTGAATCTAAGCGTTTCTCTGCACAGTTTGACGGGCAGGGTGAGGAATATGCCAATGCCCTCGACTACATGAACATGATCTTCACGGGCGTCTTCACGGTTGAGTTCATCCTCAAACTTGTTGCCTTCCGAATCAAGGTAACATATCGACATTGTCTCATGCCAACTTCTCCGTTGTTAGAACTTAAAAACTAAATTCACTTCCACACGAGTTTTCAGATGCTGGGTGTAGCTAAAAATTGCAGTTACTGTACTACATTTAGGCATATTTGTCATGGTTATCGTAGTGATACTGCTTGTGTCTAGTGATACGCTTTACTGTACTGTCACCTTTATATTCTGTACAGTAAAATAATATAATTATGTATATAATTCATAATGTGTATAAAGACCAACATAGCACATAGATGAACATGTAATGTTTCTCAGCTTTTGCTGACACATCTATTGATTAATTGTGCTTAAAATATGGTGAAAATTCTAACTGCTGACTGCTGTGAAAGCCATGGCAAAAGTTTGATATAATATTCTGGACTTTCATGCAGTTATGAAGAAGTAGATGACACAGTAAATTGTGATTTTTTTGATAAGTTGTAAGATATTTGCCTTGCTGTGTTTTACATTTAAATGTTGTATATGATTGTGCCATCAGATCTGTTACGAAGTTTACATGTTGTTTATATGTTGTAGTTTTATGTTAATTTTTCCTTCGTTTCGTTAAGTTGTTTTGTGGTAGAACATTTGAAATTAACCGCGTTTTAAATTAACATCTTTTCAGTTCTTTCGAAATGTGAATGCTGCATTTTCGTTGTACATACAATATTAGTTGAATGTATGTATGTATGTGTTTTCATCTTATGTTCTGATGGTAGATTTAGCTTTATTTTGCCTGCAGTATGTAGTAAGTTTGGAAAATCTTACGTTTATGCGCTAGGCCAGCGCTTTGGCACGTGTTTGATTTTGTTTTCTACTCAGATTTCGATGCCGTTACATGATTTGGGTGTTATTCCAAAGTGCAGAATGTTATTCGGTTAATAGTTTCCCAGTTGTATGTGTTCTGTCTTTGTTGTTGCACTTTGTTTATTGCGGTTTCTGTTTCTTCCTCGACAGAACTTTTTTGGTGACGCTTGGAACGTCTTAGATTTTATTATCGTAGTGGGCAGTCTAGTTGACATAGCTGCGTCGAAACTTGCAGTAAGTGGTAACAAGTGGTAGTTTTGTTACTGGCCACCATGTGGTGCCACCTAATTCGTGCCCCACTCCGTGAGTGTGCCCTTGTTTGTTTGTTTGTTTTGTTTGTTTGTGTTTTGCTCGTTGTTAATCTTTGTGTTTGTTCATTTATCGACTTCGTTTCCTGTTCTGTTCTCTTAGTTTTTGATTAGCAAATAAATTTTGCTGGCTTTAGATAAATGTGTAGTTGTTCCACGTGTGTTGTTCTGTTGTGTTTTTGGGAACATACACATTTATCTGGGAGCTGGATTGAAAATATCTACCTAACTGAATACATATGTTTTGGCTCCCAATTTCTGCTCGCATTAATTATTACCGTAGGAATGCATAATACATTCCTGTAATAATATAAATATTCAATTTCCAGTTTTAATCAACATGCACCACAACTTGTTAACTTTCCAAGACAATTCAAAATAGTTTATTCACCCTTCCTTGTTCAGCCCGACCTTTCAGCTTGTTGAAGTTGCTAACATTAACCTTTTACATGAATGTTACTCCATGATTTGCTGTGCAGGTTTTGCACTGTGCCAGCCACAGAGGCTAATCAGAAGAATTTGTTATCTTCAGACATTTTCTCCATGTCACACCTTCCACAAACCCAACCCAATGTACCTTGAAATATTCATCTTCGAAATAATATTCCCTACCTGCCCAATCTAACCCTTAATTCACCTGCTTCATGGTTTTACCTTTCCATTTCTTCCCTCTTCCCTTCCCTGTCTCATTCCCTCTTCTCTTTACCCCCTCCTTATCTCCTTCCTCTTGTTCCTACATCTCAACTTCACCTATCTCCCATTCTCTCTCTCATCCCTTTCCCTTCTTCCCTATCCCTATTTCAACCCTACTCTACTGCCTCACCTATCTTCTCCTTTCTCATCCCTTTTTTCTAGTCCATTTTCCCCTCACTTTCTCACCCTTTCAAGTGTGTCGTTATTCTCCCTCTTTCTCACCCCTTTGTAATCTTCTTTCCCCTTGTCCTCATTCAACCCTTTCTCACCTATGTTTCCTCCCGTCCTAAAGCATCCATACCTCTACACTTCACCCATTTCTCTCCCAACTATAAACCCCAATTTTCTCCCCATCACAGCTGCATCTCAGCTGATTCTCAATCTTCCCCTTCACAAATTTGTTTTTAGTACACCCACCTTCCTTTCCCCTTCCCTTTCCTTGTTCTCCCAACATCATCATGCGTGAAGCTGCTTTCGTGCTGGGAGCGCACCCCGCTTGGCCGTGGCTCATGATGATGCTTGCTTCTTCTCCACAGAATTACTTTGGTGATGCGTGGAATGTGTTTGATTTCATCATTGTGCTTGGAAGCTTTATAGACATCATATATACAGAGGTGAACGTAAGTACTGGCCCGCTCTCGAGGCGTTTCTTATTACATGGCTGCTAGCGCCATCTGTTGTGCAGTTGACATATTGTGCATGTGATTGTTCGGCCAGTTGACTGATCGATTATGGGAAATACTTTTATTATTAAAAGGATTAAAATATTGGATTTAATTAATCCCTCATTTGTCTGACAATTGTGTCTTCCTATGCCCATAAAAATCTTTCTAATTTACTACCAATAGAGGGCATCCGAATACACTTAATATAATGGGTTTTCAATAAACATATTAAATTTAAAAAGTATATTTACAATTACATTCATTTTAACAATGGCCCCAAAGGGGCAAACGTTTTAGTTTAGCAAATAAATAAGTAAAATAAATAAATAGTTATGGAACCGTTACCTAGAACGCAGACTGTGGTAGCCGATATCCATTAACTTTCAAACCATTCCAAAAATATCTCATTTGTGTTGCATTTCTAGCTATGTTAATTGGAGAAAGTTTCTTGTCTGAGTGGACTGAAATGTTGATGCTAACTGCACTATATCTGTTAAAAAGTGCATGGTTACTTAAGTCTGTTGATTGCATGTTAACATAGGTAACCTTTAGGCCACTTGAACTATGTATGTGTATAATATAACAAACCTGACATAGGCAAATCTGGTCTGTTGTTTCTTACAAGCCAAAACAGACACTGTCAATCTGTATTGTCATTATACATTATTGTTAGTTATGCCTTCAGGAAACACAAATCAAATAATTAAGGTAATTCCAACATTGATTATCCTATGTTCTGCATACCAGATGGTGCCATCTGCAGACAAGTGCTACGATAATGTGAAATATCTGGTGCCAAATTGAAATATCTGTATTATCTTAACTCATCTGATGTCGTCTCTTAAATATCTCTGTTTATGTAATGTATACATAATTCCAATAACGTATATGACATCACATGAAAACAGCCACACTTCACCGGGCATATATACATCTGTATATATGTACAGAGAGTACACAAACATACAATATTTTGACACCATGCTAATTTACAACTTTCTGATTGTTTTGGAATAATTAATTTTGTGCAATATTTTTGTTAATATTTACAGCCATAGGCTAAGAATAGACTTAATAATACCATGGAGGATGCCTCCATTTTTTTAACTTTGAAACTGTTATGGATTGAAGAAACAGGAGGCATACTTCATGTACTATAGCAATCTAAGGTAGCAATTTCTTGTCCATGTGTCCTGTATGAATCTGCCCTGTTCCTGCTCTGCCCACTGGATGGAACAGGTGAAGGTATAGTCATCTAGTTGACATCCTTGCTCGCATATATTCCAATATTTCATTATTTATTTCCCCTATTATCATACAGCCAGGGGTCGTATCCATAAGTAAGCCTGATTTGTGTCATTCTGCGATTTATTCTTTGTTTAATTTATTTCCCCAGGAAAGACTATTATATTTGGAATGGAAAAACGAGATTGCACCCTGACAGGGTAAACGTGGCATTTCCATGTTATACGTGCAGCACTTATCATGTACACACTTACCCTTTTCATGAATTTTTTAATAATTTAATATAAAATATGCATAATTCTCCAGATGCTATTCTAGTAAGTTGAGACCTATGGCTAATTGTAAGCAGTTTATTTTTTTACTTATTTCTAATCTTTGTAATGTTTGCACAGTAAGGATCGTTGAAGTATGGTATGGACGTTTGCAAGACATACGGTAGTTTATGTCTGGTATAAACTCATCCAGATACTCAAGAAAATAGTATCATTCAATTGGCAAAAGACATTTTATATTTAGAACAATCAACATATTAGAACTTAAATGGATAGTACAACAGTTTTCATTGGGTAACTGATATGCAACTAGGTGGTAGTTTTGTAAACCCGTCTCAACTCTCTAGACTTGTCCTTCTCATAAGTACATCTAAATTAAAATTAAAAAATTATATACTTTATGTTTTAGCCTTTTTCAGTTCAATCGGCAACTGTTATGTGGTACATAGCGACATTCAATTTACCGTATTCGACGTATTAAGCGTACATGCCCTAACTATTGTACACCCCTTTTTTAATCAGCAGGATCCATAACTATTGTAATTTGCTATTGTGCAACAACTGAAAAGTGTCGCCATCTGGTGTTAAACAGTTGGCATTTTTCAGTTGTTCTACACTAGTCACCAAATGATACCTTAAGTGTTAAACAGTTGCCTTATTGTCTAGAGAGATCCATTTTTGGTGTACGCTTATAAGAACAGATTCCTTGAAATTTTTCCATGGCTCAATTTTTTCTCAAGCAAACTGTACAGTTATTAGGCCGAATACAGTATCTGTATTTAAAACATCTTGATTAGTCAAAAATAATATCCATACAAAACGTGTTATTAGTTCTGTTTTTTAATATATAGTAGAAACTGTTTTTGCCATTTGAAATCAAATAAGTCTTATGTCATATAAAGATTTGTTTATGGCAATTATTACAATTGCCAAATAAAAGTCGTTGTTATGTTCCCTTTAATAATTGTTCTCAGCCTTTGCATCAACACAAGGCATGTCTAACAGGGAATATGCAGTACGTGTAACATCCGTCAGATGAATTGTTCCTCATGTTTCTTTGCCTATTTCATATTGCTTGAATTTTTATCAAGGTAGTTGTGGTTAATTTTCTGATGCGCTTCAGAAAAGTGTAACATTTAAGTTCAATGTTTTTTTCATGCTCTAATAAGACTTGAAAGTAAATATGGCAGAAGGCCAAATTTGTTCTTGAGAAAGGTGTTTGCAATTCGACACATCGGAGGAGAGGTCTTTAATGCAGTAGAGGAACATTTACAAGCGTCTCACCATTCATGGTAACATTTTGAAAACATCTCACAGGGTCCTATATATTCCTAGAAAATCTGGAAAAAATTTAATTTTTTTTATTTTTACTTCCAGGACCAGGAAAAAGCCCACATTTTATCTGTGTCCTGAAAAAGTCCCTGAATTCCAGGACATTTCTAGACAGGGAATGTGTATAGGTATTATCGTATCGCTGTGACTACTAGAGCAAAATGAACTATGGAGGTTGAGGATTAAGTTTATTTATGCTTTCAAGGCATAATATGTTTTGTCACTGTTACATGAAATTATGCTTTATTAAAGTGTCATCATCAGTTCATAATTTATCTCGTAGGAGGACATATGACATTGGGGGACATATGACATGTTCTTGAAATGTCCTGGAATTATGTTATAATGAAATAACCCTGCCACAACTATTGGCCAGAATTATGTCAAATTGGCAAATTTGTTTGTAATATTAACTGCACACACAATGTGTCTGTCCAAATGCATTGATTAAGTGCACAGATGAGCATAAATAACAAACAGAAAATTCTGGGAACATTTACGATCTCAGATAGAACTCAGCTGGCCTGATAAAGCAGAAATAAAAGCAGATGATTGATTAGTGTTACACTGACTCATGCAATGCCATCTGTTAACAGAATTACTCCGATGTGTGAAATTGACGTTTAGCTTACAAAGATTTGCAGAATCGCTGATGACTGTAGAATTTAAACAAATATATCTTGAGTCAGTTAGTATCGCCAAGTAAATAGTTGGAATTATAGCTTCTGCTGATTAGAGCGAGTAATGTGGTTTAACATGTGCATGTGAAGCCTTGACTAGAGACTTATTTTTCTATCTGTTTGTGTCCTTAATGATGCCTACGTAGGCCCGAGTTAAAACCCGGAAAACATGGTTTGTTGCCAGGGATTGACATCTTTGGAATGCTTGGAATGTTGAATTATTATCACACTGTTGCATGTGCTGCTGAGTGCAGACAATGTGTTTACTGTGAAGTGCATGGATTAGTGCAACTTGCTTATTGCTTTCTTCTATGAATGAATAATCAGGGAGAGAAGCAGAAGTTTTAAGATAGAATAAACATTTTGGAGTATCCATTGGATCTCCTGAGGCGCTGGGCTTTTTCTTTGAAGAAACCATTCCCAGCTTTGAAAAAAAAGCAAATATTCTGGCTCGCAACATCATAAATATATGTTTTTAAAAATATTTGCCATGTGGGTTTTGGCAAAACTGCGATCAATTATATGATGTAGAAGCATTTCGCATGTGTGAATGTGTAAAAAGTGGCAGTAGAGGAAAATATCCCTGTTGATATTTGAATACAATACTCTTGCTCAGAAGAAGAATCCAGCCTCCTTTAAGATGTGAAGATCAAGCCTTTATCATCTAAATGACACTGCATTCCTACTAATTACTGTCATAAACTAACCCACAGTAGGACTTGTCCAGAATAGTTTGCTAGAAAGACTGGCACATTATATAGTTGTTTACTACATGCCCTTGTTGATATTCTACTTATTGACATAATATTCTACTTATTGACATAATATACCTCTCGGTGTTTGCCCCAGGGAGACATGGGAACAGGAAGATGGCAGTTTGTGCCTTATAAGTTATATATAATATGTAAAATTTCCCATCCATGAATGCAATATTTTGTCTAATGTTGTGGGATGGAAATTAACATTGTCTAAATCCAAAAGCTATTGTTATAATACATAGGCTGTTGTCTATAATATTATACAAAGAAGACCAACTCTATTGATACCGGAACAGAGTATGTTGAGCGTATTTTGACAAGGATAGAGAAACTAGGAGATTAAGAGAAAACCAAATTGAAGGTTTTAAAATATGGAATGGTTATGAATAATTCGATAGAGATACAAGGGTTTATAGTCTTCAAACATAAGAAAGATAGAACGTATGACGTATCATTAGTAAAAGGACAGTTTAAATGAGGTATAGGAAGGTTCTTATCCTCTCAATCAGAGGATAAAAAATTAGTGGTATAAATAGTCTGTTAACCACTAATTTCTGGCAGTGGGATTATTGGCGGTGTATGTTTAAGGACAAATTATTATACTTTCTTGACAACTGGGGCTTTTTGTTATGCGTGACACTCTTGGTATATCTTTATTGTACCCATTGTTTATTTTAATTACTAGAGAAAAATAACTAATTTGCCAAGAAATCCCAGGGATGTTCTAGTTAAACACTAACACGTGCACGACGATGATTGCAATTAACAGAATGTCGTTTTTGCTTGTTGCATCCAATCGTTGGTTTTGCGCTTCGCAAATTCAGCGTCATAAGACTGACGAGATACGTGAGGTTTGTGATGTTCTTTGATAGCTCGAGGCCACCTGGTGGAGTCGATGTTGTCAGTGCATGCGGTAGGGTGTCTAGAAACAAATACCCATTACCCCATCATTGTTGTCGATGTCATTGTTTCCCACATAGTGATGCAGTAGATTTATCTTTATTATTATATTGAATAGTAGAGCAGGTATACAGTTGTTTTGTAGATTTCTTTTTGTGGTAAGTTGATATTGATGTATGTAGGTATACAGAAGTGTTACATACAAATGTATGTTTAGAAACAATTGGTTAGTAGTTACAAGAATAAAGCTATCATAGATAAGGAAGAAAAAGTATTTCTAATGATTTATCCACAATTTAAAGTTTTGTGACTCGATATTTTATCATATGGAGTGTAATAGGTTTGGGTAAAGTTGAAGGTAATTGTTGACAGTTATTAGTGTTGAGTGATCATTTACTTTTGTCTCAAACCTCATAGAAACTGCTAAATTTTGCTACTGTTTTGTTGTATGTCACTGTACAGTTGTGAATCACCATGGCTACAGTACAATTTTGAATTACTTGAAAATGGTTTATTTTATTTTATTTCATTGTTATTCCAGTATTGTATCGATGTATGTCCTGCGGCTTGGTCTACCATATTGTCTCATGTAAAATTATATTTTCCAAAAATCCATCCAATCACTGTTCACCTACCATTTGCATGCTGGGACAGGAATTATCAGTTACTGCGGAGCTGCTACTTGCTGCAGAAATGGCATGTAGGAAGTGGTGTAGCATGTTGGATATTGGTGCATTTTGTTGGGAAATGTGCGCAGCTTGTTCACATTGGCTTCTTGTTTCTGTCATTCTTTGTCACCAGTTGTCATGCACACACAACAAACATTACACTTGTCAGACAAACTTTGCAGAAATTAACATGTTAACATATATCCCTCCTATTTCTCAACATTTTATGTTAACTGTATAGTTGATCAAGTTAAAAATGCAGATTTCCTCATGAGATTACTGTATTGTTTTAATAAACAAATTAATAAAATTGTATGTTACAATATGATATGTCATCATTTTATATAATAGTATTTATAACAAGTGATTGCTATGCTGCACACCTACCAAACAATACAATGTAATTACTTAAAAGTGGAACACCAATGTGTTTAGATATGTAGATTAATTGTATTTATATTATCTAACAAATCAGTAATTGCTATAACTTATGTGTAAGCAGTGTTTTAAATGTTCAGATGTTTTGATGGTTCGACAGTTTAAATGATTTTGTAAGCAACACATGTTTCGGATGTGTTGTGATTGAAGCAATTATGTTGCATTCATTGTTAACATTAAATGAAAAAACTAAAAATACTATATTCTAGACAAATATTAATGACATATTACACACATATTTCATATTATATATTATGTTATAAGATATAGAAAATATATGTGTATATTAAATATAATAATTTTTATGTATACATACATATATATGTATACACAGTATTACACACATACTTATACAAACATACTTATATACACACGCACGCATGCACGCACACACCATTATTTATTAATAATCGTTACTTATTAAATTATTCACATGTATGTATGTATGTATACTACTGTATAGCAGTAAACAGTAAACATTCCTGATTAATACCAGTCTTAGGTAGGTTGTACACAAAAGTGATGATTGTGTTTGTGAGTTGTTAATACATCTGTGTGTGGCGTGTCGCAGGCAGAGGGAACCAACATCATCAGTATCAACTTCTTCCGTCTCTTCCGAGTGATGCGTCTGGTGAAGCTATTGAGTCGGGGCGAGGGTATCCGAACCCTGCTGTGGACCTTCATCAAGTCTTTCCAGGCATGTTGGTGCTCTGGGGGGGGTCCACTCCATACATTGCTAGTATACCAGCATTGAGAGTTCTAACACTTGTCAGAAAGATATAATTTTCAAGTGGATTGAAATATGCATTTTTAATGGACAGGAGTCGCATTCCACAAGTGATGCAAATTAGACTCTTTTCATGTTGATTTAGTCAAGCCAAAAATATACCCTTAAACGTGTAAAATATACATTTTTCAACAACATGTGAGATAGATTAATTTACTAACTGAATTTACTGGACTGCCACTGTGTGATATGCTTCTTTTATAATCAAATGACACGGTTTGATCACCAAATAAATCAATGGCTCCTAGAAGGTGTATATTGTTGTTACGTTGTATCGAATTTGTCATGGAAAAAGGTCTTCTATTTTCACAGATTCTGAGTTATTTATATCTGATCAGCCGCAAATCACACACGCCATGTTGGAAAAATCTTCCTTCATTGAGAGATTTTGCTGGCTCAGCTGGAGACACAGACTGATGTAGTAATGTTGTCTGTTGTAGGCGCTGCCCTATGTTGCTCTGCTTATCGTACTTCTCTTCTTCATCTACGCCGTCGTTGGCATGCAGGTACATCTCCGTCTACCCTTATTTTGCCATACCTACTAGCTTTTATGGTATACCTGCAATGCTTTATGCATTTTCTGAAACTTTACGTTCCTACGGGTGATCGTGTAAGTAAGTCCAAAAACCGTGTAGGGTTTAGTACTGGTTTAGACCACCCCCAAATACATGGTGTGGGACGTAAGATTACATGCATATTACCAAGAAAAAACAGTTAGTAACCGTTTTGTCCCTCAACACATGGTGACAAACCACCCACCAATACATACTCTTATACATTGTTGGACTTATGCGACCCATTATTGGGGTGGTTCATCGTGTCTGCATTACTGTATTATTGATGCAGGTGTTTGGTAAGATTGCCCTCGACCCAACAACGCCAATCCATCGGAATAACAACTTCCAGACGTTCCCCCAAGCTGTCATGGTACTGTTCAGGTGAGATAGCTATAATATACCTTTATTGTCACATTCTCTCGTACTATACAATACCACCATCAGATGAGTGTTTTCTAGTTATTTTTCAGCTAGTGACCAAATTGTTGTGATAATATGTTATGTTTCTGTTAGTATCTCACTGAATCATCTCAATACACCCAACAAACAAATATTTGTGACAAGATATATTAGAATAATTCATTTCTGAAAAAACTCCCAGTACCAAATGTTTGTGATAATATCTCACAGAATTGTGTTTGTGACTACACCCTACATAATTATACCTTTATGACAACATCCCACTGTGTATCGGTAAATCATGTATTTGTGTTTATTAGTTATGAAGAACGCCTGAAAGAATGTGGTTTAACAACTCTAGAGACAAGGAGGTTAAGAGGAGATCAAATTGAAGTTTTTAAGATATTGAATGGGTATGAAAATATTGATAGAAATATGTTTTTCTCACTCAAGAAGAATAGCAGAACTAGAGGACGTGAGGTAAAATTAGTAAAGGATCAATGTAGATTGGACATCAGGAAGCACTCGTTCTCACAGAGGACAATAAATGAATGGAACAAATTGTCTACAGATTGTGTAACTGCTAGCAGTGTGAATATGTTTAAAAACAAGGTTGACACATATCTCAGGAGGGCGGGTTATAAGTAGGTGAACATTGTTGGACTCTCGATAAGCCAATGGCTTCCTTGTCCACTTGCCATCTGGGCCTTTGGCTTGGATGGCAAATCTTGTTAAATTATGACATCCCACAGTGTCATGTCTGTGTCAACGTGTCACCATGTCATTGTGTTGTGACAGGTCGGCGACTGGTGAGGCATGGCAAGAGATCATGATGGCTTGCACAAACAAACCACATGTCTGTTGCGACAACAAGTCAGACGACGCCGGAAAGAAATGTGGAACAAGCTTCGCTTTTCCCTATTTCATCACATTCTACGTCCTCTGCTCATTCCTCGTAAGCATTGCTTGTTCTTTCTATGCTCACTAGTTGGTGTGTCAGTTTCACTTGAAATTGCAGTCACATTTCCGGTGAATTCTGGAGGTGTTTAGGGGATGAATCTTAAATATATGTCAAGCCTTGGCTCAGGAGTTTTCTAATTATATAATTTGGCGTAGTTATAATTAATCACTGCTGATTAACGTTACTATTGTACTTGATGGTTCAGTGTATTGTATGCAATAATATTCATGCCTGTAGTTGAGAAAACATGGTACTACCTAGGTATTTTTTTGTTAGAGACCCGAATGCTGTTTTGACTTTTTGTGCAAATGTCACATTTGTCTGTCCCCACAGATCATCAACTTGTTCGTTGCCGTCATCATGGACAACTTTGACTACCTGACACGTGATTGGTCGATTCTTGGCCCACATCATCTGGACGAGTTCGTGCGGCTGTGGTCGGAATATGACCCAGAGGCAAAGTAGGTCAACCAGGCTGGTTCACTCTCCTTGTGACGTTTGTCTAGGAGGGACTGTAGTGTGTATTGACAGAAAGTTGAAGAAACAGCTAAGGAGAAAAGTGTTGAAAGCCTGCGTGGTACCAGCTTGTGTATATGGGTTGGGAAGACTTGCTCTGACAGAGAGGAGACAGGAGAAGCTACAGGGAGCAGAGAACAACTGGGTTCAGCGAATATGTCCAGTGAAACGAGAAGGCAAAATGAAGATGGGGGAATTAAGAGAAGAAATCGGTATGAAGAAACATCTGAGGATGAAGGTAGTAGCGAGCAGAGTGTGATGGGCAGGACACGTACAGAGAACGATTGAGGAAAGACTGGCAATGAGAGCATGGGAAACAAAAGATGTTGCACGGAGAAGAGAAAGACCATCATTAAGATAACGTTAAGAGAGATCTTGAAAAAACGGTGAACAGCCGAGAGTGGAAAAGAATGGCAGAATACCAGGATTATGGAGTCGACTCGTCGAGAGGGCGGAACAAGGAACCAAGGGGAAAGTTGGGGAATATTTCAGGAACTTTTAGGGTACATTACCTTTGGGAATGTAAATGTAAGATAGTTACTAATAATAAAACGGTAGAACTGTGGGCTAGTGAGAGTTTGTAAAGTGTTCTTTGTTATGTTAGATCATATTCGTCAGTTGAAGCAAGTTTTGAGAGCAGATTATTTAAAATTATATTTACTCTATGTATTACATTTAAAATTTAACAAATCACAAGCATTTATAATTTGAAACATTATGCAAAATTTTTGGACATTTTATATAACATTCATAATTTGTTTTAAGTTATTCGCTCAGATAAACACAGCACTGTCGTGGTCGGAGTGTCACCAGGATTTAACCACATTGCTCCGCCTTCCTTTCAGAGGGCGCATTAAACATCTTGACGTTGTGACATTGTTGAGGAAGATATCTCCCCCACTTGGCTTTGGCAAGCTATGTCCACACAGAGTGGCCTGCAAGGTACAGTTTAAGTCTCGTTAAAACTGTTCTGCACCAAGGACATATAGTGCAACATTATTTTGGTGTTCTGAGTGACATGTCTTTGTGCTTTCCAGCAAAATCATTCCTGCCCTCTGGCTGAAGCCACTCAGCCCCACATAATGTGCTTGTGGCGTAATACACATGTTGTGCCCCTCTCTTATATAATGTAACACATGCATTGGGCACTCTCTTACGTAATGTAATACACATGTTGTGCCCCTCTTATATAATGTAACACATGCATTGCGGCACTCTCTTACATAATGTAATACACATGTTGTGCCCCTCTTATATAATGTAACACATACATTGCGGCACTCTCTTACATTATGTAATGCACGTGTTGTGACCCTCTCTTACATAATGTAAGACACGCATTGCAACCCTCTCGCACATAATGTAACACATGTTGCGACTCTCTGTTACATAATATAAGACATGTTGCGACTCTCTCTTACATAATATAACACATGTTGCGACTCTCTCTTACATAATATAACACATTCACTGCAACTCTCTCGCACATCATGTAACATGCATTGCAAACTTTTGGCACATAATGTAACACACACGTTGCAACCCTTCAGCACATAATGCACCAGACACTCATGTAAGACTGCAGTACTGGATAGAAGCAAACATTTACTCATCTTGTACATGTAGTGTAATTAAAACGATTTAACTGGCGACTATTCTAGCTACATTTCTACAGTTGGTGACGTGGTTTGATGATGATCTGCACTGTTGGTGTTGTTATTTGTAGAAGTAATCATAAGTTGATGATTTTCAGCGACTTGTATCAATGAACATGCCACTGAACAGTGATGGAACCGTCATGTTCAATGCTACGCTGTTTGCCCTTGTACGGACATCATTACGAATCAAAACTGAAGGTATGATGTTATACCACTCGTCCTATTGGTTAAATTGTTGGTTTCTAACTTAGATACGGTGCTACGATCTACATTTACGAGTCTGTTGACTAAATTTGAAATATGTCATAGAATATATTGTTTATAATCTGAAATTTATATGTAACAGATGTAGTATGATTATGTAGTTTCAGCAAATTCTGTATTGAAATAGTTTGTATTGATAGTATTTTGTGCTATTGCAAAATATTTTCCACTTCTCCTATTCAATATTACATGAAGAACGTATTGTTATATTGCTTTATTGCAACTTAGCAACAAAGACCACAAACATTTTATATATTTTAACACCTTGCCCCTTGAGAAGATAAAATGATAATTTTATGAGGTTATCGTGAATATACAAAGTTTATTATTGTTGCCCCACAATTGTGATCAGTTTGCTTGCTACCTCCAGGTAACATCGATCAGGCGAATGAGGAGTTGCGAGCAGTCATCAAGAAAATCTGGAAACGGACGAACATGAAACTACTTGACCAAGTGGTCCCCCCTGCCGGTAACAAGTGTTTCCTATTTGCGGTTCAGTGATTCCTACTTTAAAATATCCAAACCCTGCGCTGCGACCCTATGGGATGCAGGCGTTCCCAGCACCCGGGATTAGATCATATTAAACCCAGAAAACTCAACAGTGATGTATGGAGAGGCAGGGTTATGTTGTGATAAGGCTGGTTGCCACATGTTTGTTATGGTAAATTTTGACAAAAACAGTGCAGTTATTTGTGGTGTAATGGAAGAATAATAATGTTTAAAGAGTCTGAAAAATAGACTGGAATTAGGTAGTTGTAGGAGAATCTGACTTGCATAATTAAAAACAATTCTATATAATTTATAAAAAAAATAACTTATAATCATAATAACTGGAATTTATATAGGGCCTGAATCCACTTTCCACTGAATGTTTTCTTTACATAAAATTGCATAAATTAAATATGTATAAAGAATTAAGGAAATAATGATCCAAACAATCCTGGTTTATTGTACCAAGTACGACCATTACTTTAATGCTGGTTTGTTGTAATAATTACAAGAGTCACTTTGTTGGTTTATTGTAACAACTACAAGAGTCACTTTGTTGGTTTGTTGTAACAATTACAAGAGTCACTTTGTTGGTTTGTTGCAACAATTACAAGAGTCACTTTGTTGGTTTGTTGCAACAATTACAACATTCACTTTGTTGCTGGTTTGTTGTAATTATGACAAACACCCTATTGCCAACAGGGCAATGACCCTGAGAAATGTCCAATTAGGAATCACTAGGCTGAGTAGTTGTTAGTCACGTACACACAGACTAGACTGAAAATATATGACCACATTTCGTAAAATTTAATTGAAATATGCTTTTAATGATGAGGGAATTTGTGCCATTTCGAAATAAATTAATATAATTCTAGGTCAATGCTGCTCTGAACCTTGAACTGCTTGGCTATATTGCTTTATTGCAACTTAGCAACAAAGACCACAAACAAATTGATTATTGTAAAAACCATCACAAAATGATGGTTTTTCCATTTATAAACTTGACCGCTTCAAGAAAATCCATTTTCTCCACCTCAATATGAATCATTGTCTGCAGCTAGTTTGTTCTGCATTGTCAGTGTTGCTTAGGGGACAGACCACAGTAGGGAATTGCATTGGTGGCCATGTTAACATTTTGTCTGATTATAAGAAAACCAGACCATCAAAAATTCTGAAACTTTTTCACAGCAACTGCCATCATCTCATTGACATACTGACCACATTTTATCAAAATCATGTACCTCCAGCTGTTTTAAAATGCCCCGACGTGCGATGCCCATTAATTTTGACAAAAGTAGCCATGTATTCATACGCCCACGTGGCCAGTAGCAAAAAAATTCCCATAAATCCCTCGGCCTGTTAAACTCTCAAATAAATGCACCATTTCACAGCCAGTAGGTTCTACAAATATACCTGTGAATATGCCTGCTCAGTTGCACTTATGTCACATCATATGAATTGTTTAAATTCACATATCGCAATTTAATACACCCTACATTCGTGTGAAACAATAAACAGGAAGGTCAACTGTGGTCTTACCCCTTATTCACTGCCACAAGTCATGCTGGTATTATGTTCTTGTTACTGAAGCTGTCAATTGCATGACCTACCACAGAGCAGCTGAAGTGTCATGTGACTTCCATGTGACATACTGTACGGCTTTTATTTATTCATACTTTCACAAGAGTGTTTTGCTTTTGGTACATGGTATATGTATATCACTGATCAATGTTAGCGGTCACAGCAAAGCCATAGTATTAATCATAGTAATAATTTTACTTGAACTTAATTTGATAATGTGTCAAATATACTGTTTTGAACTGGCTTACTAGTGTTATATAAATTCTGAGTCCTGTACTTCAAATTTTTATTTCCAACTGGCATTGTGTAATTTTATATTATCAAGTTGCTTTAATACTGCATAATACAATGTATTGAGCATTTTATCCCTCTGTTGTCATATGATCATTATTAATATCATTAATAATATTAATAACAAACCTGTTGGAAAATCATTCCAATTTCCCATATAAGAGGTTAATTTTGTAATATTTGTAATGATCGCATTCATTGAAATATGGTGGACACATCTCTTAATTGAAGATAACAATGAGTTTAAATGTGGAACATGTTTCAGGAGCTGTAGCAATGATACAGTGATTAAGTTTTAGTAGACAAATGTTGCAGTATAATTTTAATGCATTAATTATTCACAATTTTCATGTGTAATATCAGACCATAAACAAGTACAAACTACAACGTTATTTGTATAAGTCTGTGTTGTATGTGAGTAAATTATTAGTTATGAAGTGTATTAAGAATTTTTTCCAACATAAACTAATGTTTACTGGTATAAAATATATTGGTCATTACTGATGTTGTTACTTTAAACGGATGCTTCTTAATTAGTTTGTGTGTAATTTGGGTATAAAATTACTGTGTAATTGATAATGTGTGTGGCATGTTTCCTAGGAGACGACGATGTCACAGTTGGCAAGTTCTATGCAACGTTCCTCATCCAAGATTACTTCCGCCGCTTCAAGAAGCGAAAGGAACAGATGGCGAAGATGCATCAGTTCGGGGGACATGAACACACTAGCGCCCTCCAGGTAATCTCCAATACCATCATCTGTATTCAACACTAAAAACAAGGGTTATTGCTATTAGTTTTACAGGTGGTATCTGTTTGTATACATTGGTATAAATATACACATGGTATAAAGAAGGGTAAATATATATATACATACATATTAAAGTTGCATCTTCAATTTGACTGTGTCTTCTTTCAGGCTTGAGCTTGTCTAGCATCGACTATGACGTGCTAGCTTATTTGTGCAAATTTTTTTTTTAATTTTGATGAAATCATCGGAAATACTATTAAATTAGTTTTGGTCTGACTTAACCCAAAAAAATCAAAGTAGCTATGTATATCCTACAACCCTTTACAAAAGTAGGCACACTTGTATTAAACCAACTATGTATATTATTTAAACTATTCACACACTACAGATGTGAACATCAGCAAACCTGATTCGTGATAAACTAAATGAGTTGAGGATATTGCTTTAATGATCTATTGTGCTTATTTTAGCAGTAGTTGACAGATACCTGAGATTACATTTTATCACCTTCAATTACGCATCTTGTTTGAAGGAGATACAGTGTACCTTCTTGTGGGCTCACTGAGGGTGTCGTAGTGACATACTGTGTGTCTTATTTTCGGTGAAGTCAGTCGTCTAGTTGCCACATTAGTTAGCGAGGCGTAGCTTTACAAGTTCGTTTGTGGTGAGCTGTGTTGTGCCTGCAAGCTAGATGCACAGATATGTTTCAGTTTTATTTCATAAGCACAATGTGGTACTGCTGTATAGTGCGACATTCTGTGTCTTAGAAACTTTATTGTTTACATTTACTGGCTGTTGAAATTTGTGATGTGTGTTGGTGAGCTTCTATGAGTCTGAGCTAGTGTTTAGGTGATTTTTTCAACCTAAGTATGTAAACTGTGTAAAAGTGAAAATTATATTATCCGTTCATACCATGGATGCTCTGCCTGCTAATACCACGGTAGAGATCTCTGAGTTATATTGAAAAGTGATGTTCTTTGACAACATGCTTCTTTTGGTGATATATATTTTGATGAATTTGCTATGACAAAAAGTACATTATTATCAACGCACGGAATACTTGCAATGTATCTGTATGGGTTTATTATTTCAATGGTTATTGATTGAAAGATTTTTCGTTGGGAAACATCCCAAGTATCTTTCATGTAATTTTCAGTAGATTGTACATTTTAGATAATAAAGTAACACACATATTGCAACCCTCTTCTACATAATGTAACACATGCATTGCGGCACCCTCTTACATAATGTAATGCAAATTATTTTCACCTCTTGTGTGATATACCCTTCGTATCCATTTCAAATTCTGACTGCCACATAATTTTTCTGATAATTTATTTATTCCTTATAAACATATAGGCAGCTAAATTGCATTTCCATACTTAACAACTTTGTCTTTGATTTAATATAATAATTTCTGAAGTAATAGCATTAATTCATTGTTAATATGTTGGAACATTTTGAAATATGGAATTTTTTTAATAAAAATAATGAATTCAGGACAGATGTCTTTACTAATATTTTGAATTATTATACTATTTTGTAAATAGTTGTCAATGCGAAATAAGATTAAGAAGTTTGTCAACTTAGTTCTGAATACTGTAGCTGTTGAGCAAGTTTCCTGTTTAGACTGGTTTAGACCAGTTGCTTTCTTGCGTTCCCCATAGGCGGGACTGCGTGCCGTACATGATCTAGGGCCGGAGATTCGGCGTGCAATTTCTGGGAATTTGGAGGATGAGGAATTCCCGGAAGTCAGCCTTGAACTAGAAGAGCCGATGCATAGGGTAAAGGAACCTTGGCCAGATGGGCGCTGTGTGTTGGCTTGAGCAGTTTCGATGGTTTCGCTTGCTTTCTAACTCGTGCTTGTAAGGACTACAGCGTCGTACAGCCGTGCATGGATTTCTGCGGTGGCTTGAATTAAAATTGTTGTCATGTGTGTGATATCTGATGTACAAAACTGCATCTGTCATTAAGGCCAATTACCAGTTGCTGAATGACAAGATCCTGGTTGGATAGAGAAAACTTTTATAGTTTCTATTTATAAGTGATGTTCGCAGTTTTATTAGATTGCCAAAAACATCACATGCTTTTTTAACAGGATTTAACAAGATTGCCATCCAAGGCAAAGGCCCAGATGGCAAGTGGAAAAGGAATTAAAAAGTCATTGGCTTATCAAGAATCCAACATTTTTTTATTTATGTGTAATCCGCACTCCTGAGATACGTGTCAACCTTGTTTTTAAACATGACAGAACTTTGCTTAGTGGTTACCTGGCACTGAATGGAAGATAGCTGATATAAAAAATATTTATTCAGCTCTGCATAGTTCTGTTAGTTATTATATTACAGACAAATGTGACCGTTTTTTTTTCAGTAAAATTATGTTATATAGTATAAAGTATAAACTATATATGTTCTAACATCTTGCCTGCCCAGATATGTTTTAATAGACCACATTTTAAAAAATTACTTTAACCGTTGGAATGTTTTGGGGTGAATGTCATGTTTACATTGCATGCAGAGGGGATGTGATTGGATGGGTGTTAATGATATCCCCGTCACATGACCCTATGAATGCATGACCCGAATGGACTTTGTCCACATGTATAGGAAACAGTTGACAACTGTTTACGAATATCCTGAGCAACAAGGTCGATATTTATAAACAGATAATAATAAAATTATATATAAATAAATGTAGTTCATTAAAGGTATTTGGGCTGTCCAGATATTAGAGTATAAAATCTTATACCTATATAATAATAATTAGAATTATATGTTATACTATATATAACCTATATATCATATTGGTTATATATTATATAGGTTATACTATATATAACATATGATTTTATGATTTAAACAATCAGGCTTTGTACCTTTAGAGAGCATGGTTTAGTTTGTTTGATGTTGTCGAATTGCACTGGCATTGTTGTATTGTTTTGGCATGCTTTCAGTGGAAGCCACTGCACTGACATGGTCTCCTGTGCAGACATAGTTGCATGGCTGTGGCATATATTCCTTACTATTTTATTTGCTTGGCATTGTTGGTATGATCACTGTATTGGTGTGGTTTTGCTGGTTTCTTGTCAGTACCTTATATTCCCAAAGTTCAGTATTTACAGAAGACTTTCTTTTGTTTAATTCATTGTGGCGAAAGTAGATATCATTTTCCACAAACTTGAGAATACAAATTTGTTTTAGCAGTGTCGTTTTGATCTAGCCAATTTTGGCAAAATGATGTAATCTACCAGGTTATATATACTTTTATATGCATTATGTATTTAATACTGGTATTATGTGTGTAAAATGCTAAACTGTTCCACTGGTAAACTTTTCCCGTTATCTGGATTTATTTTAAAGCTGGCACTGTTTTAGCGGCAGTTTGGAGCAGTGGTTGTGTGGTAGGGCGTCAGACTTCAGGTCGAGGGGCCAGGGTTCAAAAAGACCTACTGCCATTTCGAAACTTGCACCAGTGGAAAAGATCCCACACAGGGAAATGAACTAACTAGACAAAACTAAACAATAATGATGATTAATAACAACACATAGTTTCATATGTTTATTTCATATGCAAATTCACAGTAATATAGGAATTGGGAAACTCGTGCTGTGATTGGTTCCTCTAAATGGATTTTGTTACTATACATATGTTGTTGCTATTATACCTGTCATAGACTCACTATATCTAAACTACCATTGACCCAAATATACTGACACAAGGGTGCTGCTAGTTATCAAAGTAGAAGTAAATGTTGTCTCATTGGCACATATTTCCCAGGATCAATCAAGTTGGCATGGAATGGTGTTTGTGATTGTTTGTGTGGTGTTTGAGTTGTTTCTGTACATGGTTGAAATGCTGGTTGCGATCTGTGCTGTCTTCTTTAACTGATGATGCTCTAATATCTCAGGTGGAACCAACCAAACAGCGTCGGAATAGAACTTTATCTTGTAACCAGAAGCACTGTGCTTTAAAATCACGCACACCAATGATTTTTGACCATGGATTTATGGTAGAACTTTATCCCACAAGCACATGAACCAATGAGATATTGGGCTTTAGAATCACTCACACCAATGATTTTTTATCATGGATTTATCATTCAACCTTATCCCACAACCACATGAACCAGTGAAACATTGAGTCATTTGACTAAGTATGTTTCAGCCTAACATATACTGCACACTACACCTCAGAGATTGTCAGCATGTGTAAACCAGTTCTCATAGTTTCAGAATTATTTTCTAAATTCAGAATATTATAAAAGCACATTTTATGTATAATGCTACAAATATGTAAATGTCCATCTATAAGTGTATGCAATTTTGGTATACTTTGTACCAATGTGTGTCGTAGAGAGTATCCTAACATCTTAAGATTGAAAGATTATATTAATAACTTATTCTCAGACATTATCTTTACAATAAGCTTATTTTTCAAAATTCATATCAGTAAAAAGTGTATCAAAACTGAGCAAGATGTAGTGTAGCAGATTAACAGCTATTAAGACAATGGTGTATGTGTTGTATTTAACTAGACAAAACTAAACAATAATGATGATTAATAACAACACATAGTTTCATATGTTTATTTCATATGCAAATTCACAATAATATAGGAATTTGGAAACTCATGTTGTGATTGGTTCCTCTAAATGGATTTTGCCTAGATATATGTTACTATACATATATTGTTGCTATTATATCTATAAATTCACTGTCCCTACAGAGAAATCACAGTCTCTTTGGCACAGTCCTATCGGCCCTACAGCCACGACGCATGAGCCAAGCAGCCAGTTCGCCGGGAGAAATAGTGCCAAATCGCACCAGTTCATTGCGGGTCAACTCGCCCTCAAGGTCCACCCCATTGTCAATTGAGCCATCGCGTGCGAACTTGTCGCCCCAGGGTTCACTCAGTAACCCGGCACAGCCACGTGCCAACTCATACCTTGACAACCCCGGCGGACTTGATGACGGACACATACCTAACTCGCCCTATCACCAGCCACTCTCGGTGACATCCTCTGTGAATGACTCTTACCGACCGGGGTAAGTTGCAACTATAGTTAGGGGTGCTCTCAAAAGTTCTCAGTCCAAAAACCATTGGTTTTTGGTTTTCGAACTTATTGTTAATCATTTATCAAGTTGAGTTGTCAGATGTTGATTTCATCATATAAATGTTGTGATACAGTTGAGAAATATAAAGTCGAGAAAATAAATATTCCACCAAGAATGTTCAGTACTCTTTGTACGTTGTGTACATATTTGAATTCCTCTTCAACATGTGTGTTCCAAATATGGTAGTTACTACATTCTGCAGCAAATGCTGAATAATCAATCAATCAATCGTGCATATTTATACAGTGGTCTTTCCAGCCTTAACTGCTCAAAGGCGCTTTCCAAGTTCATTAATTAATTTAAAAACAAGTCCTAAATACTAAAAAGTCCATTCAATAAAATTAAAAACATTAACTAGCTCTGAATGAGATCAAACAAGGACAAATCAAAGGAGAAATGAATCTTAGATTCCTTACAAAATCGATCTTTTTCTAGGTAAAATACATTATTATTGCTGGTTAATTATCCTCATCATTTGTAATACACATGTCTGTCTGTCTATTCCAGCTACTGAGACAAGGAACTAGGGTCTCACTCCTCCGCCTCCTACTGAACCCTGTTGCATTCACCCTCCCTCTTTACCCCTCTCTCTTTCTATCCCCTCTCACCCTAACATGCGTCAATGTCTCCGTCGTTCCACTCGGGACAATAACACATGTTTGGCATCTTTCTTACTCAATGTTACCATGCCACATTCTCAGTCTGTGTCTCACCATATTTCTGCTTATTTAATCTGTCCGTCCGTCTATCTGTCTGTCTTTGTATCTGTCCTGTATGTTTATTCGCGTGTGGTGCAGAGCACTACATATGTACAAAGCAGCGCCATATATAATATTGATTTGTTTTAGGATCCAGAGTCATATATCATATGGATTTGTTTTAGAATCCATTGTCGGTTCAGGTGTTTTTTAAAATTTTGGAGTTCTTTGTGGGGATAGTTTCCCAGCACCCGACTGCAGAGGTCAAAAAAAATTCTTTTAAACAATCTCTTCCTACAATCTGGGGCATCAGCATGTGATGTAAAACATGACATTTTATGGAAAATAAACCATAAATTGTTGTGCTGAATATAGACCTTCAAACTGTGCACGGTGTAAGTGGACTGTGATTTACGTTGGAGGGAGCTGTCCCCTAGGCTCTGGGAAAAAAGAATTTTAGCACTATGTGGACTGAAATTTCCTTCCTCCTCTTAGTTCAGTGCTTTTATGTAACTAACTTTGTCATTGACTTGGTGTCATGTGTGTCATGAACTTGTCACTAGCACGTCACAAGCCCGTAACATGTTTGTCCCACATCTGTCACGAACTTTTCACGAGCTTGTCACCAACCTGTCACAAGATGACCCCAATGTTTGTGCCACAGTAACATGTCACCGCACTACGACAGAAGCGACGTTGCCATGGACACGACTAGCTACACCAGCAGTGACCGAAGAGATTCGCTTGAGAGTATTCCCATGAGGCCACTGCGCAATGGACACAGCGATTCGCTGGACCATGACGATCCTGGCAGTCCTCAGCCAGCGGGGGAGAGAACCCTGCGCAAAGGACCGTTTGTCTACCGAGAGTGTGTATTTTCTCCATCATAATTTTACATACATTTTCCATAGGTGTCAATATTACCCCAAAAGGGGTAATGTTGACACCTATGTCCTGTTTTTAGTAATTAAAAAAACAAGGCCATTCTAGGCACACAAGGTCATTCTAGGCATATGAGGCCGTTCTATGCATACAAGGCCATTCTAGGCACATTATTTCTGTAGTCTCAAGTGATTTCACACACTTCCATGGACATATGTTGACACCTATGCTACGACCTGGCACGACGCACCTTGATTTTTTTATTGTTGTAGTGAGTCGAACTGAACCGAGTTGCGCCGCGTCATTACTCATATTGCACTCTTACGATGCTGACTCCAGGATTCTTGAGCTTAAGTGTAACCATCTTAGTCTGTTCTTTGATAATCCATTTTGTTCAGTAATCTGCATGTTTTTGTGAAGAAATCTTGAAAAACCGATTCACCATTCTGCACACTTTGTTAAATACAACAAACACCCTTGCAAACCAAAGTGTGTGTGGATAACCGAGGTGCCACTGTAAAATTAAATGTCCTTTAAACTTGAATGTTATGGTTAGGTCATTTAACCTTTTGATCTTGTGTTTCAGTTTACCCCAGGAAGACAGTGATGTTGACAATGAGATGACCCCTCCTACGCCCCCGCCGCCTCGCAAGTTCAACCGGCGGGGACCATCGTTCAAACTGGCATGCATAGGCAAACAAAACAGTGACGAAAATCCACTGATGAAACGAATCGCTGCACCATTGAAGTTAGCTCAAGCTCAGGTTTGTGTGGTTCAATATGCTGCGATGTTTTGTTCAGTTTAATGTATGACTCGTTCTTGCAATCATGTTGAGTATGACGATCTTAGTCATTGTAAATATGATGATGATGATGTCCAGTTATATGCGATGAGTGCATCGGTGATGAACAGGCCAATTTGCGACCCGCAGACACGGCCACACACAGTTCTCATGGTATTTTCGCCGCTGCCATTTTTTGGCTTGCAAGACTATGGTAATATCAATGTAGGGCACGTGAGTTGGGGTGGGGTGGCTCAGTGGTCGAATACTGGTCTGTTGATCAGTGTTTGGGGTTCGAGTCTACTTGATGCCATTTCAAAACTTGTGCTGTTTTGTTTATCCTTCCTTGCCTGTGTCTTTCGGCTGAGACACTAAAAGCCATTGGTCCCTTCTACCAGGGAAATACAGGGGGTAAATATGTAACCTGTCATGGACTCAAAGATTTTAAAAGATTTAACAAGATTTAACAAGATTTGCCATCCAAGCCAAGGCCCAGATGGCAAGTGGACAAGGAAGCCATTGGCTTATCGAGAGTCCAAGATTGGTGGTCTCTGTCTCTAACCTCTGATGGTGCGAATGTTCGACAGTATTCTAATCACATATGTGACTAAAGCAGAGGTATGAGCAGTAATGGAGGAAGAACAGAAGGTCATATTGGAGACCTGTATGTTATGGAGACGCGGTCATAATGGACACCTGGATGTTATGGAGACGTGGTCATATTGGACACCTGGATGTCATGGAGACGTGGTCATAATGGAAACCTAGATGTTAAGGAGATGTGGTCATAATGGAAACCTAGATGTTATGGAGACGTGGTCATAATGGAGACCTAGATGTTGTGAAGACGTGGTCATAATGGAAATCTAGATTATAAGGAGACGTGGTCATAATGGAAACCTAGATGTTATGGAGATGTGGTCATGATGAAAACCTGGATTTTATGGAGACGTGGTCATGATGGAAACTTGGATGTTATGGAGATGTGGTCATGATGGAGACCTAGATGTTATGGAGACGTTATAATGGAAACCTGGATGTTATGGAGACGTGGTCATGATGGAAACCTGGATGTTATGGAGACGTGGTCATAATGGAAACCTAGATTTTATGGAGACGCGGTCATGATTGAAACCTGGATGTTGTGAAGACGTGGTCATAATGGAAATCTAGATGATAAGGAGACGTGGTCATAATGGAAACCTAGATGTTATGGAGATGTGGTCATGATGATAACCTGGATTTTATGGAGACGTGGTCATGATAGAAACTTGGATTTTATGGAGATGTGGTCATGATGGAGACCTAGATGTTATGGAGACGTGGTCATGATGGAAACCTGGATGTTGTGGAGACGTGGTTATAATGGAAACCTGGATGTTATGGAGACGTGGTCATAATGGAAACCTGGATGTTATGGAGACGTGGTCATGATGGAAACATGGATATTATGGAGACGCGGTCATGATTGAAACCTGGATGTTATGGAGACGTGGTCATATTGGAATCCTGGAGGTTATGGGTATGTGGTCATAAGGGAGACCTGCATGTCATTGATACATAATATAATAGATACCCAAATGTAGTGGATGCTTGGTCAGAAATGGAGCGCCGTGGCTCAGTGGCGGAACGTTGGTCGAGGGGACCAATTTTGTTCACCCCACTGTGTATGTGTCATCCAGAAGAGACTAAAAGCTGTTGGTCCCTTCTACTTGGTGTCTAGGCCAGGGGAAGTAAAAGATCCCACACAGGGAAATGGAAAACCTACCATGGACTCACTAACTGTAGAGAAGGAAAACTTTGGAGCTAAACATCACAAGTCATAAGAGCAATAAATGCTGCAGTGTAATGGATGCCTAATATAAATGGATACCTGACAAGTGCATCGTTGAAAGTGTGCATGCGTGTGTGTGCGCGCACACATGCGTGTGTTGATGATTTTTGACATTATTCTGTTAGTGTTAGCATATATGTAATAAAGATGGTTAATGTTGTTTGAAGGTCTACAGAAAGCTTTTGGGGCTACAACCAGTAATTATGTTATAATACAAATTACTATTGCTGTACTACAGAGAATAGTATATTATTGTGAATAGTATATTATGAATTATGAATAGCAAACATTGAATGTTGTGATAAATGACACATTGCAGGGAAAAGATAAGAAACACTCGAAAAAGTCAAAGCGGGTAAGGGTGAGAGGTCGTGTGACTAGGCCATATATGGGCATGACTTTCTGCTTCTGTGTTGTCTTATGATAGGGTGAACACTGAAACAGACACGGTTACTACAGTGTTGATAATGCCCAAAGAGCCCTCTGTCTATTGCTTGCATTTCTGCCCTGCACAGAACTAAATACCACTAATAGGAATGCCGCCAAATGACTGCCAAGAGGAAGATGAAATGTTCACAGTTCGCATGTTTTGCCATAACTACATATGGGAACGTAGTGCAGTGTGTGTGTAAATAATAAATTATGTATATTGACATCTTTGCAAGGTTGGTCTGTAACTAATACTTGCATCTGTTTTGTCACCCGTACTAATGCTAGTGTGTGGGTCCACTCCTTTACGTCAGGGCCTAATACACAGTATTCAGTCATCTTTTTGGCAGACCAAGTTTTAGGCTACATTACAACTCCCAGATTTCCCAGTCATTGCAACTCACAGATTCAGAGCTTAATACACAGTATTCAGTCATCTTTTTGGCAGACCAAGTTTTAGGCTACATTACAACTCCCAGATTTCCCAGTCATTGCAACTCCCAGATTCAGAGCCTAATATACAGTATTCAGTCATCTTTTTGGCAGACCAAGTTTTAGGCTACATTACAACTCCCAGATTTCCCAGTCATTGCAACTCACAGATTCAGAGTCTAATATACAGTATTCAGTCATCTTTTTGGCAGACCAAGTTTTAGGCTACATTACAACTCCCAGATTTCCCAGTCATTGCAACTCACAGATTCAGAGCTTAATACACAGTATTCAGTCATCTTTTTGGCAGACCAAGTTTTAGGCTACATTACAACTCCCAGATTTCCCAGTCATTGCAACTCACAGATTCAGAGCCTAATATACAGTATTCAGTCATCTTTTTGGCAGACCAAGTTTTAGGCTACATTACAACTCCCAGATTTCCCAGTCATTGCAACTCACAGATTCAGAGTCTAATATACAGTATTCAGTCATCTTTTTGGCAGACCAAGTTTTAGGCTACATTACAACTCCCAGATTTCCCAGTCATTGCAACTCACAGATTCAGAGCCTAATATACAGTATTCAGTCATCTTTTTGGCAGACCAAGTTTTAGGCTACATTACAACTCCCAGATTTCCCAGTCATTGCAACTCACAGATTCAGAGTCTAATATACAGTATTCAGTCATCTTTTTGGCAGACCAAGTTTTAGGCTACATTACAACTCCCAGATTTCCCAGTCATTGCAACTCACAGATTCAGAGTCTAATATACAGTATTCAGTCATCTTTTTGGCAGACCAAGTTTTAGGCTACATTACAACTCCCAGATTTCCCAGTCATTGCAACTCACAGATTCAGAGTCTAATATACAGTATTCAGTCATCTTTTTGGCAGACCAAGTTTTTTAGGCTACAGTACAACTCCCAGACACAGTCATTGCAACTCCCAGATTTCCCAGTCATTGCAACTCCCAAATGTCCCTGCCAATGGAAAACCCTTGTATGCTTAACCCTGCTAAGTCATCTTAGCACTTGCATATTTGTTCCGCTGACCGGTACTATAATTGGAACTTTTAGGGGGCTTCTCATAATTTCTTTGTGCAATATCTTGCAGCTTTATAATGAATAATATTCTTCTTTTTTTTGTAATATATTTCCTTTGTCTTTTTATATCTATAATATATGATATTTGTCTTTGAAAAGATAATTGTGTAAATTTATTGTGTGTTTGCACATTTAAGTTTAAACGGTATGCAAATGATCGGCTTGAAACGGTAGAAAAAATATCTTGCAAAACTTAAACTTCGTCATAAATTCTTGTGTATTTTTTATCACTGTACTGGGGTTTGGCATTTAAAAAAGATTGATTAAACTGATTAAATTTATTAATGTCTTGGATTCTATGTTCTTATAGTTGAAACACCAAAAGTTGTGCTCAGAATGGGAGTGTGGAAAGTGAAAACGTACATGTAGAAAATCCATCTGGGAAAATGTTCATTCTCTCATCTGCCCATTCCCAATAGCTGCTTCCATCTTCCACATTGCACAGCCGTCACGTTTTTGAGGCAGATCATTGTTATCTAATTATAGTTTAATTACACCTGTTGACAGTCGTAGCATAGAATAGTCAGCTACACTGTTTTTTCATACACAATTTGGTTTCTTTTGCATGTCTGTGTCTTGTTATATATCATGATATTGTTATCTTTCAAGATAGTGTTGTCTATCGTGATATTTTTATGTATCATGATATGTTATCTATCATATTATATATCATGATATCGATAGGTTATCAAGAGATTATTATCTACCATGGTATCGTTATATATCTTGATATTGTTATCTATCATGATATTGTTATATATCAACATATTGTTATCTATCAGTATATTGTTATCTATAAAGATATTGGTCAAATAAAAGTTGGTTGTGGTTTTCACGATAAGTGTCCAAGAAAGCGTAGCGAATCATTTGGACAGCGACACAGCACATGACCACACATGGTATATTCATACTTGTGAATTGTTTAACTTTGACCAGAATCCTCCTTTTTCTGTATCACTATCACTAAGACCTTGGCTTGGATCGATCTCTTGGTTAAAATTTGCTATAAAAACAACTCAATGCTTTCTTGATTAGGTCATATAGACGGTGATTCATCTAGTAAACTTTAAGTTACATCCATACACTGATTTTTAACTCATCTCATTTCAAAATAATTTTGCGAAAAATGGAACGTTTTTATTATCGGTTTCATTTGTGTGTTTTTTATTTAGTTTTGATGAAACTGTTGGATAAGCTTTAAATAATTTATTCTTAATTTTATGTAAATAAATATTAATTTTTTTTAATGAACTGAAATCATGCCAAAAAGTCAGTCGACACTTTTGATGATTTCAACACAGTGTTTTATTAAACTGACTGCTTACTTAACTGTTCACGCAGATTTGACATCAACTAACCTGATTTGCAATGGCCTAAATGAAGTGTAGAGGCATATTTAATGTAACCCTTTTAAGAGCTCTAGCCACTATATTGTGTCTGACAAAATCTCCAAGATTCTTGAGTTTTATTATGACCCCAGATTGGCAGATTCACTGACTGTGTCCATCTTTGCAGGCGATGGCCGTAGCAGGCATGGCCCCTGATGGTGGTCACAGGTCTATCGATCATCCCCGCGTTTTGAGAACTCCCCCTAGTTCCCCTCACAGGGTGCGGTCTTCATATCACACTCCAGGTACGGCAATCAGAGGTCATCACCCTTGCTATATCTCTGTTTTTGTTTTTAATCGTTAGTAGAATCAATGTCGTGATGTGGTAGTATTAAGAAGTAAAGTTTTGAGTACAATAAACAAATCAAATGCATACAATCTTAGTTATCACGTCAGTTATCACATTAGTTATCACATTATTTATCATGCTATTATCACGTTAGTTATCATGATAGTTATCACGTTAATTATCATGTAGTGAAATGTTGATGCCCTGTTTAGACAGTCAACATTTCGTTCATGTAACACGATAACATTGTGAAATAACATTTATTTATTTTTAATAGACACTGTACGATATAGATACAGCTGATTTAGTGGTTAAACTTGTAACAAGTGCCATGAGCATTATGCTGGTGGATACCTGTGCTATATAAGACATCATTATTATTACTACTGTGGGTATTGCATATCCCACAGCGCGACCACTGACGATGACATCAAATCGCTACTCAAATTGCATAGAGGAGAACCCGCCACATGCAACAATGGATCGATACCCCCCAGAGGAAGAAGATTACGATGACTGTGTGTACACACCGGGAAAAACGCCGCGGAATGTCCCACAAAACACCACCTCAGACCACATTCGAGGCAGTGCCGAAAATTTATTTGGAAAGGTATCGTCTTTCTTTCTGTCACACAGATAGGTGAAACTGGGATTTTCAATAAGCCAATGGCTTCCTTATCAGTTTGCCATCCGGAGCTTGTTGCTTAATGTGACAATCTTGTTACATCTATTTATAGCCCAGTTTTCAGGTACGATGTTTGTCAATTCGACTAAAACACAGTTTGGTTCAGAAAATGTAATTGGTATTTTCAAATATTTTTCAATTACGTCATATAACTGTTGTTCACTGCAAGTAATCAATGAAATATAATGTTGCATGTATCATTGAGTGAGGTTACTGTGTTTAGATACTGTTATTTCGATACGGAACTGTTAATTGGTATATTGAGGTGCAATTATGTAATTGGAATTGACATATTGTAATTTACCTCAAATATGATTGGGTTTGGCTACAATAAATAAAAATCAACTTTATTATTGTTAAGACATGTTGCTAATGAACAACTATTAAATGTGTTATTTCTCAGGTGTTGGAAGCACAAGGCCTGGACTGCTATGTGGACGCCCGCTACTTACAGCGGGAGGTTGCTGAGGCTCATGACCTCACAGAGGCTGACATGGATAAGGCAGCGCATATTCTGAGGCACAGTGGTGTTGGCAACACCACGAGACCTGGCCGACAGCCGTACTACGAGCACATGGGCGGGTATACGGCCGAGGAACTGAGTGACTACAACCAGTATTCACGTAACGATGACCTGAAGGCCAAGCAGGGCTATACTAACGATTATTCGGACGCTGATGAGATGGTGTACGTAACGACGTTGTAGCGGTGTTGTTCAACCGTGTGCGCGAACGCGACACAATTGATGCTGATGCACAGCGGCAGGTCAGGGTCATTGGTGACCTCCACACAAGGTCACTGTATCGAGTCACAAGTCAGAATCGAGTAACAAAGTCATGTGTGACTATATTCTAAAGTCACTGAAAGTGTTGTCACGGGATTATTTCCTTGTCGCCCCCACTCGTCGTCACAGATATGTAGACTCAAATGACATCTACAATGTGTGTGTGTTTATAAACTCGACTGACAGACAGTGTCAGTGTCGGGTGGGTCGAACTTGACAATGACACACCATTCGATCGGACGCCACACACGTTTCTGTATTCTCGGTGAATAGACAGTTATCGTTACAGCCACTACCCGTAACACATTGTTACTTCTGTGCCTTCAACAGTGTAAACGACAGCCTGGCAACACAAGTAATGGTCACCATAGCAATGGGTGATGGTTACCATAGCAACGGCTCTGCAGACAGGTGCCGGTTCGTTCCCTGTTTAGTTGACGTTCACACAGAATCAATGAGCAGCCAGATCTACGTATTGGAAACAGTTGCCGTGGGTGATGTTACCATGGATACTGTATCCACGAATATCATTCAGCTGCTCTGTCTTAATGGGTGCTGGGAAACGTTGACTTTGCTGCTACTGTGAATTCTCAATGGGCAATAGTTTGTGTTTGCTTCGCTGTTTTTTTGTCCTCCATCAAATGGAATATTTCCCTTTAATTACAATGTTATTATTTGGATTGACATTTCATACGGTTGTTTATATTTCTGACTATTTCGCTGATTGATTTAGATGACTTGAACAAATGAGATGTCTAGTTTGTGTGATTAGTTGTTGCCACCAGGTTTGGGTGTTCCACATGAGCGCACTCTGAAGAACGTAGCTGACTTGTTGGGTGATTGCACTGGTAATATTCTGCTGTGCATACAAAGCAGTTATATTTGTACGGGTTTGGTCTCACATCACCTCTGAATTACGTTTCAAGCGCATGTGCCTTTGGGGACAGAAACAATCAATGTATATATGATTATATATATATATATATCCTGTTCAGTATTTAGAAGCATCACCCAAACAGAAATTACACCATGTCGATGCATGCGAAGTGGCCGTTCACAATCATTGTCGACATTTACTTGTTTCTACAAAGCATGCTAAAGGGGAGGGGTCTAGACCCACGTAGTAATTCTGTCGCATGCAAAATATGACCACCATTGCGTCATGCAGCGCCGTGTGGTGGACTGCTGTGGAACTACTATTGTTTTAAATCACAACACGGCGCTGTAATACAATCCGACAACTTGGAAATTCATAACTTCATGGATAACAATTATCAATATGACACCATGGAGTTGTTCGGAAAATACAACGCTTTAACATAAATATAGGAGATAAAATAAACATATCCTGATGGTTATTACAGGATGTCCTATATACATGCACTGTCATAACATTGTTACATCGATATTTTTTTTTAACTGGAAAATTCTCAAAATTTTTAAGTGCTACGTACATTTTTAAGGTACTAATTTGGGGAGTTCGAAGGGGTATGTGAATTAGTATGCTCTATACGAAAAGGTAGATGTCGACATTTGGGAATCATAGCACAGGCTTAAACATGTTATAATAATTTATTTCAAGTCTTCCCACTGTAGCTTTTGGCATTGTTCAGTCTCGTCTTATAGGTCTGACTGCAGCTCAAGCCGTTTTGTGGGATTACAAGTGTTCAAAAAATTAATGGCCATGTTTTACAAGACTGTCTGCAATAGTTCAAGGTATACATTTACTAAACATGCATCAGCTGTACACGATACATGTAATATCAACTGTTCAATCAAGTTTGTTGATTTTTTTCATGGATTTTTTCCCATAATTAAGATTCGTTTTTATTGTTCTACTGTAGGAGGCTCTCTACTGTATCTGTTTATTTATTTTAGACAGCTGCGTTTAATTTGTTGTATATTACGCAAGCCCTGGTTTTACTCTACGGCAAGTATTTGATTGATTTAGTCAACTTTTAGGCATTTAAATTGTTTTTATTTATTTATTCTTTGAGTTGGGTACTCTGGTCTGCTGAGAGTTCACACAATGGTGTATTGTTTTTTCTCACATACTGTGATATTTCAGTTTGTTGCTGTGCTATAAAAACAAAAATTTTACAGAGCAGCAAATCATGTTTATGAGAGCATTGGCTGACCAGCCGAATCTTGATGTTGGAAAGAGCGGGATAAAACCATCTGTAGGTTCGATTGTTTTACACTCTACTACTGGAGGGGCGTGTACAGGTTTGCTGTTGCCCCGCCACGAAAATGGTGCTGTTAGATTTGTACATGCGAATGACTAATCAATGTAAGAAGCTCAATTGTGTGCAACCTTAGAGACAACCCTACTTAATGGCATGAAAAATGTTCTCCTTTGTACAAAATATCTATATGTATGTATGTGTGTGTATGTATGTTTATGCGTAATTGGTTATGTAATGTAGAAAGTAAAGTAAAGTAGAAATGTTGCTGCTCGACTACGACGAAACACAGGCAGTTCTCTGTTGGCATTTGTTTTTTGGCCAATGAATGCAACTCATTCATTGTTCTGCAATTTCTGTCGCATGAATAGACGAGCTAGTTGGAGCTGTCCGGCTCTCTTGGCGTATTGTGATGTATACGAAACTGTAATGTGCATCTCAAAAAGGTTTTTGGCTTCAGAAAAGCTGGACGAGCACAGTTTCAATTTAGAAGGTTTATTTCCAGGAATGTTGGAATGATATCATAGTTGTCAACATTACCTCTTTTGGATGGGAAATACTGTTTGTTTCCGTTTGTCCTGCTTTCCCGCCTTTTGGACAAAATATTCAACTTTTTTTTATAAATTTCTAAAATAAAACTCACAGTAACATCAGTCAATTTGTTGTCATCTTAAGCACATTTTATTTCTTTGGTCTGACGTTCACCACAAATGAGAACAGCACATCAACATGGCAACCTGTAAAACTATCTTTGGTCTGACGTTCACCACAAATGAGAACAGCACATCAACATGGCAACCTGTAAAACTATCTTTGGTCTGTCGTTCACCACAAATGAGAACAGCACATCAACATGGCAACCTGTAAAACTATCTTTGGTCTGTCGTTCACCACAAATGAGAACAGCACATCAACATGGCAACCTGTAAAACTATCTTTGGTCTGTTGTTCACCACAAATGAGAACAGCACATCAACATGGCAACCTGTAAAACTACACTAGAGAACGATGAATAATGATAAAATCTTACAAAGATCGAGTCAAGGAGGGTGTTTCCCCATTTTAATGAGCAGATGTTGACTCCCATGTTATAATATATATATACATACATACGTAATACATATATATATATATATATAATTTCAACATTCCTAACCACAAGGTGTTAGGAAGATTTTAAGGAGTGTATCACAACAAGTCTGTTATAGTATTGTCTCCGTAAAAGGGTTTCTGTCAGAATCTCAACCAGTGTGATAACTTTTGTTTGCAATTTATTTTAGAGGTGTGAATCTCACCCATTTTGGTGTACGTGTGTATTTAGTGTTATTTAATTTCTCCGTGTTCGTGTGTGTGTTTATTAAATTTGTACATGATTTGATGATGTATTTACATGTAAACTCTGCGAGAAAAATCATATTGGTAGTCTTTATGCAAGCTGGATTGTAAATTAGTAATTTTGGACATGTACAGTTACAAATGTGTCCTATATTTCTACATTGACATGTGTATATGTATTAAAGTGTAAAATACCTATTTTATTTTGCTAATCATGCATGTATTGTAACTGACATGTTGTTTCCTGTCACTTGTTTAATGAATGTACTATACATGCAATGTGGAAGCTTTTCAAGAGAATTTCAAACATTTGTTGTCAACGAATCTTTGGCGTGTTTTGGCAGTAACGTAAGCCACAGTCACTGAAAAAGCTGTGATGATGTGAACACATTTACTGGGGAATGCATCATCATTTACAGAGGATTAGAAGTCGGCATCATCGTGAAAGGGTTGCATTGGAAATTGTAGATATATCGCACCCGATACATATCAGATGATTGACATGTGTCAGATGTCGCATGTGGTAATTGGGAATGAATGGTGCTGTCAGATTGAAGAAGTGGAACAAACTATTTGTTAGGGTCGTTTGATGGACATCACTGTTTTGTTTTAAAACATCCCTTTCTTCTCCAGTTAGTTGGCAGCGTAGCGTGATACATTGACAGTTCAATGATTGATAGCTGTCACTGAGATGACTGACAGCTGTCACTAGGTTTGCCTTATGAAGGCGTCATTGTTTGAAAACTTCAGGAGTTCACATGATTTTTGTGGACTATAGGACAAGGTTTGAGAATGTTGACAGTTTAATGCAGATGCTGCTCTTCTTTGCGTAAGAGACTAGAGCACAAGAAAGTTTGGATCAGATGTTCCTTTGTAAATTGATATTGAATAACCAAAAAGTGATTTTAATCCTCTCTGTTGTGAAGAAGTATTCGACCTGTAATAGTCAAGTCATCAGTATCTAATGCGTATTACCTTCCCCATTTTAAAGTATTTGCTATTGTAAAATAACCAGAAAAACCATACCTGGACAGGAATGTTTGAAAAGTACAATAAAATATTTTGATTGCAAGAGAGCTACTGTTGTTATTGTTGTTTTGATATATAGTAGAACGTGAAAATTGTCTCAAAATGAGCTGTTCATGGGCCTAGTCTGGTTATTACTGGAACTTCTCTACTCAGACCTGGCACACACATTTGGACATTTTGGTACAGTTTCCACCATTATTCAGTTTTCTAGGATACATGTTTCTGACAAGCTGTTCCAGTATCAAAAACCTGCTGACCTGTTTCAGGCAATACAAGAACATTAAGACTGTCATAGACTGTACTGAAACATTTGTTTCAGACAATACAAGAACATTAAGACTGTCATAGACTGTACTGAAACATTTGTTTCAGGCAATACAAGAACATTAAGACTGCCATAGACTGTACTGAAACATTTGTTTCAGGCAATACAAGAACATTAAGACTGTCATAGACTGTACTGAAACATTTGTTTCAGGCAATACAAGAACATTAAGACTGCCATAGACTGTACTGAAACATTTGTGCAACAACCTTCAGATTTTGGAAAGCAGGGCAATCTCTATTCCTCCCATTAGATTCGTTACGCATACAAGACTTTAATTGGATCGCAACAAATCGAGCAAGTAACATTTCTGTCTGACATACTGAGGGCTTAATATATGATGTGGAGATTGTCAAGTAATGAAGATTGTTAGACAAGCTAGATGAAGTTGGTTTGATATCGTCTGATAGGGGATTCATCATTAAAGGACAACAACAACAGGTGAAATATACTGTATAAATATGGGATGGAACAATTACTGTTAAAAGTTGCAAAGGTAAATGTCCAAAGTGTTGGGGGTATGCGTAGCATTTCAAACTGGTCTTGGTCAGAATTGTCGTCAATTATTTTGTAACTGAAAAAACTTTAAGAGTAATTGGAAGTGGTGAAAATGTAATTGGTATTACTTTTTAATTACAGCATGTAGCTTTGTAACTCAAATTATTTGGTACAGATAATCACTAAAATATAATGTTGTGCTTATCATATATGTTTGCCATTATGTAACATAATAATAAATATTATGCAGAAATCATATAAAACTGCTGTAAAATGGATGTTATTTTTTGGTTTTGAGCATGTCTATGATTGCTCATTTCAGAAATTCTATTTTGATATGGAATTGATAATTTGTATTTTGGAGGTTGAATTTGTAATCAGTGTGTAATTGGAATTCATATTTAATGTAACTGACCCTCAAGTCTGGTCTTGGCCTAAGAAAATATTGATTATCTTATATCAAGTTAGTGTTTTACCTACAAATAAACACCATATGTGTGTAGCAGCAATCTCTTTTGGAACTGTTGGTTGGCTCAGAAAAGAACCGTTGTTTTTCTTCCTACTTCAAATGCAGTCCACTGGTCCTCCTGTGTTTCTTTGACGCCATCTGAACTTGAGTCAAACAAAATTCAGAGCAGGGCCAAAAAAGAAATGTTGACAACTCATTGAATTCTTCGTTTGCTTATCCTTTCTCTCTTTTCTATGACAGTATTTCTGCCGCATGTTTTCATCTTAGCATGCAGTGTAGCTATCCTTGATGACATCTGCTTGTCTTGCTGTACAGTTGACATTTCCAAAACACCACAGTTTGAAGATGAACTTTGTGGCAGATAACATCCAGTGGCAGTTACATCTGGAAGTACACAAATAAGAATATGCAACACACTAAAAAAATGTATAAGACTATCATATGCAACAAAAGCAAACACTGGATTTAAAGATATTAAGATTTTCCTTTTATGAAACCCTGAATTAGTTCTAAGGTAAATGAAGCTAGTGCATATAAACTGGCTATATGGCTACAATTTCCAATGGGACGTATGTCCATGCTTATCATATATGTTTGCCATTATGTAACATAATAATAAATATTATGCAGAAATCATATAAAACTGCTGTAAAATGGATGTTATTTTTTGGTTTTGAGCATGTCTATGATTGCTCAGTTCAGAAATTCTATTTCGATATGGAATTGATAATTTGTATTTTTGAGGTTGAATTTGTAATCAGTGTGTAATTGGAATTCATATTTAATGTAACTGACCCTCAAGTCTGGTCTTGGCCTAAGAAAATATTGATTATCTTATATCAAGTTGTGTTTTACCTACAAATAAACACCATATGTGTGTAGCAGCAATCTCTTTTGGAACTGTTGGTTGGCTCAGAAAAGAACCGTTGTTTTTCTTCCTACTTCAAATGCAGTCCACTGGTCCTCCTGTGTTTCTTTGACGCCATCTGAACTTGAGTCAAACAAAATTCAGAGCAGGGCCAAAAAAGAAATGTTGACAACTCATCGAATTCTTCGTTTGCTTATCCTTTCTCTCTTTTCTATGACAGTATTTTTGCCGCAATGTTTTCATCTTAGCATGCAGTGCAGCTATCCTTGATGACATCTGCTTGTCTTGCTGTACAGTTGACATTTCCAAAACACCACAGTTTGAAGATGAACTTTGTGGCAGATAACATCCAGTGGCAGTTACATCTGGAAGTACACAAATAAGAATATGCAACACACTAAAAAAATGTATAAGACTATCATATGCAACAAAAGCAAACACTGGATTTAAAGATATTAAGATTTTCCTTTTATGAAACCCTGAATTAGTTCTAAGGTAAATGAAGCTAGTGCATATAAACTGGCTATATGGCTACAATTTCCAATGGGACGTATGTCCAGTGGGACAACGAAGTAGGGCATACGTACCAAAAATAGCCTGAAAGTATCCCGTGCCAGAAGTTATTAGGACCGTACCAGAAGTAGGCACCTATTAGGACTGTACCAGAAGTAGGCACTTACTGTACTAGGACCGTACCAGAAGTAGGCACCTATTAGGACCATACCAGAAGTAGGCACTTACTGTACTAGGACCGTGCCAGAAGTAGACACCTACTAGGACCGAACCAGAAGTAGGCACTTACTGTACTAGGACCGTGCCAGAAGTAGGCACCTATTAGGACCGTACCAGAAGTAGGCACTTACTGTACTAGGACTGTGCCAGAAGTAGGCACCTATTAGGACCGTACCAGAAGTAGGCATTTACTGTACTAGAACCATACCAGAAGAAGGCACTTACTGTGCTAGGACTGTGCCAGAAGTAGGCACCTACTAGGACCATGCCAGAAGTAGGCACATACTAGTACCGTGCCAGAAGTAGGCACCTACTGTACTAGGACCATGCCAGAAGTAGACACCTACTAGGACCGTGCCAGAAGTAGGCACCTACTAGGACTGTGCAGAAGTAGGCACCTACTAGGACCGTGCCAGAAGAAGGCACCTACTAGGACTGTGCCAGAAGTAGGCACCTACTGTACTAGGACCGTGCAAGAAGTAGGCACCTACTGTACTAGGACCATGCAAGATGTAGGCACCTACTGTACTGGGACCATGCCAGAAGTAGGCACCTACTGTACTAGGACTGTGCCAGAAGTAGGCACCTACTAGGGCCGTGCAAGAAGTAAGCACCTACTGTACTAGGACCGTGCCAGAAGTAGGCACCTACTGTACTAGGACCGTGCCAGAAGTAGGCACCTACTAAGACTGTGCAGAAGTAGGCACCTACTAGGACTGTGCCAGAAGTAGGCATCTACTGTACTAAGACCGTGCCAGAAGTAGGCACCTACTAAGACCATGCCAAAAGTAGGCACCTACTAGTACCGTGCCAGAAGTAGGCACCTACTGTACTAGGACCATACCAGAAGTAGACACCTACTAGGACCGAGCCAAAAGTAGGCACCTACTAGGACTGTGCCAAAAGTAAGCACCTACTAGGACCGTGGCAGAAATAGGCACCTCTAGGACCGTGCCAGAAGTAGGCACCTACTAGGACCGTGCCAGAAGTAGGCACCTACTAGGACCGTGCCAGAAGTAGGCACCTACTAGGACTGTACCAGAATTAGGTACTGCAACTAAGGTGGTTTGTGCTAACAATACGTTTAATTTTAACATTTAACATTATAATACATAGTACAGGTATAAACATGAATTGTATAACTGATGCAATTAGTTGCAGGAAAAAAATAATGAAAATAAGAAGAAAAACAATAAGGCAGAAACTAAAACTTCTGGCACAGCGTACAATTAATGGGGTCATGTTGTTCACTGTGTTTGCGTGTGCATGCGCAGTATGAATGTAGAAAAGAAAGTAACTGGAATACAGGTAACAGGAAAAAAGTAACAGGTTATTTGGTTTATTATTATAATTTTATATATCATAGGAGTACTTTTATGTGATAATTTTGTGTGACACGGAAATTCATTATTTTAACTATTACTAAAATATAGCATGAAAGTATGCATTGATTGATCTAATCTGAGTGATGTTAGTTCTTATGATTTAAACTGTAATCCAAAGGGCTTTCTTGACTAAAATAGAGAATTGAATTAACAGAATGGCATCCAGTTGCAATGACCTCATAATGGCATCATGGTGATCATTAAGGTGATGTACTCTCACAATGGTCTCAATGACTTCCCACATAATGGCTTTATATTGAGTCATGTTAGTCAGAGATAGATGGAGCATACATCAGAACAATTCAGTGCAATATGGAAGTCATCAAAAACAACAAGGGTGGGAGAAAAGTCTGTCAAAGAAGAGAAGTAATTCTACATTTCTAAGTAGGATATCAGTGTGCGGAGTAGTGCAACAAATTCAAATATGAAAAATGTGTTATTTATTTTTTCCTGTTATTTTCTTTCCAAGCAAAATGTGCTACTTTTTTTTCCTGTTACTTTCTGTCCGTTTACCGCGTAGTACTCACTTGCCTACTCCTGGCATGAGAAACTCTCGGCCCATGACACTGGCATATTCTATATGTAGCAAAAACCCCCAACCAGCATGCGACTTGCCATACATGCGACTTGCCATACATGCGACATGCCATACATGCGACTTGCCATACATGCGACTTGCCATACATGCGACTTGCCATACATGTACATACTAATTTTATGCAGTGGCATCTTTTCATTGTCAATAATCGAAAGTATTTAATTAAAAGTAACTTGACTTTTATACCAATTTATTTGGACTCAATTGAATTACTTGTTAGTGACAGGCATGGGTTAATTTCAATTGTTAATTGAATTAACTCAGTTAAGTTAATTTAATTAATTAACTTTACCAGAAAGGCTACTTTAATTTAATTACTTAACTTTACCAAAAGGGGCTAATTTAATTGACAAATTCACAACTGACTCTCAATTAAGTGCTCATTTAACAGTTGCTATGACTGGATAGTTCACAGCCATGTTATCCAGGTGTTTCCAGAAGGTCTGCAGTCACTATTCCAGTCACTAGTCTGAGAGAGGTCAAGTTCAGGCATGTGTGAATGCTAGGGAGAACATCAGAGAGCACAAATGTACTGTACAAACTGATGTGGGCTGGTCAGGCATCTGTGTGTTGGAGGGAATGCCTAGACAATAGAATGTCCTCTGGTAGGGTGAGAAATAGCCTTGGTTATCCAGGCTCTTTGCTGCTCTGCTCTCTGCCATTTGTCTCATACATCACCGCACACATCATCATCTGGATGCTAAGTGTACTTTTCATTGTGATGGAAATTATGTATGCACCCAGATTCTGGGCGCATACATAATTAGCTAATTACGATGTCATCCGAGCATTTGACTAATTCATAAAATAGGACTGAACTTTTATCAGTTTAAATGATGCAATTCGAATTAACTTTAAACTTTTGTTATATTGACACAACCGTCCGACTGAAAAGTTAAATCAGCAAAAGATGTTTAATGTAGAATCTCGAAAATTATGCTGATTGACCGCTGGCACTTCGCTTCACGTATGCAAGAGTAATTACATATAGCATGCAGAGAAAAGTAAAATAACTCTAGTCTGGGAGCTTCTTAGATGCCCACAAGAATCAAATGCTAGCAAAATCTAGTGCTGCATAAAAAATGATGCATAGATATTTAAATGCTAGTGATAAAGAGGAAACCTAATTATTTAGTATAAAACGCTGCATAAATAACAACTTGTGGTATAGACATGATGTAAGAATTTGTATAGTATAGTTTGATGACTTCAGAGATTACTTGTTAATTGAAACAAATCAACCAATGCAGACAAATGACTCCCTTGTGTTGTGTTGGCACTGTTAGGGTGGGTTGGGGTGGCAGCTCATTGGGGGAGTAAACATTAGTAATGCCAGCCCTGAATATTTGCAGCCAGAGAGAGTGATTAGTGGTAGCTATAATTATCCACTAAGTTATCATCACAGTGACCCCACCAGTGGACAGTCTATTGTTTTGGGTTCCCCTTCCATTCTGGCCTACCTGAAGGATTAGCCTTTCATTCCCTGCCATGGTTCCCAGTAAACCGTCCCTTGATCCCTCCCATTTACGAACCACCTATGCAGGCCTGGAACTGTGTGACTCAGTGTATGACTCTACAGACATGTTCACGTAGTGGGACTGGTATGTAGTGGTACTTAGTGGTTACAATAATGTACTACTGTATTTATTAAATAAATTAATAATGTGTTTGTATACATTATAAGATAACAAGCAAGAAACTAAATAACTGTTGCATAAGAAATATACATACAATCAGCTGTGTTTGTATACATTAATTTTTTTTCCAGATAAAACAAATTGTTAATATAAAGCCAAAACATTCAAAATCAATTAAAATGCATTTGTGAATGTGTAACCAAAACATTTGCATTTTAGTGTGATCTCAAAACATTTGCAATTGCATGCGTTACTGGAAAATGGCATTTGCATACGCTTTTGCATTTGAATCAAGTGAAACATTTGCATTTGCATTCAAATGCATTTGTTAACAAGCCTGGCATCAATGACAATGTATATGAATGTTGTGCCCATTTTTGTTGCTGAAAAAGTGCTCATCAGAGCAGATCTTTAGAATAAAATCCATTGCGATAAAATCAGGTTAATGCTAATTGTAAGATAATTGTTAGCACATTGTGAGAATGGTTTTCAATATATTTTATTATATATTACACTGGACCATTGTGAGACTGCACATATACGCACATCTGAATTATATAGTCTACATGTAATGAATTTAGCATAGATGGCTGCAGACAGCTTGTCCCCAAGGTAGATGCGTGTCAAATACAATAGATGCGTGACGTTTGATATAGGTCCCCAGTCCAGGTGTGCACGATTCATAGCCCCCACTCTATGTCCCCAGTAGTAATGTTAGGTATGCTGGACCATTTTGAGATAATTAAGTTATTCCAAAATGCTATGCATCATTGGAAAGTTATATCATTAAGATACATCATGGTATCAGTTGTATGGCTGTATGTTAATCAGTTTTCATGTTAGAACACTTTAAAGACACCCACGTCCACGTTTTCAAAACATGCTTTTTTATTTTGATCAAAAAAGCGTACCTGGCCTAAAAATATACTAATATTAATGTACTTTTTTGCTTCTACTGGAACTACTACATTTGTCAACCTATTGGTGGTTAACAACTGTAGCTTCATTATTTTGCCTGCAACGGAATTGCAAACATTGAACAATTTGGACACATTATATGGGACAATGTTACAGACTTAAATTAGATACACTGCTTGCACTGATTAGTGACTTGTTCATAAGATATACACGTGTATTGTCTGTGCTGTTGTGTCTTTAAAAGCTGTAACTGAAGTTGTTTTTTGGTCACATCGTCAGACAAGAAGGAAATTAAAGAGAAACATTGGAGAAAATGGTTGACGGTAAGACTAGGAGGCAGATGAAGACTAAGAGCGACATGTAGAGACAACTGCAAGGCATGGGTGGAGAACATGAAGATCTGGTCAGAATGGCATAATGAAGATATGAGTGGCTGTCTGATAATGGCACCACATGATGATGACGATGATGATGATGCTGAATTGTATCATGCATGGTTGCATGCCATAGGAAATAAAATGCATACACCCAATGTGTGATGCATGTTTATGTGATGAAATACCTTTGAACATATACAATAGTTTGTCGCGTTTTGTTATACATATTCCCATTATACAAACTCATTCACTAAAAACAAACGGACTATATTAGGAGCACATTTACTACATACCAAGCATTCTCATTGGCCAAGCCGTGCCGGCATGCATATAATTAAACTGGCGACTTCAACGGTAAATAATAAGATAGTTTCGCCATCTAGCGATTAACTGTTAAGTATAAGCGTTCCGTCACATCTCCTTCTTCAAAAAACGTACGTCTGTACTTGCTAAATCAAAGAGTCAGTACTGCTGTAGTCTAAACAAATCAATAAACACGAGTGACAATCTATGCTACAGTTCATAATCATTTTACCATTTCGGCGGCTGTCTATTCCTGATAGACCGCCGTGGTACAGGCGGAGTCGGTGTCTCGGTGTGATCCGTTCGCTGCGGTACTTGATCGGGCATGTTGATCTCGTGAGGAGGCTCATCAATGTCATCAGTGTTCGTTGGTAAGTCCAACAGTTCTGCCGTCGAGCGCAGCTGACAACGGTTTCGACGATACCGTGACCCGTTCACTTCTACTTCGTAGGACCGGTTGCTCAGAATGCATAGGCATCGCCCCATCGACCAGTTTCTTTCGCCTGGCAGTCTCATTCGGATAGTCTCTCCGATGCGTAGAGGCGCTAGCGACTTCGTACCTCTGTTGTAATGAATCGCTTGCGACTTCTTCTGTGCAGTCAACTTCTGCGCTATTTGTTTGTGTATCTTCGGCTCGAGTAGCGAATGTGTTGTCGGCAGTAAAGTCCGTGTACGGCGATGTGTTGAAGCCTTCGCTCGGAGTGTTGCGCCACGCCAACAGCGCAAGTAGTGGATCATGTCGATCCTTATATGCTTTCATCAGCAGAGCCTTGCATGTCTTCACTGCATTTTCTGCCTTTCCGTTAGACTTGGGGAATCGCGGGCTCGATGTGATATGTTCGAATTTCCATGTTTTCGCAAACTCGTGCATTATCCGTCATGACTACGGATGGGATTCCATGGCGAGCAAACTGTACTTTGAATTGGGCTATTACTGACAATGACGTCTTCTTGTGCAGTTCAGCAATCTCAAAGTAATTGGACCAGTAGTCGACCATGATCAGGAAAGTCTGCCCAGCAAGCTCAAACAAGTCTCCTCCAACCTTCTCCCACGGACGAGATGGAAGTTCATGGGGTTGTAGAGGTTCACGACATTGCGATGGCATGACTGTTTGACATGTGCTACATCTTGATACGTAGTCTCTGACCTCTGCGCTCATACCTGGCCAATATAGCACTTCACGAGCTCGTCGCACGCAATCTCTGATTCCAATGTGGCTGCTGTGTATTTGCATTAGCATATCTTTACGCAATGATCGTGGTACTACTAGCTGCTCACCTCGGTACACAAGTCCATCTGCTTCTATCAGACTTCTACGTTCGTCGTAGTATGGCGAGGCTGCTGGCGGACAACGTGCTCTCGCTGGCCAGCCTTGTCGTATGATCTTGATTCTTCTTAGCCATTGAGATGTGCTCGTGACTGATCGATTCTATCGCACGAATCTCACAATGTTCATGCTGCACGTCTTCTGTCGTATCTTGGTAAGCCAGGCTGAGTGTATCTGATATGTACATCAGCGACCCTTTCTTGTACTGCACACCCAGGTTGTACATTTGCAGTGCGAGACACATGCGTTGCAATCTCTTTGGTGATTTATGAATGTCTTTCTGGAAGACTGCCTTCAATGGCTCAGAGCTCTTGAAGCGTAGCAGATCGGCTGGCCCTCCTGAAGTAACACTGCACCCAGACCAGTTTCACTTGCGTCGCATTGGATAGTGACTGGCTTTCTCACATCAAAGAAGCGAAGCACTGGCGCTGCAGTGACTGCCTTCTTTATCGCCTCCATTGCTGTTGTATGCGAATTCGTCCACCGGAACTCTACTTCTTTGTCGTCTAGTCTCCGTAACGGCTCCGTCATGTCTGAGAGTCGTGGCATGTACTTCGACAAGTAGTTAACCATGCCCAGGAATCGCTTGAGAGTTGTGATGTCACCTGGCTCGGACATCTCGATTATCGCTTGGATCTTCTCGGGGTCGGCTTTCAGTCCATCTGATGTGAGAAGATGGCCCATGAAACGCACACTCGATTGACATCGCTTCACTTTTCTGCGATTCAACTTGAGGTTCCACATCCGACACTCGCCTCGAGACTGTGGAGTACTTCATCTTTTGTCTTCCCGAATCCAGCAATAAGGAAGTCTTCGGCGATGACTACGACCCATCCAGATCCTCAACGAAATCGTGCATGGTACGTTGCCAGACTTCTGGGGCTGAACTAATCCCGAACTGCATTCGATTCCATCGAAAGCGTCCAAATGGTGTGTTGAATGTCGTCTTGTAGCTTGATTCCGTGTCGAATCTTTTCTGCCAGAAACCATCTTTTGCGTCCAACACAGTGAAATTCTTAGCGTTTGTGAGCCGTGTTGCGACCTCTTCAATCACAGGCATTTGATAATGCTAGCGACAGATGGCCCGATTCAAATCTCTGGGATCGATACATATCCACATTTTGTCAGGCTTCACGACAACCAACATGCTAGACACCCATGGGGTTGGTTCTGTGACTGGAGTGATAATGTCTCGCTGCACCATTTCATCCAGTTTCGCTTTGATATGTTCTCTCAACGACACTGGAACTCGTCGAGGTGGGTGCATCACTGGCTTCACTGCTTTATTAGTCACTATGTGATACTCGCCCGGAAGGTCACCTAGGCCTTCAAATACGTTCTTGTAATCTGCGAGGAGATCCGACTGTGCCTTCACAGCTGCACGCACAGGTTTACGTAGCGACGAGCGAGGAGCCGGACGTGGCCTTTCGCTATAATCAAACTCGGCTGGAGTCGGTGTTAGCACTACTGTTTTGCTCACAGCGTTCACACTGCTGTCACTGTCGTTTATTGTCACAAACCCTAATGCAGTGCACGTCTTCAAAGACAGAAGCGGAGTGAAGTCATCTTCAGTAATGTTGAATGCCAAATCACTCTGCTTGCCGTGTCGCCATACCGGAAGTGTGACATAGCCTAATATTTGATAGCGCTCACCTGTGTAGGTGTTTATGAACTTGTGGGAACAGCACTGCACACGCTTCATCTGGCTGTCTCCCGTTACTGCACAATGTGTCTTCTTTGATAGCACATTGCACTCGGCGCCAGTGTCCATTTGAAACTGCACTCGGCTCTGTGGTCTTGGGTGGCCAACGTCCACAGTAATCACTGCCTTCGATGATCTGTCTCCGATGAGACCGACGAAGAACACTTCTTCGTTAATGTGCACTTTCGACAACTGCGCCGCTCTACATTTCGCCTGAGAGTGGTTCTCCTTTCCACACTTTCTACAGGTTTGCCCATAGCCTAGGCGGGACACTCGCGTTTCCCGTGCTGACGCCCACAGTACTTGCAGTCTTCTTGTTCTACTGTTGTAGCTCTCTTCGGCGTACTCGTATTTTTGTATGTGCGGTTAGTGGGTGTACTGGCTGCATGACGCGTCTGACGTTTTCTCACAAAACTCACGACATCATTAGTGCCACTTTGCATAGCTTGTAATTGTGCAGTCCAAGTTGTTTCACGAGCGCGATGTAGTCTGCTCAAAAGTCTAATTTTTCAGCCTATGTATACTGGTCGGTGTATTTTTCGACCTACTTATAGAATATGCCGTTTAAAAAAACATCTGAAGAAACATTTTATGTAAGAGATCGATATACCAAATCAGTAAAAGCTACTTCATTTATTCAATGCAAACAAATTAATAAAACGGTTGTTTCGAGTGAAAAACTTACGAATATTGAACGTCTGAACCATGTCGCGCGAGTCGAGGAAACCGGCGGAATTCGACCTATATTTATGGCAAGCCGTAAAGACAATAGTTTTTAATTTTACTACTTTGTTCCAACTTTTTATAACAACCAGGCTTGACTTAGCGCTTTGTAAAACACATACACATATATTTGTGTAACCGTGGAATCGCAGGAAGACGGGAAATTGTGATTTCCTTTATTTTGTATAACAAAAACTATATCAAAAACCTGTAAAACATACAAAAATATTATTACTACATGCACTACTACAATGGTTACACAGGATCATTAATCAACATAGTCAAAAACATCTATTCCCTGCATAACATTGGTACATAATTATTACCTATAGATTTTATCCGAAACCAAATAGCAGGTTGGCACCTGTGGTATTTGTATCTAGATTTCTATCCAGCAATACGCCATGACCGACTTAGTACCAATAAGATACATAGGTTTATAGTCTTTAAACACTGTGTCAACTCCTAAGTGGTGAAGTGTACAACAAAGATACTCAGCTAAAAATGCAGCTACAATTAATAAAAATTTGATGTGCTCCATGAATAACACAATATCAGTTATGCTTAACATCCCTTATAACATATAAAGGTATACAATCCTTGGAGACTACGATTACACAAATCAGTACTAATACCCACACATATATATGTATATATACATATATATATACATATACACACACACACATATATATATATATACATGTGCAGTGTCTATAATTTGTTCCTTAAGATAGTTATGGATGACCGTCAAATGAAATGTTTCCTAACCTAATAGTAATACTTCATGACAAACCATAAAACCAAAATAACAATGCTCACCCCAACTGGGCACTGCAGGCCTAATCAAAAATGTAAAACTGTGTCTGAGCACCGACTCAGTGCAACCACATCCTGCATTTTACAGGGGGTCATCTGCACCTGTAAATGATATACAACCAATTATCAGTTGTAAATGAATAAACAAAAGAGTGACTAACTACATTATTATATGTATGCTAACACAATGGTGTCACCAGAAATGTATCAAGATACCAATACTACATTAAATGATCAAACCAACACTAAATCCCTGTTTACAAGTTACTATCTAGTGTGGCCCCAGCTTGCTCTCAAGCACTTGTCCCTTGGGAATATTTCACACACCCTACCCAGCCAGTGCCACAGGGTGATTAATCACGACAACATCAAAGAGAGGGAGAGTGCTCCAGTCTGAGTCTGGCTTAACTGTACAGAATGTTATATAATTATACCACACATGCACAGTCCCTGCATAATGTATTTTGTCTATAATAATACATTAACTATATGTAACAGTACTAAACATGAATAAACTTAACTTTCTAACCTGTTCTACCAGCTACTGGCTACAAGCTTTCAAAATGTCATTAAGCCCTGACTGCTAACAGACAGCTGGTGGAGACATTCCTCCCTAAAGTCCAGACAGTTCATTTGCTCCCCATCTTCTTAGCACATCAGTAATCTGAGTCACTATTAAGTAATTACAACTGAACATATAAATATGTTTACATAGAAAGATGGAAGATGCTTTAGTAGACATTTTGGTACCATTGTAAATTGAAAGAATTCATTTTCTAAGGTATAACAAAGTATTTAGAAACTTACCGAAACAGGGGTGTTGTTGTCTTGTTGATATTGGGATCAGCCTGGCCCACTGGGACACAGCCCCTCCCCTGACCACATGTGACCACTGTCTCTTGGGTAAATTTTGTATTTAAACAACTTAATTATTTGTAACATGACCAGCAACGGACACAATAACTGCAATTAACCATTAAGACAAATAGTTATAATAATAATAACTAATTAACTAGATTCTCTATAGATTACCCAGGGTGCTGCCATATGGTGGCAAGTAATGGCACCATCAACCCTGTGCTCCTCAGGTATCCTCGCGTGACCTTTGCTGGGTGACCGGTGGGGTGATTGGTGGGGCAATTATAAATTACTAATTGTCCAGTAACCATGCCGGTTACATTTGTATTGAATATATAACGTTAATTGTAGTACATTTTTTCTCGTATATTTAACACATTTTATCTCTACTTTTATGACAAGGCTAACTTGCCATACATCTACCACAAAAAAGGCTATTATTGTCACGTGGCCAAGAACGAGACATGCGTCAGCAGACGTTCAAAAATGATGTCTGGTAAGCATGCAGAGTCGGTTTTTTTATCAAGGTATGTATATCAAAAACGTGTTCCATGTTATATTATATATCAAAATATATTTTGCTCAGACAAGACTCTGTATCGATATTGTCGTAAACAGACGCTGTGACGTCTCTAACGCGATATCAAGCGATATTTCAATGGATCGAAAACTGGCGTGGGTCGAAAACTGCACCGGTAACTATACTCCGTTGCGATTATCCTCGTTACGCTCAGTCGATGCCATAGTTGTTTACATACACCATTTCGTACCAGCTTTTGACACCATGTCGCGTTTTGTTATACATATTCTCATTATACAAACGCGTTGATTAAAAACAAACCGACTTTATTAGGAGCACATTTTACTAGACACCAAGCATTCTCATTGGCCAAGTAGTGCCGGCATGCATATAATTAAAGTGGCGACCTCAATGGTAAATAATAAGATAGTGTCGCCATCTAGCGATTAACAGTTAAGTATAAGCGTTCCGTCACATAGTTGTGAGCCTAAGTATTATATTATAATTATATAGTATTCATTGAATACTAAGTAATATAATGGAGATTATGTATTGTTTACAAGGTGCCTATATAAGTAATGCTAAGTAGGTTAACAACAAATTAACAACTGCTGGAGACATTTGATCATTTATATAACATTATGTACAAAGCAAAACATTTTAGTTATAAGATCTACTAATAAAATATTTGAGGTTTTTTACGATTCACTAAGGTGAGGTATACATTGTTGAGTATATCCAAACAATTTTTCTTCAGAATGTTGCCACCAGGTCATATATCAGAATTGCATAGATCAAAGGACTGTGTTTATGTAGATTCACATGTGTAAGTAATCAATTAAACAAGCTTATTTGAAAATGCTGACATGACAAAGTTTCGGTTTGTAGCATGCTCGCTAGGTGGCGCCGCTCTCGATTTTAAGCATCTAGACTATGTAAATATATCAATAAAATGCAGAATTTACGTGTATTCAGGTTTGTAAATCAAAGTGAACCCTTCACCGGACGTTAAATATATTCAAAATTAGTGTCGTAAGTCATTATTAATTTTGTGTAGTAGAAATGTATCACTGCACGGGCGGCGCCATCTAGCGGCCCAAAATGCAACGAATTGTTGATATCGTCGCACGTGAGGGCGTCACTTTTAGGAGTGATGTATGTTACTAGCTAGAGTTAGCAAAGCACAAATATTGTCTGGTAATATTAATAAACGATCAATGAAAGACATACAGATGTTTTTTCGTGAATCAAGGTGAACCTCGGATTTGTGAGAATCATGACATTTTCACGTTGAATAAAAATATACTTTCACTTAAAGAAATAAAACACGATGTATGTCAGAGTACAGTACGTTTATTAAGCTTTACAGGCATATGCGTGCTTTTATTATAGGTGGTTCATGTAAGCTGCTATGAACTGCAATAGGCACCCCCTATAAACGGGGTACGAGTGCACGTTTTGGTCAACTTGCCGATCACAGCACTACCAGCGCCGCCTAACGAGCTTCCTAGTAATGTGAACCTAGTAACAAACAAACCTGTAAATATACTTGCACTCATGTAACATCATACGAATTTCTTAATTTTACGTATCACGATTTAGTACGTCCTACATTCAACAGGAAGTTCAACTATGGTCTGACCTCGTAAAAGAGGCGAGTTGATGTCGGCGCCTGGGAGGAGATACTGCCAGACTGCCACAAATTTAGCGTATTAATATACAGATAACTGTCCTTGTTAAATACATTGTTTATTTTGTAATAAGCCAACACGAATAGTGCTGAAAAAGACATGCTTATTCATTCAAATAACGTAGGCAGTCACTACAATGCTATGCGTGTTTTCTACAATTGTTCCGAACCTTCGTACATGCTTTGTTGGGCATGAAGTTGCCTGGGTGGACTCAGTTGTAATATATATATATATATATATATATATATATATATATATATATATATATATATATATATATATATATATATATATATATATATATATATATATATGATAACATTAGTATGATGTGAACATCTAAGACACTATTCCCGTCACCTGCTGTACAATATGCCGTTTAGTATAATGTGATCGCCAGCGCCAACACTTCGTACATCGATCGATCTCCATTAATAACATAGTTCAATGTTGGTCCTTTAACATGGTGCATCAATAGCAGATAAGCATAACATGAACGGTAAGCAGCCCAACATTTTAGACACTTTTAGATCACAAAGTTACCAGTAAATACTATAATATAAACAAAGACCATGCTGTCGTTCTGCAGTGCTTCTAATCGTAAGCGCTACTTGTCTGATTACTCCAGCCATCGTTTTTCTGTTTGTCTTTCAGCGTACGGCGCGTCATCAAGTGATCCATTTCGAAACGACGCGTTAGATCAAACATATGGCTTCCGTTCAGATGTCACCCATCCTTGGTGCAACGCTGTGAAAAGAAACACATTTTGTATTATGACGTCATCCATTATAGGTTTACATATTGCATTAGTTGTCATTCAATGGGATACCATGATATATTCCCACTTGGCTCGAGTGCATTTTATAAGGGAGTGTTAAAATAATACATTACTTTATTTTCCTCATATAATGCATCCCCATACACTAGTTTTCACTGAGGAGATTCGTAGAACATAATTTGCAAACTTCGCGGCAACAACATTTAAATGCAAGGAGAACACTGTGTTTTCGCAGACACAAGTAGGCTACTTATTTGAATAGTATATTTATCATTGTACTGAAGTCATCTAATTTATCGTTTAACACTGTTATATGAGATAATATGTACTATGGAAAAAGAGCAATATTTTATGTTCATGAAAAACGCACCAGCACAACAACATCAGTCGTGATTAATTATACAAACGTAACAAAATGCTCTCTCTTAGCACTTACCCTAGCGTTATACTCAAGGTTGTTAAACACGAGGTCTCATTCGGTGCCATTTCCCACGGTTGCGCGACGGTTGCCACAACATGTTCCCGACTCGGTTGTGTCCTTGCGTCGTTTGGTTCGTCGACTCACAAGCACACACAGCAGTACGACGAAGACGGTGACAGCGAGGCAACCGACGATCAGGAGGGCGACGAGCAACCACGGAGGAAAACTCTTTGTGGGCGTCACTTTACCTAGAAATAAACGAGTATACTTACAATGTTTCCAGCAAACAGATACTAAAACATTCACATCGTTCCAACCAGGTCTAATAATCAAGGCAGTATATCCTTAAAGTAGTTCTACTCTCGAGTTTTGGCAATGGGGATCATAAACACATAGCATCTCGTATCTTATTTCATTGTTTCGTGTATGCTGTTTAACAAACCCAGTGTTAAACATGATTTTGTTGACAAAGCTTATTTTATTAAAGTCTACAAAGCGTCATCGTTGTATTTCTAGCGATGCGAAATATTTCATGATGCGGCACTATTTGTTGCGATGGTATCTTAATAAGGTTTAACAAGATTGCCACCGAAGACATAGGCAAAGATAACAAGTGGAAAAGGAAGCCATTGGCATATCGAGGGTCCAACATTTTTTCATCCAGTTGTAACCCGCCCTCATAAGTTATGTGTCAATCTTGTTTTAAATATATTCACGCTGCTAGTATTTTACACAATATATAATGTTTTTCATTCATGTATTGTCTTATGTGAGAACGAGTACTTCGAGATAGCCAATCTACACTGATCCTTTACTAATGTTACATCACGTCATCTAGTTCTACTATCTTTCTTGAGTGAGAAAAAAAGTTCTATCAATATTTTCATTCTCATTCAATATCGTAACAACTTCAATTTGATCTCTTCTTAACCTCCTTTACCCTAGGGCTGTTAAATCAAATTTTTTTAGAGGTTTGACGCTTCAATTTCTTTGTCTAGTTCCCAAATTGATGCGTATGTGAAACATAACTTTTACGTCCACAACACGAGAAGGACTATAGCTAATTTACCCTTCGTAGCACGGCAAGCTTTAACCATTAGGATAAGCAACACAGTAACAAAATATCGTCAAACTTACTAGTGGTGAATGTGCCTTTCACTTCGTCGGCACTCTGTTGGTCTCCACTCACTGTGACCACCCCAACAGTGTACTCGGTGCCAGCCGTCAGACCTGTGAATGTCGATGTTGTTGTGTCGTTTCCATGTGTTTGTGTTTTGATCGTGCCACCCCCGGTCAATGTCACGCTATATCCAGACAGCGTACCAACAGCAGGGGCGTCCCAATTGACAGTTAAATATCGTTCAGATCTGGACAGCACTGTGAGACGTCCAGGAGCATTCGGTTCTAAAGGAAACAATGTGCCTTTGCATAAGAAGTAAAAAAGCCAACATTATAACAAAGCCCGCGTGCTCCACGTGTTAGAGAAACCAATACAGTGTATGTTGTGTAATAATGTTTTGTCATCCCTACCACGGTACCCACGCAACAGTGTGCATTATATTGAATACTACTTCAATAACTATTGCGACCCAATTAATATTTACCGCCAAATAATGGAAAGTACTTAAAGTTGACAAGGAGAGTTCTTTACTGAAACATAATCACGTCGTCACGGGAACCAATTCTACTGTTGTTTAAGAAGTCATGTTAAGAAACCATATGACGCTTGCATCGAGTAATAAAGAAATCAACACTGCATAAGTTGTGTAATATCAGTTTGGGCATACATTTCTACGATACTCATACGAACGAGTGATTCATTTCCAATAGTTCATTTCTGGTAAATTTATTTTACTTGACGGTAGTTGTCAAACGTAAAACACATAACTTTGCTGTTATCAGATTATTGGTGTTAGAAGTAGATAGGAATACGTATATTAAAGCGAAACAAATTTCGTTGTTTTCGGCTTACGCATCTATAGGAGTCACTAAAACATAACCATTTGCAACTACAATTAAGAATATCACGCCAGTGATTTACTAGGAAAACCGTGTTGAACGCACAACATCTTCATTTCATGGGCTGTTAATTAATTACAATCACTTAAGCTTACTGGTGTAGAAGGTGTCTTCCACTTCGACACTCCGCTGATCTCCACTCCTAGTGACGACACTAACAGTGTACTCTGTTCCAGCCATCAGATCTGTAAATGTCGCTGTTGTTGTTTCGTTGTTAGGTGTTTGTGGTGCTGGTGCACCCTCACCCTCTAGGGTCACGGTGTAACCCTCCGACCCACCGACGGCAGGGGCAGTCCACTCGACAGTCAACGAAGAATCAGACCTGGCGGACACGACCAGGTTCCGGACAACTTCGGGTACTGTACAAAATGTCAATCGTCTAATTGAAAAACATGTTATATAAGTGAACACAATTAATGTTGTATACACCACAATACATGTACGCATGTTCGTTGCCTTCCTGGTGAATATTGTAGTCAAATAATAATAATTTCCAGCTGACAGCGTTATTTTGATTGATATCTAGGAACTGATCTTTTCCCTTCCTGCAACTCGCTATTGAAGATTGATTTAAGTTGTTCCATCCTGCATATATGTCCAATGAATACTGTTCTAGCGAGAAATTCCTAATTTGTCACGTTATCCTGCTAGCGATTAATTCGAATTGTTCTGAGATATCGCATGTGGAAAGTTCCTATTCTACTCTAATGCAGGGTGTACGTCCGTCAGGTCTGATGTACACTAAATACACAAGGTTCATGTACTCTACATTTGACGCGAGTAGTGACCTATTTGTCTGCCACGACACGCTCACGAACACGCCGGAACAAGTCGGAAGCCTCTCCCAGGCGAGTGTTTAGTTCGCTATTCAGATGCTGGTTGGCCGCAGTAGTGGATCCAACATAGGTGAAATGATCAAAATTTTCCAGTGTGATTCCATCTATTTCCAGGCTTGGCTCACTGTTACTGTGTTATTGATACTGATCTTGCGTCCACATACTTTGCATGCTTTCACAATCGTGTCTAGAATTGATTGGAGAAGTACTGGGATGAAGGCACGGAAGGCGTCATCATTTACATACAGAAGCTCTCGACATATTTGGGCCCGAACACTACCGTGCTTCACTTCATTACATTGATTTACCGTTGTCAGGAAAAGGTAAATCAACCCAACACAGTATATGCAATAGCTGTTAATGTTAACCATGCTAATATTAACAAACATCTACAAATCTTCTTACTTACTAGTGTAAAATGTGTGTTCCACTGTTGTGCTGCTTTCGTATTCTTTCACAGTTTCCACCCCAATAGTGTACCCTGTACCAGCCGTCAGACCAGTGAATTCTACTGTAGATGTATATTTGTCAGTTTCTTTTGTTTGGGATTGTGTGGCATCGCCTTCAACGCCCAGAGTCACACGGTACCCTGTCAAGACACCGTCAACAGTGGGGTCCCAATTGACCGTCAGTGAACTCTCATTCCTGGGAAACACTTCGAGATTCTGAATAGCAGTCGGCGCTGCAAAGATACACGATATACCAATATTATTCACAGAAGAATAAAAGCAATACCACAATATGTGCATACCACATTTGAGAAATTGAGAGACTAACGTAGCATAACGATATATATCTACACAACTGATGTTGTTACAAAAATGTTTGCACATTGTAATTGTATATTTACCCTAATACTATTATCTACTCGTGTGTTATCAATATAAGACGGAATGCAACATTTTGTTATATATATATATATATATATATATTATATATATATATATATATATATATATATATATATATATATATATATATATATATATATATATATATATATATATATATATATATATATATAATAATATACCTGCATGTATATATATATATATATATATATATATATACACACATGCAGGTATATATAATTATATATATATATATATATATATATATATATATATATATATATATATATATATATATATATATATATATATATATGGCACATATATATAAACCAACATCACTTCCTGAGTATTAGACTTTATTAAACACAAAACATATAAGACAAATCATAAATCAAACATTCCGAAAACGGCTGTGATGAAAATCATGAACTCGCGCATAATGTGTATCTGCGTTAGAGCGGGCAAAAGTATTATGTCTGGAATTTGATTGATAAACTAGTAAGTTATTGATTGTACATGAGGTGGGGTATATGATCACGCATGTGGGTGAGGTAGACATATAATATAACGAGCAAGAAATACTTACAGACAATCACCTCCACTTCACACAACTGGAGCCCCTTCGACCCTTCAGAGAGAATAAACACGTAGCGACCGGATATGTTGGGTGTACACACGAAAGTTTTCGTTGTCGACAGCGGTATCGGGCCGGTCTGTGTGCCGCATAACTCGTAGGCTGAAGCAGCCAAATCGGCCGGACTCGTGGTAGTGGGGCTGACGTCAGTGGCGGCCACAATGAAGTCGGCTAAGGAGTCTACTGAAAACGCAAACAAGCCAATATTTCAGATATAGTAAAATACAAAATGTAGAAATGTAGAAAGAGGGAACGAAGGGAAAGGGGAGGGTGAGAGAGATGTATATGTAGGCACGCAGGGAGGGAATGAGGGACAGAGGGGGGGAGGAAGGGAAAAAAAGAAACATTGAATTGATGAACCACGAAGTGTGATGCCACTGCTTTCCATAATGTAACATTCGAACGTAAAATATAAGTAATTGTTCTGACCTCAAACAATGGGTAAATATGAAGGATAAGTCAAACCGCTGGAACTCTCCGTCGAATAATTTATTCTTTCACGCTCTTATGCCAAGGCATGGGAAATGTTATGTAATATCTTTGTTAATTCCATAGAACAACGCATTTTTTCCATTATACACAACTTACTCTTTTTATCACGCTGCGATATGTAGATTTCTTTGATGGTGAAAACCTTCCCTAGGTCGACCGCCCACCAATTGTTCGGAGTAGTTTGTGTCGTACTGCAGCTGCCAAGATTGTCCACGCTCGGGTTTCTATTGCCATCGACTGCTAACGATGGGCCCCGTCCATCATATACGTTGGACTGGAGCGTCGGTCTGCGTAGTGCTGCGTTTACTGGCGTAGAAACAAAGAACTTATGCATATCATCGTTCATCATATCGCTAATTTATACTGTCAAAATAACCATCAGAAAATTAAATTACAGTTAAAGTAATTTAACACAAACATACAACCATACACGGACGGACGGACGGACGGACGGACGGACGGACGGACGGACGGACGGACGGACGGACGGACGGACGGACGGACGGACGGACGGACGGACGGACGGACGGACGGACGGACGGACGGACGGACGGACGGACGGACGGACGCACGCACGCACGCACGCACGCACGCACGCACGCACGCACTAGGACGCACGGACGCAAGCAAGCACGCACGCAAGCACTCACGCACGCACACATTTTGAACACGTGCGTGAGTAATGTTGCGAATATGCGCGTTTATAAGCATGCGTATAAGTTCATGAGTATATATCTAGGCCCCTATACTTGAGAGTAGAAATGCAACGGACACTTTGAAAGCTATTACGCTTACTTTTGTGTTCAGATGCAAACACCTCTACTTCACACATTTGGAAATGATACATAGCTGGTGGTTTCTTGAGAACAAACACGTATCGGCCGGAGACGTTGTTGGATGGACAGGTGAATGTTTCCGTCGTCGATAACGGCACGGTCCCAGTCCGATTACCGCATAAATCATATTCCGAACTATCCAATGCACTCGGAGCCTTGACGAGGGGGCTGGTGTCAGTGGCGCCAATGATGAAGTCGCCTAAGGCATATTCTGCAAACGTAAACAATATTAGTTGAACGTTTCATCATATTATATAGCAACAAGAAAGCCTCTGTTGAAATGCAGCTAGTTGCCATTGTTTGCCGACAAAATTGAGAATGCATGTTTTCGTCAACCAGCTCAAACAATTATCATAGCCACGATCCGCCTTTGCTAGTGTGTTTCTATGTGTATGTGTAAGTGCATATATATGTATGTATCTATGTATCTCAATGTTAATGTATGTACCAATCATTCTTCCTTTCCGTTTCATTCCTTGGTATGTCCCTAGCCATTCTTCACTTTCTTAATATTTATTAAATTATGGGGGTTTTCTATGAGCACAAATACAATCCAGCCACCCGCTAGGGATGCACCAACCCTACTCAATTGTTATATATTTCTTCGCTTCCCCTCGCTCCAAACTGGGAACGTTCTAAGGCCTTCAATACACGACGACCGTAGTAATGTCAAATTGAAACAAGCTAGCCATAAAAGGATATTCCTACCCTACACTTCCCGCCTCTTGAACGACTTCCCATAGGGAAAAGTGATCAATATGTGGACATTTTTGCTTCAAGTTATTAACATGAAACAAAATCATGACTTACCAGTTATATGACGTTGCGTAATGGCGACTTTCTGTACTTCAACAACAACCCCCAAGTCGACTGCCCACCAAGGCTGCGGTGAACTGTACATAACACTGCAACTACCAGCCGTTATATCGTCTGGGTTGTTATTGCCATCGTTTGCTAGAGACGCTCCGCGTCCCGCCATAATGCTTGCCTGCCACGCCGGTCTACCGAGCGCCACATTCACCAGTGCTGAAACAGAGATGTAAACATGTTGTAAAACGTCATGAAACGAAATACATCGAATTACATGAATAATTCGATGTATTAGCGTTGACGAAAACGGTCAGCCGTTTGATCTGTTTGCACCCCCAAGGTACGCTGCAGAATTGGGACACGTAAGGGGGTTCATTCATGAAGATGCTCCGGTCGATCTTGCGGCGGTGGATTTGGCTGGATGAATGGGATGTGAGAAACGCATCCAGTGACTTTCTGTAATTGTCCTTCCACTCGCTAATCGGATTGTGGTTACTATTCTTGAGAGGTTGGTTTTGTGAGAGTTTTAGAATGGTGAGGTGCCATTGTTATAATTATTATTACTACTACAACAGTTATAAAGCGCCATATATCTTGGACCAGCCTGTTCATAGGCGCGTATATACATGCAATCATAAAATAATTAATTCAATAATATTATATATTTAAACAAATTTATTAAAAAAAAGATTTTAATTAATAAATAGTCACGGTATAAATACATAAATAAAAAAAAATACATGTTCATAACAATTCCTCATTGGAAATGCACACGCCTAAATAAAAAGTTTTCCATATGTTCTTAAATGTACTTAGCGTAACTGCTTGTCTTATGTAATCCGGCAAAGCGTTCCATAATGTCGGTCCGGACACGTCCGTCGCAGGCGCAAATCAGCAGATCGAAGGTAGGTGCACACGGGGTCAGTAGGTCAGACATGTAACGTGGTGCAGTGCCATGCACTGCTGAGAAAAACAAGGACCAGTAGTTTGTACTGGTCCCGCCACAGAACGGGAAGCCAACTCAATCAGCACCGGTGTTATATGCTGGTAGTAATGCCGTACAACTCTGCATTGCTGAAGTCCAATGCGACGTCACTAGGGCGTGGACTAGTGTCTTGCATGCTGCATGCATCAGTGGGCAGACAGTGTCTGATCTTTGATATGTTGTATAGGTGAAAGTAGGCTGACTAATACGTGTAAGACACGTGTAACGACATTGTTAAGCCACAGTCGATGGAAATCCCGATGTTACTAATCTTCGGTGATGAGGAAACTTTGCGTCTGCACACGTTAACACATAGCGTCGATTATCCAGGCTCCGCGATGTGGCGCCACCGTTTGTCGCACACACATTGTCGGCGGATATGGTATATCATGTTTGTCGGGGATATAATAAATACACAAGCAATGTAATGTTATAACGTTTGCGGTATTGCACAATGTCAAAAAATCATGATTTGACGGTGACCTTATTGGATTTTTCCCCAACGCTAAAATCACCACAGGACAACCCTACGAACATGCGACATATACGTAACGTATTTATCTCTCTCTCTCTCTCTCTCTCTCTCTCTCTCTCTCTCTCTCTCTCTCTCTCTCTCTCTCTCTCTCTCTCTCTCTCTCTCTCTCTCTCTCTCTCTCTCTCTCTCTCTCTCTCTCTCTCTCTCTCACTCTCTCTTTCTCTCTCTCTCTCACTCTCTCTCACTCTCTCTCTCTCTCTCTCTCTCTCTCTCTCTCACTCTCTCTTTCGCTCTCTCTCTCACTCTCTCTCTCTCTTTCTCTCTCCCCACTATCTATTTGTCTCTCTCCCCACTCTCCTCTCTTTCTCTCTCTCTTTCTCTCTCTCTCACTCTCTCTCTCTCTCTCACTCCCTCTTTATCTCTCTCTCTCACTCTCTCTCTCTCTCACTCTCTCTCGCTCTTTCTCTCTCTCTTTCTCTCTCTCTCTTTCTCTCTCTCTCTCTCTCTCACTCTCTCTCACTCTCTCTCTCACTGTCTCTCTGAATAGGTCAAGTAGGAGCGGTCGTGGGCATGACATTGCAGATGTGTGAGTTGGAACTAAATAAAGCAGCATTGTTGAATTGACAAATAGCGTACTTAAACTGGAGGTTTTGGTAACACAAACCAACAACCCGGGTAACACCCAAAGTGGGTGTGACATAATGCACCCGTCAACTGCATGACGCACCCTATGACCCCCGTGGGTGCAAGACGCCCCTATGCGTCAAATTGCTACCCCTTCACCTAGTTAAAAGATTCGAAAATAAGAATTTCGAGATGGCCAGTTAGAGCCGCATATCATAATGTCCACCTGATTACAATATGGCTGCACCATAAACAAAACACACGATAAGCTATTCACATTAAAATCTGAGCTTCATAATTATACAAATCATCCTTACCAAAGTGGGAAAGTACAACAGCCGCGGGCCAAAAGACGTAAATGTATCCAATAGGGTAATATGGTAATAGTAGTGTTATAAATGTATCGGTTGTGGGCGATAAGAAAGAAATAATAAAATTGCAAACATCCAGATTGAGTGGATGTGCTAACTATAGGAACCTCCACTAAAACGGCTACAACTTTTTTCCGAAACTAAGTACGTCAAAATGTTAACACACGAAATGTACCTAAGATAATAAACTAGATTATTCACGGCACCATATTCACCGGATTTTTTCACGCATACAATTACCCCTTGCAAGGGCTCCATGAACCCCAACCCTACTAGCTGTGTGTCAAGGTCCGTCTACTGTATGTCCGCTGAACGTGTTAGCCACAAAACGATTATAACGACGGCAACCAGCGACTTAATTGACTCTTGCGTATTGTCACGAATAATTGTTAAAAGTGTGGCGTAAGGTTGCCTCAGATGCCTCAACTTAATTTGTTTCGCTTCCACAATAGTTGAGGAACATACTATAGCCAGTCGTCTCGATCCAACATGTTGGATCAGCGCAGTTGAAGCCAACTGTCAGTTTCGAACAGTCGAGAATAGTCACGCGGTGTCTGGCACTTCCCATTTGGAGAACAGGGAATATAACATTTGAAACACGGGAAATGACTATTGCTGCGAAGAGACGGACGATTTGGTACCACCGATCGACTATTGAAGTAAAAAAGGTGCTTATAGTCAACAGAAGAGAAAAATTATTGTAAATGTGTTTGCTTTCAATCGATGAAATTATTTATACTCTCCCAGTTTACCCATGCAATCGAAAAGTAAACTTATCAACCCAAGTTTTTCTGTTTACTGAGATCCTATTGATAATAGTCATACAAAAACACACTGTTGGCAAACAGTTATTTGCACTGAATGACACCGTACCCTAGACAGCATGCTGCAATCTACATCGAAGCCGAACCATCCGGTGTAAGAAGGACAGTCACTCAACCGAGAACCGTACGAGCCATTATAACACAACATGTAGATCAGATATAGATTGTTGAATAATTGCCGGCTTTGAGCTGCTTGTTCAATTTGAGTAAACAGGGAAGACCCGGGCTTGTTGAAAAGGGAATTCGCTAAGACATTGGAGAGCACTCTGAAACAAATTAACGGTAAACTTCAGCCGCCCATTCTAGTGAATAATAACTGTATTTCGCATCAGAAAACTTGACAAGTTTGTTACTTTTATGGGGACTGAGTAAAACATCGGCCTGTCAAGAATGTAGTTCCCCTATTCTTATTCATAATAACCCCGCAACCATATTTGACATACATTAGTAATGTTATATAATGTTAGTCAGACACACATACACAGTAAAATGCATGAAATGGCACAACGCAGTTTGGCACAGCGCCATATTGAACCGACTCGACCGTGGCGGGGTTAGTTGAATCGTTTTCACAGCCCTGGTTTGTTAGTTGACCCTAATGCACCTTATGCCACACATGGGACACGCGCAGTTTAGTTGTTGAAACACATATTGCATATATAACAATTAGCTATTTTGAGTTAAGTAATTAACGAGTTATTTAGTTAGCAAGTTAGTCAGCTGTTTAGTTAATTATGTTGTTAGTTATTAGCAACATAACTGCTAGTTTATTTGTGATGAAAAAATTATAGTTGTGTTTTTACATGATCTTAATGTTTACATGATCTTAGAGACTTAGATGCACATACTGGAGCAATATATATATATATATTTATATATATATTTATATATATATATATATATATATATATATATATATATATATATATATATATATATATATATATATATATATATATATATATATATCAAACGACATGTTGATGATATAAATGTGTACGTCAATGCAACTAGCATACTTCAGTGTTCTACTAACAGTTTCGCCTGTCTCAACTAACATCGTATACGGGATTAGTTTAAACAGATGAGAGTAGAACAGAGAGTTTAACATTTGACTCAGCGGGAATGGCTGAACCTTCGCTGCCCTTGAATGAATTTTCAACGGGTTTTGTTCATGTTGGAGCGGGTTTTCGAAACGAGGTTTGATAATATCGTACACGGGATTTGAAACAGGCGTTGCTGATAAGTTTGATGCTGAAAAATTCTCTCAATATAGCAAGCTCCACTCATTCTCTGGCAGTACACAAGCAGAGCAAATCGAAGCTTCACGCGACATGCACGAGACAATAAAATGCATCACAAAACATGACATGTCTGTGGCAATTGAGTATGAATTGAAATTTCAAAGATTCAATGGACCAAAAAAGCCAGAAATGCCCACGCATTCAGTGAAGGTTCCCATCCAGATATCCATGGCAAGATGGAAGTCAGACGAGTCTGACTTAGCTTTTCTACAATATGTACTTGACAGACGTGGGTCCAGTGGATACAACACATACATCAGTCGTGAACAAGGCCACACCCTCTAACAAAAAACTAAAGATGTGTCACAGCCTTGTTAGCCAAGTATTATCGTGTACTTTGTAATTACACTCAATTATCCATTACAAACCGAAACTTCACGGCGTCTTGTTCGGTAAAAGAGGTACACAAACATAACAGTAATAATTGGTTGCAACAAAATAAATGTAGCATTCACTTTGAAATTCTCAAACATAAAATTGGGTTGAGGTACACTTGACATAGCACAACGCTAACATTTTGCACTGCATTAAATAAATGGTAGTCCATTCTTGCTGTACATTTTCTCAAGCAATTACGATTTTGAAGGGTAATTCCGTTCGACAACTAAGCAATACTTTCGATTACATAGACAAATTATATTTGAATTACGGGGGTTGTCTTGTGTTCACCCTCCCTTAGCAATATATATGTGTGTGTGTGTGTGTGTGTGTGTGTGTGTGTGTGTGTGTGTGTGTGTGTGTGTGTGTGTGTGTGTGTGTGTGTGTGTGTGTGTGTGTGTGTGTGTGTGTGTGTGTGTGTGTGTGTGTGTGTGTGTGTGTGTGTGTGTTTGTGTTGGTGTGTGTGTGTGTGTGTGTGTGTGTGTGTTGTTGTGTGTGTGTGTGTGTGTGTGTGTGTGTGTGTGTGTGTGTGTGTGTGTGTGTGTGTGTGTGTGTGTGTGTGTGTGTGTGTGTGTGTGTGTGTGTGTGTGTGTGTGTGTGTGTGTGTGTGTGTGTGTGTGTGTGTGTGTGTGTGTGTGTGTGTGTGTGTGTGTGTGTGTGTGTGTGTGTGTGTGTGTGTGTGTGTGTGTGTGTGTGTGTGTGTGTGTGTGTGTGTGTGTGTGTGTGTGTGTGTGTGTGTGTGTGTGTGTGTGTGTGTGTGTGTGTGTGTGTGTGTGTGTGTGTGTGTGTGTGTGTGTGTGTGTGTGTGTGTGTGTGTGTGTGTGTGTGTGTGTGTGTGTGTGTGTGTGTGTGTGTGTGTGTGTGTGTGTGTGTGTGTGTGTGTGTGTGTGTGTGTGTGTGTGTGTGTGTGTGTGTGTGTGTGTGTGTGTGTGTGTGTGTGTGTGTGTGTGTGTGTGTGTGTGTGTGTGTGTGTGTGTGTGTGTGTGTGTGTGTGTGTGTGTGTGTGTGTGTGTGTGTGTGTGTGTGTGTGTGTGTGTGTGTGTGTGTGTGTGTGTGTGTGTGTGTGTGTGTGTGTGTGTGTGTATCGCAGTCGTATGTATCGGTCTCGGTTGAGTGAACTTCCTTTTTACACCGGATGCGTTAGCGTAAACATTAACGATGATGGAAAATATAGCACGAGGGCGGCTAGTTACTTCGAACTCAGACGCAAGTAATAATAATAATGTGGATTAATTTTTTTCAAAGAGAAAAACGTTAAGAAAATGCGTTTTATGATTATTTCACTTCATTTAAATACATCCACATAAATATCATATTTCTACAGTGTTATATATAATTGTACACATATATACAGTAAATATTAACGACGGTGCAAAACATAGAATGAGTACAACAACTTATTCCGAACAAGGACATCAATAATAATGAGGGGTCTAGCAGGGGTCTCAACCTCACAGCTCCCACCTGTTTTTTGTGGGCCATCCTCCTATCTGTTATGGTGGCCAATTTCCACCTCCCATCTGTTTTTTGGGCCACTCTCCCGCATATTTTTGAAGCCAACCTCCCACCTCCCATCTATTTTGAGGAAGACCTCCCACCAATGTTTAGGACTAACCTCCCACCTCCTGCCACAATATATTATTACTAAGATCACGTTATCGTTCCCCAGGTCCATTTTGGTGTCTTTCCACGAACATGTGGGCGTACCGAACGCACTACTGCATTCCCTCGCATGCTAACATGACGTCCGCGTATGTGGCTCCTCTACCATTAAGATAACCACCATACTTGTCAAAACCATTTTCGGGGTTAGTGATCAAACAATATCATGTAAAATTAATTTGAAAACAATTGATGCAAAATAGGGGGTGGGGTAAAAACGGCAATATCCTCTTGGGTCCCCTCGTCGTAATTATAAAAATATTTGATTCATGTAACCGAGACCCAATGTCCCTACAATGGGACATACACGTGCTGCCATTTAGCGGATAACTTGACACCATGAATGAAAAACACGTCATCCACCATTTTTAGAAAATGGATGGCAGTTGCAAATCTAGAACCCAGCATCCCCGTGTAGTTAATACCCTATCATAACGACATAATGTTATGAGTATGAATGTAATAAAATACACATTAAATCTGTAATATATGTGCGTGTCTTGTGGTTAAAAGGTCGGCGGCTACGCCGTAAAATTATCAACAAAGCGATTGTCGAAGTCGATTCTTGTAAGCCCAAAAAATGGCATGAAACAGCTGATATTTATCAAGGACTTAATTTCATTAAGAGTATATAAGGAAATCGTATGAGATTGTATAAAATTAGATTTTTTACTTTAGTCACCTAGCGATGAAATTTTTTGAGTAAGATCCGTGCTAGTGGCACCGAATAGCGACCGATGGCTAATATAGCGATCGGAAATTTATGTTTGGTATCGTTGGAAAACTAGTTGTCTACTGATATTGTTTCTCGTTGTTTTAGAACCTAATTATGGTGAAGAACGAATAAATTCAGATAGCGTCGAGGTTGTTGTTTTGTGTTAGTAACAGCATAGGGCCAGGTAAACATCTTTACGTTCACACCTTGGAATAATAGAGGGAGATAAATGTGTAAAGAGGGAGCTAAATGTCTAAAGTGGTTTTCTATTATAAATCTGGTAGCAGATGCATTTTGAGAGCCCGAAGACAAAAGAATGGCTTGATTGCCTATACAAATTACAAGTTAACTTGTGAATAGTTATGCAATGTTTGTACTAAAACACCCCAAGACCAACCATTCAAATCACATGATATATATATATATATATATATATATATATATATATATATATATATATATATATATATATATATATATATATATATATATATAGATTTATTTATTTATTTATAGATTTCCATGACATACATTTTGTGTAGGATATCATGTGTATTTGAATATCATATATACCGACCGTCGGCCGACCGATTTCTCAGATGCCAGATATCCACAAAAAATATTGCCAACTGTTGGTGGAGAACATACACATATTGACTACATTTGAGTTGCCAAATGAAAACGTAATGCCAAATGAAAACGTAGTCGCTAACATGTTGAAAACTGAAGAATCAGCATGTGTATGGTGGGCTGCAAAGACTAAATTGACATATAATCTGATGGGCGGGTCCAGACTCTGAAAAAGGGGTGCTCATCTTCCCAAAAATGATACCAAGTGGCTGGACTTCTAGTCATAAAAACGTCTGCAGGATAAATGCAGCTCATCACAGCGGTTAACACATCGTGTCCTGCAAAGGTCAACTTGGTGCGACTGACCTCAGACACCAACCTTGCGACCAAGCTTTCGAGCGTCCCTTACCACTTTGGGGAGAAATTATAGAAACTATGTTTGTTTTACACAAAGCTTCACCAAATGTACATGACGTGTCCCAATTAAGCTCAATATTTCACAACAGTGCACGTGTTTTGTTGTACTTACAGCAAGGGCAGCGTGAAAGGGGACTACAAGCTCGAATTAGACACGGTCAGTTCAACAGACACACTGATGTAAGAACTGGTGAATTACGTTGAATATCACTCCGGCAAGGTCAACGAATTGCAGATCAATTCCAAAATACTCCGCAACTATGAAACAGCGATTGCGTTACCGACACTACATTTCACACTGTGAATACTGCTTCATTAAGCCCGCCGACGTGCCGGCGACGCGACACGACGCGACGCGATCTCCAACGACGCGTCGTCATATATAGGCAGCGGTCACGAAGGATCTACGACCGTAATGTTTTTCCCGTCGGCGCTCGTCGTAGACTGTTAGCCAATGAATCACATGATTTTATTCATGTGACTTGCATCCCGTACAGAGCACAACGTTAAGACGTCAGACGCGTGTGGACGGAGGAAAAGGAAAGTCAGTTGATTGGTCTGTGCTGCGCTGAAAATTTGCATAGCAGAGTTCAGCTGTTTTTATTGGCTCTCTGTTCTAGCCTGTTCTCAACCCAAGGTTTCACCTACCGCCTTTTTGTCAACCCTTCTCGCGCACGTCATCTATGTCGTAGCAGCAGTGCAGCCATACTATAGCAAGCCTTTAGCGTTCTTCTTCTCGTTTATCTTGGATGAGTTTGAAGGAAAACCGGTAGTCTCGTGATAGTTCGTGTTAAGTTAATAAACACAATGTTATTGTCGACTCAACTGAATTGGATTTACATCGTCTTACAATAAATAATATATGTAAAAGTTGAACAATAATCATACAATCCCTGTCAAGATATATGGTGCAGCAGATAAAATATTATTTGTTGGTTAATATGTATATGGGGCAGAATAATCCCCAAAACATGTACAAGGTTTGAGTAGTCTACCTCAACCTTGTTTACCAGTAAAGTAGTTCATTTGCATAGTTAATTGTTCAAATGTTAATTTAATTAGTTGTGTCATTTTGAGACCTGACATTTTGGACATTATTAAATGCGTTACAAGAAGTAATTCGAGAAGGGAGGTGTGTCGTGTATTAATTCCCCATATTAGATTACGTGCATGAATTATGAACTGGCACACGTGATGCAATAGGCACCGGAGAAAGCGCATGCGCACCGCTTATGATGCAGCGAGCGCAGGTCTTAATAAATGACGCTGTAATGTAAACCTGTATTTGATTTGATTCGTTTCATGTTCTCGATACTCTCAAGTGGCAAATAAATGTATAGTCCAAATAACAGCATAGCGTGGCACATCGGTCAAATTTAATAATAATATAGTGCCGAATAACAGTATAGGGGGGGGGGGCAAATTGTTCAACACAATTGTACAGTGCGAAAAAGTCATTAGTATATTATTTGTCTTTTTTTAGCGCCGAAGCAATTTTTTTTACTCAACGTGAAGTCAAAGCTTCCTAGCTTACAAAACTACGCGGATCGCCGTGTGTTTTGGGTTTTTCAGCCTAATATGCGTAAACTTTGTGCGTATTCGCGTCACCGCAGATATAGTAACCGCATTTTAGATATGCGAAAAACCGGGGAATTTTCTGTTTTTAAATGGACTTTAACATTTTATTGAATTATATACGCAAGCGGTTTGAGGTCGGTTTACGCTGTGATAATGGCGATTTAATTATTTTGTAATTTTTTGTCGTTTGGAGAAAGTAAACGTACTATTTTTTGATCACGTGATATGTGTATCTGTACAGTAGATATATGAGGAGAAGTTTGGGTGCTCTAGGTGGTCGTTTTTATGGTTAGGTCAGAAAGTAAACGATAGCCAAGAATTCTGACCGATTCATCTAATCGTAGAAATCTAGGGTCCTCAGAAGCACGGGATCCCTCTAAATTCACGACTGTCGTTCGAAAGGATGAAAACTTAGCCGTCAGAGGGAGCCACATACAGCTCCAGTTGGGAGCAAGTGATTTTAGCGCGGCGATAAACGGCTCCGTGTATGGTTGATTAGCGCTAGCAATAGGGAGTGAACGCGATTGCTCTCGTAAATGTATACCCTGAATAATTTGCTACGATTATCGGAGAACATAGGCTGGCACAAATGTTTAAATTTAACATTAGTATAGCGCCAAATAACGCGTGGGGTATTTGTTTACCAAATTACATAGACCTATAACCTTAACTTTACCGAAGTTGCTTATAGGGTGACATTTTTCATAAAATAAATACGCGTATAGAGATGCTTATTCGGCACTCAAGAGTATTGAGTAGTCACGGCGTTGATGTTGAAAAAAATTCTTAAAACATATACTTATTCAATGCTAATATATGGTGGACGCGTTTGGCAACTGGTATGGACAAAAAGCATGAGTCATAGCTTTGAACTCATGGTCGGTTTGAACAAAGCTATGACAATTGAGAGATTATAGATCATTGTGTTATTGAGTGTATAACAAACAACTGAATGACTTATTTTGCATTTTGTTGTCTGTGCAGATTGGGGATGAATGCAAATGGCCAACATTTCAGTACTGGGACACCATCCTCAAACGGTTAAACGACGGCAGGACTTAATGTAAGGCACACTTCCTTTATGAACGTTTACGTCGTAACTGTGAAAGCTACAACAGTGCCTCCTTGTGGCTGCTACACTGGCTGGTCCCAGTCGTTCAGTCTGTCATTCACCATAAACAACGCAAGTCAATATTTGAATGCAGTGGAATATGAATACAGCCCACCGTGTTCACATGCAGTGTATGGGTGAGTGTGCAGCGAAGTGTGACTGCCTTACTGCGACGGCCAAATGACTGCATAATGACCGTGCTGCAGCGTATGAACTGAAATATTGGCCACCTATCTGGGTGGCTGCTCTATACTACGCGATTATTTTATGAACAACCCAGGTAACTGTATCTAGTAACGCATTTAGTGGGGTGTTTGTCTATAACCTTAACTTTACCGACGTCCAAACATAAATAAAGAGGAGACGAAATGTCAGGCCGTAGGAAAAGAGGCACTCTGCAACAAAGATGGGAGGACTGCATAGGTAGGTATATAAGTAAGGAGGATGACAAATTGAGGGAGAAGGAAAGGGAAGGCAGTTGGGTAGAGCAGCTGTACCCCTTTAGAGCGGCAGGGAATAATATTTTCAATAATTTGTATCAGACGTCAGTGCCTGTTACCAGAGCGGTATTCATCACGACACTGGACACACAATAAGCAGCCAGTTGGGTAAATAGAGAACGATAACCGATCGATAAACGATCGGCATACCTAACCTAGTTGTTGTTAATCTCTCTCCGCCAGGTGTCGTCACGCTACACTTCGTAGATACGTCATGTATTGCATTACTCCAGATAACCGAAGCAATAGACATGACCCCGCCCAAACATTTTCCACGCTCGACAAGTCGTTTCCAACGTCCTCCCACAGCGGACTTCCATTCTAATGAACACCTCTCGCCTGTTTCAACTAAACCGGTGTACGATGTTAGTTTAAATAGGCGGCGGGGTTAATAGAACACTGATGTACTCTAACTGTTTCCATCAACACATTTATATCATCATTACATTGTCTTGCTCCAGCGTGTGCATTTAAGTAACATCGTGTAAAAACGAACACAAATATGGTATTATTATAAAAAAATAACAATATGTAGCTAATAAATAACAACATAATTAACTAAATAGCTACCTATCTTGCTAACTGTATAACTAATTAACTCACAACAACTAGTTGTGATATATGCAATATGTATCTCAACAACCCCGCCACGGTCTAGGCGATTAAACATGGCGCTGTGCCAAATTGCGTTGTGTTATTTCATGTATTTTACTGTGTACGTGTGCCTGAAAACTATTATATAACTTTACTAGTCTACCTTAAGTCAGTCCCCACAAAAAACTAACAAACCTATCTAGTGTTCTGATGCGAAATATAATTAGTATTCACTAGAAGGAGCGTCTGAAGTTTTCTATTTATTTGTTTCAGAGTGTTATCCAGTGTTTTAAGGAATCCCCGTTTCAACAAGCCCGGGTCTCCCATGTTGACCTGTACCGGGTGCCCGCGGAGCAAGTGGTTCAAGGCCGGCAATTATTCAACAATCGGTATCTGATATGCATGCTGTGTCATAATGGCACATATCGTTCTCGGTTGAGTGAATGCCCTTCTTACACCGGATGTTTCGACGCCAATATACGTAGTCTGGTGTATCGTGTCATTCCGTGCAAATCGCTTCCAAAAAAGAGAGATTTTGTATAAATGTTATCTACAGTAAACGTACACAAACACACACACGCACATGCACCCGCACACGCACACGCACACACGTACACATATCAATTACATTGACTGTTTTAGCCACTGTTGCCACAAATCGCCTCTGTAACCATAGAACCTCTATGACCCAATGCAGCCACTGTGACGAAAGACACCCAACATGGCGACAGACAATCACTGTGACGATAGACAACCACTGTGGCGACAGACACCCAATGTAACGACAGACACCCACTGTGACGACAGACACCCACTGTGACGACAGACAGCTACTATGGCGACAGACACCCACTGTGGCGACATACACCAAATGTAACGACAGACACCCACAGTGACGACATATACCTACTGTGACGAGAGACAGCCACTGTGGCGACAGACACCCACTGTGACGACAAATACACACACAGTGATGACAGATACCCACTGTGACGACAGACAGCCACTGTGACGACAAACACACACAGTGATGACAGACACCTACTGTGGCGACAGACACCCACTGTGACGACAGACACCCACTGTGACGACAAACACACACAGTGACGACAGACAGCCACTGTGGCGACAGACACCCACTGTGACGACAAACACACACAGTGATGACAGACACCCACTGTGACGACAGACACCCACTGTGACGACAAACACACACAGTGACGACAGACAGCCTCTGTGGCGACAGACACCTACTGTGGCGACAGACACCCACTGTGACGACATACACCCACTGTGACGACGGACACCCACTCTGACGACGGACACACACAGTGACAACATATACCCACTGTGGCGACAGACACGCACTGTGACGACAGACAGCCACTGTGGCGACGCAAACCATTGAGGCGACAAACAGCTTCGGTGGCGACATGTAGCCTCTTTGGCGACGGACAGCCATTGTGGCGAGAGATAGCCACAGTGCCGACATTGTATATTTTCTTCTAGATTCGTTGTCTTTGGGAGGAGCTATCCAATGCCATTGTCCTTCTAGTTGTCTATGTAACGACACACTTTTTAGAATTCCCAACAGCACATTCAGGATTAGGAAGTACTCAGCTTTAAAAGTAATATATTTGTCCTACATTTATCGATTCCCGTACCTTCAGGTCTGCAGTTCAAAACCATTATTTTGTTGTGTAATGATGTGCTAATGTCTTAATCTAGTATGCAATAAATGGTAGCCTTGTATTTTTATTATTATATTTTATATATTTACATGTGTCATATTTGTTGCGCAGTCAAAAAGCTTGTCACCAGTCATGTTATCGGTTCCTCTCGGACATGGTGTAACAGATTCATGAATGTTCTGTACCAGGCGACCGCGTCAAAAATAGCTCAAGGCAACGGTTCAATAACCAAAATATGACTTGCATTATGTCTTATAACTGAGAACTGCTGAATGGGACAGCCGCAGGGAACGCATTTCTTACACCAGATGCGTCGGCGTCTACATTTGCGACGGAGAAAAAAGCTCAAAGGCGACAAAGGGTTAATAATATCAGACAATAACAATTTACTCGGGAAGAGTTAATTACGTAAATTTGCTCGGGCAACGTAAACAGTTCAACAAGTTCAATTCATGACCCTTAGGAAGACAATATGTAAGGTTTGTCGTAAAAAATAGTATCTTTGTTATCATTTTTTTCCGTTAGTATCATTATTATTAGTAGTAGTAGTTGTTGCTGTTGTTGTAATAGTTTTATAACAGTCAATCTCACAAAGATACATTACAGTGGTTTCCGCTTAACAAAATCACGGATAAAGGAATATGCCATATAGTAGAACCAAAAAAGATCATCCTTCAATTCAACTGTGTTTAAAATGCGGCGCCACTTAACAGAAACACGTCGGCCGCTGAATCAGAAACAATAAAACAAACGAAAATTCAGAAGTGAATTTGTGTTCAAGCAGAACCGACTACTGGCATGATCACATCTCCAGAACCGTTGGTGAATGATGTAAATTGGTGGAAAGTATTTAGATGTCACTCTTTGTTTGCTCAGGTGAACTTGTACGATTTCTATTTTACGTGGTATTTTCTGGTTTGTCATTGTATTCTGTAATTCGTCCTTTTTATTTTTTCATTGTGGTCTGTATTATTATATGCGGGCATCACTTTTTGGATTCAGCACACCCAATTCACCCTAAAGCCGTTTTTAAAAGATCGTTATTATACTAATAACACGACCCCTCCCACAGTTTGCCGACATAATTTTTTTGGGATGACCCTTTGGATCACCCTAAAACAGTTTGTTAACATGCTTTATTAAAAATGCCTACAGGGTTTAATTTTTTTTTAATTGGCACCAGTCTAGAATGGGACAGCCAGCGGCTACATAACTGTGGCACGGTTGAGTTGAGTTACGTTCGGTTAAGTGAACGCCCTTCTTACACCGGATGTGTCGACGCCTACAGTGACGACGCTGGAAAACAGCTCAAGGGTGGCAGAGGTTCAAAATATCAGACAAAAACAATTTACTCGGTAAGCTATAATTAGGTAAATTTGTACGGGCGACCCCTTAACGGTGTCAACAGTTCAACAGGTACAGTTCACGACCCTTAGGAAAATAAAATGTAAGTTTATTGTGAATAAATTTGTATTATTAACATTCCGTCTTCCCGCTGTGTTAAGACGCGCCGCTTAATATAAACACATCGTCTGCTCAGTAGAATCAGAAACAATAAAATCGATACATTGCTGCGCGAAATAATAGGTTTTTATGGAGAATCCGAAGGCGTGTTGACTATAGATCAGTGTTGCAATGCAAAAACGATATATTGTACACGTGAAACGGTAATACGTATCTATCATAGGGAATACGGACAAGCCCTCGCGAGATTTACGTAATTAAGTTGTGACTTGTCTAAACAAGAAAAAGTGATTATTTGTCGTTCGGGAATACAAATTTACGAAATTCCGTAGCTAACTATGTAGCAAGTCAGTACGGACGTACATTATTTATATAACTCTATGTCCATTTCCATGCAATATGTGTCTCAACAACTAAACTGCGCGTATCCCATGATGCACGCATCGTGCGTCCATGGATAGGGTGCATTGAGGTCTTGATCCCTTTCCAACATGGCCTCTCAGAGACTGTGCGCATGAAATGGTTCCTTTGCTCACGACTGTCATAAACCTTTCTCTGAGATCTGGCGTAGTACCAGCTCGTCTGAACAAAGCGCACGTCAGGCCACTACTAAAAAACCGGGCCAGGACAAATCGGTTATGAATAACTACAGACCCGTGTCAAATCTGCCCTATTTGTCAAAGATAATAGAACGTGTTGTGGCAGCGATAGTGTCGGCTCACATGTCAGAGCACAATCTCAGCGAACCCTATCAGAGTGCATACAAACCTAACCACAGCGTTGAGACGGCTTTATTATGCGTGCAGAACAACATCTTGAAAGCAGTGGATAATAAAACTAAGCGGATTTGGGGAGACCGATCCTTCGGCACCGCTCCCCCGACATTATGGAACCTGTTGCCACAACATCTGACATTAACAGGGCTTTCAGAAGATGTTTTTAAAGCGCAGTTAAAGACACATTTTAAAAATAAAATATTTTGAACATTTTGCCATGAGCAACGACTTTTGGAGTGGCGCCTTATAAATTTGACGATTGATTGATTGATTGATTGAGGTCAACTAACTTATCCAACGCTGGCTATGAAACTGTTTCAACTAATCCCGCCACGCGTTATGAGTGATTTTAAGGGCGAAGTTTCATCATAACTGATGGGTAGATCAGAGGCGACTGGTGTAAGGAACATAGTAAGAGGCGACGTAACGTCAGATATGCTGCCAGACTGCCCCGAAAGTTAACTTATAAATATAGAGATCGTTGGCATACGGTCACGCCATCTGAGGTCAGACCACGGTGCAATATTGCATTGGTTGCCATGCTAACGTTTTGTCTGATAAAAAGAAAACTGGACTTTCAAAAATTCTGAAAAAAATTCAACGTAACTGCCATCATCTTATTGACATGTTGACCAAGTTTGGGTACAATCACACACATCCAGCTGTTTTTAAACGCCCGCACTTGCGATGCACGTCAATGTTTACATAAATGTCCATGTATTCATGCGCCAACGTGGCCCATAGCAGAATCATTCCCCATGAATCCCTCCGCCTGTTAATCCCTAAATAAAATGCACGATTTCACAATCAATAGCTTCTACAAACAAACCTGTGAATATTCCTGCTCACTTGCACTAATGTCACATCATACGAATTTCTTAGTTTTACATATCACGATTTAGTACGCCCTACATTCAACAGGAAGTTCAACTACGATCTGACCTCGTAAAAGAGGCGAGTTGATGTCGGCGCCTAGCCGGAGATACTGCCAAACTGCCCCCAAAGTTAGCGTATTAATATACATATAACTATCCTTTTTAAATACATTGTTTTTTTTTGTAATAAGCCAACACGAGTAGTGCTGAAAAGACATGCTTATTAATTCAAATAACGTAGGCAGTCACTACAAAGAATAAGAGCATTAACTACTTAAAGAGTTACACCAATATTTTTAAACATTGTTGTCGGAATACGATGGTTCTCAAACTAGAGGGCTGGATTCCCCGGGGCCGCAATATAGGTCCATGGGGTCCTCGGCAAATTAGATCACAAAGTTAGCAGTAAATACCTAAACAAAGACCATGCTGTCGTTCTGCAGTGCTTCTAATCGTAAGCGCTACTTGTCTGATTACTCCAGCCATCGTTTTTCTGTTTGTCTTTCAGCGTACTGCGCGTCATCAAATGATCCATTTCGAAACGACTCGTCAGATCAAACAGATCGCTTCTGTTCAGGTGTCACCCATCCTTGGTACAACGCTGCGAAAAGAAGCATCACATTTTGTGTTATGACGTCATCCATTATTGGTTTACATATTGCATGTTGTTGTCATTCAATGGGATACCATGAGATATTCCCACTTGGCTCGAGTGCATTTTATAAGGGAGTGTTCAAATAATACATTACTTTATTTTCCTCATATAATGCATCCCCCTACACTAGTTTTCACTGAAGAGATTTGTAGAACATAATTTGCAAACTTCACGGCAAAAAAACATTTAAATGCAAGGAAAACACTGCAGCGGCAACATCGTGCATATATTTGCATATACTGTGTTTTCGCAGACACAAGTAGGCTAGTTATTTGAATAGTATATTTATCATTGTAGTGAAGTCATCTAATGTATAGTTTAACACTGTTATATGAGATAATATGTACTATGCAAACATAGCAATATTTTATGTTCATGAAAAGGGCATGTGCACATCAATCATGATCCCCCTACACTAATTTTCACTGAGGAGATTTGTAGAACATAATTTGCTTACTTATTTGAATAGTATATTTATCATTGTACTGAAGTCATCTAATTTATCGTTTAACACTGTTATATGAGATAATATGTACTATGCAAAAAGAACAATATTTTATGTTCATGAAAACGCACCAACACAAAAACATCAGTCGTGATTAATTATACAAACGCAATAAAATACTCTCTCTTAGCACTTACCCTAGCGTTATACTCAAGGTTGTTAAACACGAGGTCTCATTCGGTGCCTATTCCCACGGTGGCGTGACGGTTGCCGTTGCAACGAATCGTCTTGATGCCACAACATGTTCCCGACTCCGAACCATCTGCGGTCATTTCTACGAGCGGTTGTGTCCTCGCGTCGTTTGGTTCGTCGACTCACAAGCACACACACCAGTACGACGAAGATGATGACAGCGAGGCAACCGAAGATCGGGAGGGCGACGAGCAACCACGGAGGAAAAACCTTTGTGGGCGTCACTTTACCTAGAAAAGAACGAGTATACTTACAGTGTTTCCAGCAAGCGGATACTGAAACATTCACATCGTTCCAACCAGGTCTAACCATAAAGGCAGTATATCCTTAAAGTAGTTCTACTCTCGAGTTTTGGCAATGGGGACCATAAACACATACCATATTGTATCTAATTTCATTGTTTCGTGTATATTTTTTAACAAACCCAGTGTTAAGCATGATATTGTATGCAACGCGACACTATTGTCTTTTGGAAATGTTAGTATCAGTACACATTTCCACCCACTGACTGAAACACCCACTGGCTAGTGACTATCTTAACATGTATTACCATATTCAATGGACTCCAACCAATGAAATCGTGACACACTTTACTAAAGCACCAACGTTTGTAAACATGTTGCTTGGGTCCTTAGCAAACATTTATGAGGGTGTGAAGGACAAATGTCATAACGTGTAATTTGGTGGATAACAACATTGAAAACACTTAACTATTTCTCCAATTTGATTTTGCCATTGAAAATCCTGTTTTTTTCTATGATCGAGATATATGTATAAAGGCCGAGATTGCCGGTAGGCTGCCATTATGTTTTTTATTTCATTACGGTAAATAAAATAAATGTCATATCAATTTGGAAGCGCTTGACAAAATTAACCACACATGACTTATCCTTGCATCCTTCCACAGTACAAGTGTTCGAGTCGTTCAGTGTCATACTGCCACCAACCGTAGGAAAAGCAGGACACCTGTTACTGTTCCTGATGATAGCACCAGCACATTGTAACTTCCAGACAGATACCGCGTTGTACTCGATGTGGCTTGCAATATAAATGCTGCAACTCTTCCAGAAGTTGACATCCCCAATGACAATACAAGTTTTCTGGAATATGCTGGGAAAGAAGAAACTGGATGGGTTGAAGACACCTTTCAACGCAGTCACGAGACACATACTGTACAGAAGGGTGAACATATCGCATGGGCCGCTCATCACACATCTAATCAGCCACCGCCAACACATCCGATTGATATAAGTGCCCTCGTGCCTATCTATATTCACAAAGCTTCAACGATCCAATTATGGATTGACTACAATAAGGAAAGCAACAGCAACAGATGCGTGTGATGGAGTCCGTGGCGTTTCTAGGATATCGCAAGGGGAAGCCGAGGGGGTCAAGCCTAGCTACCCATTAGTTGATCATGCTACCACGTAGCGCATAACCTTATATTAAACCAAGGGGGCATCCCAATGTCACCACCCCAATCTTCCAATCTTCGCCCTTTGTCAGTATGTGCAATTGACAGAAACAGTCTTTGCTATGTGGAAGAAATGCATATTCGCTTAGAATCCCACGTGTGAGTAGTGAGACCAAATTCTCCGCTTAGAAATACTAGCTAGTTCTCTTCCGTTCTCACTCTGAACGTAATTTCGCACTGTACATTGTGGAGACGCTGATTCCACGGTTCTATGTCGCGGACCATCCAAATTACGGCCGCTGTGTTCCTGTTAATGTTCGGAACAAGAAGACTATTTCTGTTGATATCAAACGAGAACGTCCTGATGGTGATGTGTTAACATTTGGTGAATACAGTGCGAGGAACGTCATAGCTTGGCCCATCTGATGCTTCAGGGCTGTAAAAGAGGTAAAAGAGAACTACACGTGAAAAGAGAGTTAAGGGGTCAGGTGAAACTTTCCCCTGAGACAAACATGCCCGTAAATGTTGCTGTATTTCTGCAAGACGGTGCAACAAAGAAGTGACATTTGCACCGTTAATGGAATATATAACTACCTGTAATTGCTTAGCAGGAAGAGAAAACAACCAGTTGTTTCGAAATGCGACAACGATCCAATGCTAGCATGCGACCACGAGGAGGCTGACACTCGAATGTGTCTATACGTGTTCGATGCTGTGCAAAAGGGTGCAAAGACTTTTATGGTCAGCACAGTGGACACATATGTTGTATCCATGGTGAGTGTATTCTTCGAGCTGACCAAGCAACATCCTGGTATATACATATCTGGGTATCGTTTGGAAAAGGAAACACCTTTAGGTAATACATCAGCTTCATCTTCCTTGAATGTTCACAAATAAAATGTGCAAACACTCCCATTCAAAACAGACAAACGCTGTTATGCAAATTTCAGCGCATGTATAGATAAATCAGCTGACTCTCCTTCTCCCACGACCATGTGTCTGCCATGTTAGCGCTATGCTTTGTACGGAAATAAGACTGGTCGCATGTGTAAGTCAAGACTGGTCGCATGTGTAAGTTTGGCTAACAACGGGTCGGCGATCGTCGTAGAGAACCGCGCACTACATGATGATGTAACACAACATCATGGTGTAACACTACATGATGATGTAACACTACATGACGATATAACATTACATGATGATGTAACACTACATGATGATGTAACACTACACGATGATGTAACACCACATGATGATGTAACACTACATGATGATGTAACACCACATAATGATGTAACACTACATGATGATGTAACACTACATGATGATGTAACACTACATGATGATGTAACACTACATGATGATGTAACACCACATGATGATGTAACACTACATGATGATGTAACACCACATGATGATGTAACACCACATGATGATGTAACACTACACGACGATGTAGCACGACATGATGATGTAACATTGCTCGACGATGTAGCACGACATGATGATGTAACACTACACGACGATGTAACACTACATGATGATGTAACACTACATGATGATGTATCACCACAATATGATGTAACACTACATGATGATGTAACACTACATGATGATGTAACACCATATGATGATGTAACACCGCATGATGATATAGCACTACACGATGATATAACATTACACGATGATGTAACACTACATGATGAGGTAACGCTACATGTTGATGTAACACCACATGATGATGGAACAATACATGACGACGTAACACTACATGATAATGTAACACTACATGATAACGTAACACTACATGATGATGTAACACTGTTGCCGTCGAATCATCATAAATACAGAACATGTTCAATATATAACAATCCACGACACAACGAAAAACACGTCCACGACGGTCGCAGATCAGTCGTGAAGCGCCACACATTTGGTTTGTGCGGCGGGCTCTAACGATGCAGGAACCAGGACTGCAGTATTTACATTGTGAAATGTAGTGTCGTTATCATAGTCACACCCTGCTTCATAATTGAGGAATATTTTGACCACGATGCCAGCAATATTAAAATAAAAAATGGCTTTACTCACCATCGTAAGTAATGCTGTTTGGATTGATCTGTAATTCACTGACCATGCCGGAGTGGTCTTCAACGTATTTAACCAGTTCTTCCTTCAGTGTGTCTGTTGAACTGACCGTGTCTAATTCGAGCTTATAGTCCACTTTCACGCTGCCCTTGCTGTAGGTAGAGCGCAATACGTACACTGCTGTGAAATATTGAACTTCATTGTGATACGTCTTGTAAATTTCATGTATAGTGGCACAGTTTTAAATATTCAACATGCTTGCAGAAAGTCACTACACAGTACACAATTGAAAACCGTTATATTGCTTGATTTGGCTAATATAATATAGTTTAAGTGACCATCGCCTTTCATTTTTGGCATAGGTCGTACATCACAACAATTTGTTTTTACAAAACCTGTGCTGAGCCAGAATTTAATAATTTAGACATCATATTTCCCCAAAGTGTTCTTCATTATATTGTTAACCTTCGCCGTGTTCGCCGGTATATGTATTTTTATGTTACCAAAACTATAGCAACTGATTTTATTAGCAGTTTATTTGACTATTACAATGCTCATTTTCCAAAATTGCATTGGTTTCCTCTCCGATATCGCATTATTTTTAAAGATTTGCACTATTACCCATTACATACTGTTATCCAAGCAACTAGCCTATTTACATTCACTGCTCTTTCTCACCTGCAAGGCAACCTAGACTGCTTCGATCATCTAATTCTAATCTACTTTATGTTGCCAGTGTTAAGATAAACATCGGAACTACATATTTTTCAGTTACCGCACAAAAACTCACTCCCGTTAGGTTAGCGACAAGTCCGTAGGATATATAATAACTTTTCGCCGTATATAAAAAGCATACCAATCCAGTTGTTTAGGGTTGGAATTGATAATTAATTAGAATCGGCCTAACTCCTTTTGTTTTGGTGCGCTGCTAAGCTTGGTTTTACGGAGGATTTTAGCACAATAAATGTGTTTCATATTGTATTGCACTGTACATCAAGATTTACAACCGTCATTGTTGGCCTAATTCTTAAATCAGAATTTACCTTGCATATGCAAAAGAATGCCACACACACAGTGTTACAATCGTCATGTTTTCATTATAAATACGAATTTCACGTGAACCACAACGATGGTAAATTAAGGTGTCGATCTATTACCTGAAAACAATGTCTGTCACGGCAACAATATGCCCATAGATGGCTGAAGCACTGTAGGCCAGGCGCACCTGCAATGAAAAACATACATCCTAGAATAACAGGATGTTTAAAATTTGTAAAAGACCGGCTACTGAGAAATGCATTAAATGTTGTTCATACTGTGTGTTTGACGTAATTTTATTAGTTAGTTAGATATTTTCTGCAATGATGAAGTTCTCCTGAATACTATTATAGTGCGTCGATTGTGTGTGCGTTCGTGCGTGCGTACGTGTATTTAAATGTACGTGCGTGCATGTGTATGAAAGCACATGAATGTATGTACTTACATAAATAAATTCACTAATACACAATGACCTACGCTTAACAGAATCACGCGTAACTGAATCAGCTTAGTGAATTAAAAAGCCTCATTCCCTATTCCAGCTGTGTTGACCTTCGCCGCTTAACATAATCACGTATATTTGACTCAATAACATTGTTTTAGATGCGAACAACAATACAGTGTAAGGTCAAGCCTACCTCAAATTCGACCTTGGATGACATTTCCTTGTAATCCTTGGTGGTGTTATCAGCAAGCGTTTCCCGATACTCCTGGTTTATGACAGTGACAGTTCCGTCATAGGTAAACGACTCTGCAAAATTAACATTTTAAGGAAACGCGTTTACACATTTATTGCTTTTCTTATAAATGTCGTAAGTTGGTTGTATTGTTTGCTTATGAAAATACATTAGCACGTCATTTGTCGTGAATATTGCCTGTAGATATGGCATTCAAACAAATTAAAGTGTAACCTTTGTCATGGTCTGGGATGTTGCCACCTAGTGTATTCATATGACTGTAGACATGTTCTATCTTCGTGATATATTGGGTTAGTGACAACGCCCTTAACATCATTTCTAGTTGCCTTGATTCGATAGGACTGTTGATATAGGAGAGAAACGCGCAATATATCAATATATATATATATATATATATATATATATATATATATATATATATATATATATATATATATATATATATATATATATATATATATATATATATATATATATATATATATATATACAGACGTGCAATACAGCACTACACACAAAACACATGCTTACTAGTGTAGAATTTGTTTTCTACTTGGTTACTCTTCTGATCTCCGTTGACAGTGACCACCCCAAGAGAGTACTCTTTGCCAGCCGCCAGATTTGTGAATATCACTGTTGTGTCGTTGGTAGATGTCTGTGTTTGGAATATGCCATTGCTCTTCAGTGACACCGTGTAACCTGTCAACCCGGCGACCGCTGGAGCATCCCATTTGATTGTCAGAGAATGCAGAGTCCTGGAGAGCAGCGACAGGTTCTGCGCAACATTCGGTACTGAAAGGAACACACGAGAACCAGTGTTACTACATCAGTGGTAATATATACCTGTCAAGTTGGTCGTGGAATGAATACTTTTATTTATGTGAAGTGTGGAGAGCTTTGAACACCAAATAAACCGCTACCAGTATGTAATATGTTATCAGTTACACAACTTAACACAATGTCCTTATTAATTATCATGTACGTTTGCAAGAACGCGTAAGTGGGTTACCTAACCTGGTCTACACCAATTTCGTCTATTCTGTATAAATGATTCCTTTTGAATGAAAAGGAGCAAACTTCATACCATTATTTAAATGGATTCCAGAAATAAGTCAGATAATGAAAGACCAGTGAATATAACATCAGTGAAATGTGAATTATTAGAAAGATTAATTAAATACCATATGGTGGACATCCTTGCTAGGCATACATTGTTAACTCCGTCTGAACAGAGCAGATATTATCAACTTAGATTTTCAGATAACTTTCGACAAAGTGCCGCATGAAAAAAAAGTGCCACATGAAACCTTCAGACCAGTGCAGCATTGCAGCTTCAAAGGGTAATCAAGTTATGGATTGTGATTTGTAGAAATATAAGATAAAAGGAAAAGTGCTAATTATGCCTCTGTGTAACCAATAACTAGGCCTCATTTAGAACGCCGTATTAAAGCTTATCAGAACGATATACTTATGTGTGTGTGTGTGTGTGTGTGTGTGTGTGTGTGTGTGTGTGTGTGTGTGTGTGTGTGTGTGTGTGTGTGTGTGTGTGTGTGTGTGTGTGTGTGTGTGTGTGTGTGTGTGTGTGTGTGTGTGTGTGTGTGTGTGTGTGTGTGTGTGTGTGTGTGTGTGTGTGTGTGTGTGTGTGTGTGTAACTGGAACTTCTGTGGCAAACACTCTTCTGAAATAATAATTTCGGACGTCATTTGAAACCTATCTGATATTATGTTTCCATCTTTGTTTTACGGTGGTCAGAACTTATTTTGACATATCTTATTACTTTATACATAAGCATAAAAACTCGATTGGTGATTGTGCCAATTTGTGGTCGATATTTTGTTTAGATTTTTTAATTTCTTTGGTAGCTATGTTAACTGTCTATTCGTTGTTTTTGTAGTGTTCTACATTTCCATTTTGTTTATTTATCATCCACAATGTTTATGTGTGCTAAATGTTATGATTTTCCTCTTTTGACAGGTGTTTCTACCTGGATCTTTTTTTTTGCTGCGGAACAAACCTCTCAATAACGCCCCAATCTCATATAAAACAGTATCCTGTTGCCGTCTTGTTTTTCAATGCGTTATTTTAATATATGTTTACTACTCTTAAAAATCCGCCATTCTTACCAGTGTAGAAAAAGTCTTCCACATTTGTACTCCGCTGATCTCCACTCAAAGTGACCACGCCAGCAATATACTGTGTGCCAGCCGTCAGACCTGTGAACACCACTGTTGTTGTGTCGTTGCCAGTTGTTTGTTTTTTGGAATGTGCCGTCACCCTCTAATGTGATGCTGTAGCTTGTCAACCCGCCGACAGCCGGCGCAACCCAGGAGACTATCAGTGAACTCCGAGTGCTGGAAAGTACCGTCAGATTCTGGGCAGCATTCGGTACTGTAACAATATACATCAACCGACAGTTATTACTGTAAAAACAAAGACAACAATACAAAACATATATCTATAAATACTTACACGGGTTATTCAACCCCAAGCCCTTTTGAGCGGGCTAGTCTTCGTTAGCATTGATACAATGTTCATAATAGTATTTGACATGATATAGATGTTAGGCACCCGAAACAATCAATGTCCTTCAGTTTTGTAACTACAAATCCATCCTGCTGGCAAAAAAAGAAGAAGGCGACACCAGAGAGAAAAAAACTGGCTACGTACCATAGACGAATAGACACATTGATACCTACCGACCCTGCTACGCACAGCACAGGACATGCAACGCTGGTGAGGATTGTGTGTGAATGTGTGTCATCCCTACGACCGTCCCGGTCAAGTGATAGGGGTGAAAGTGACAACATTACCCATGCATGAGTGTGCACTATGTTTAATACTAGTTCATTAATTATTACGACCCAATTAATAATTAACGCCCAATCATGGACAGCGCTTACATTTAAACGGACAGTTCGGTACTGAAACATAAAAACGTCATCACGGGAACGAATACTAATTTTGTTTAAGAAGTCGTGTTAAGAAATCTCAAGAAGCTTACATCGAGTAATAAATAAATCAACACTGCATAAGTTGCGTAATTTCAGTTTGGTCATCCATTTTTACGATACCCATACGAACGAGATAATCATTTCCTGTATTTCGTTTATGGTGCAATTATCTTATTGACACTATTTGTCAAACACATAACTTTGCTGTTATCAGATAATTTGTTTTGGGTAGAGATGGGAATACGTATATTAAAGCGAAACAAAAGTCATGGTTTTCGGCCTATGCACCGATAAGAGGTATTAAAACATAACCATTTGTAACTACAATTAAGAATTTCACGCTAGTGGTTTACTAGGAAAACCGTGTTGAACACACAACATCTTCATTTCATGGGCCGCGCCAAGCTGGTAATTAAGTACAGTAGTTTATGCTTACTGGTATAGAAGGTGTCTTCCACTTTGGTACTCTGTTGATCTCCACTCCGAGTTAACACGCTGACAATGTACTCAGTGCCAGCCGTCAGACCTGTGAATGCCGCTGTTGTTGTGCTTTCGTTAGGTGTTTGTGGTGGAGGTGCACCGTCACCCTTCATAGTAACACTGTATCCTGTCAACCCGCCGTCAGCAGGGACATCCCACCCGACTGTCAACGAAGAATCAGACCTGGCGGACACGACCAGGTTCCGGACAGCGTCGGGTACTGTACGAAATAAACAAGAAAATAATATCACTACGGAAACATATAATAGCACAATGCGCTGCAACCGATGATACACATGCTTTAGATATTAAAGTAAACAACTGTGTCACATTTTCATATGTAAATAATGTGGTTGAAATGAACAACGTGGCATTATCTTTTCTGCATGTGTGTTCGTTATGAAAGAAGTGGTTATGGATTTTGTAATGGGAGTGGAGCCTTAGCCATGTTTTCACATGTTAATATACTGTGATTTGCGTAATGGGTGTTTCGTTTTAATTACCGAACTTAAGATTTTGTTCTCAGACTGTTCAAGTTCATTGTGTGTGCGTGCGTGCGTGCGTGTGTGTGTGTGTGTGTGTGTGTGTGTGTGCGTGCGTGCGTGCGCGTGCGTGCGTGCGTGTGTGTGTATGTGCGTGCGTGCGTGCATGAGTGTGTGTGTGTGTGTTTGTGTGTGTGTGTGTGTTTGTGTGTGTGTGTTTGTGAGTGAGTGTGTGTGTGTGTGTGTGTGTGTGTGTGTGTGTGTGTGTGTGTGTGTGTGTGTGTGTGTGTGTGTGTGTGTGTGTGTGTGTGTGTGTGTGTGTGTGTGTGTGTGTGTGTGTGTGTGTGTGTGTGTGTGTGTGTGTGTGTGTGTGTGTGTGTGTGTGTGTGTGTGTGTGTGAGTGTGTGTGTGTGTGTGTGTGTGTGTGAGTGTGTGTGTGTGTGTGTGTGTGTGTGTGTGTGTGTGTGTGTGTGTGTGTGTGTGTGTGTGTGTGTGTGTGTGTGTGTGTGTGTGTGTGTGTGTGTGTGTGTGTGTGTGTGTGTGTGTGTGTGTGTGTGTGTGTGTGTGTGTGTGTGTGTGTGTTTCAGGATACGTTGACGCATGTGCGTTGTTATCCTC